>JAGFNQ010003395.1:192129-316631 GCA_024364735.1 Boesenbergia rotunda | reverse complement strand
TACAGTGATGCATCCAAGATGGGCCTTGGAGCTGTCCTCATGCATGATGGTAAAGTAATAGCGTACGCCTCCAGACAGCTCAAGGACTATGAGAAGAATTACCCTACCCACGACCTTGAGCTAGCAGCTGTGGTTTTTGCACTGAAGCTTTGGAGACACTACCTGTATGGAGCGCAGTGCAAGATCTTCACGGACCATCAGAGTTTGAAGTACTTCTTCACTCAAAAGGATCTGAATATGAGGCAACGCAGGTGGCTAGAGTTGGTCAAAGATTATGACTGTGAAATCCTCTACCACCCAGGTAAAGCTAATAAAGTGGCAGATGCACTGAGCAGAAAATCCTGTGCAGCACTGATGTCCCTATCATCACTGTCTCCACCACTTCAGAAAGAAATAAAAGATTTTGGAGTCGAAGTAATAATTGGGCAATTTTCTGCATTGACCCTAGAGTCAACCCTGCTTACAGATATACAAGAAAAGCAAAGTCAAGACCCAGAAATCCAGAAGATCAAGCAGGGGATCCAAGAGGCAGAAAATTTCGAGTTTCGAGTATCAGATAGTGACATCCTCTATTTTGGAGACCGCCTTTGCGTCCCCAATGATGAGGAACTAAGAAAGAATATTTTAGAAGAAGCACACAGTACCCCGTACTCTATGCATCCTGGTTCTACCAAGATGTACCAAGATTTAAGCAAAGGTTCTGGTGGCTGGACTCAAGCGAGATGTAGTCAATATTCAGCACCTGCCTGACTGCCAGAGAGTCAAAGCAGAGCACCAGAGACCAGGAGGAGTTCTACAGCCACTTCCCATTCCAGAGTGGAATGGGAAGAAATATCCATGGACTTTATCACAGGTCTTCCAAGAACCACCCATGGACATGATGCAATCTGGGTGATAGTGGACAGGTTGACCAAGTCTGCCCACTTCCTAGCCATCAAGTTATCGCATTCGGTAGAGCAGTTAGCACAGCTGTACGTGAGAGAAGTAATCAGGCTTCACGGAGTTCCGAAGTCGATCGTGTCTGGCAGAGATGGGCGATTCACCTCTCATTTTTGGAAGTGTGTTCAGGACGCCCTAGGCACCAGACTTCAGTTCAGCACAGCTTTCCATCCCCAGACAGATGGACAAACAGAGAGAGTAAATCAGATTTTAGAAGACATGCTCAGGGCTTGTGCATTGGACTTTAAAGGCAGTTGGTGCAAATTTCTATGCTTAGCTGAGTTTGCCTACAACAATAGCTATCAGGCCACCATCAGGATGGCACCTTATAAGGCATTGTATGGCAGGAAATGTAGATCACCCATATGTTGGCAAGAAGCTGGTGAGAAAAAAGAGATGGAGTCAGAACTAGGCAGCCAGACTGAGCTTATAGATGAGACCACTCAGGCTATCCAGACGATCCGCCAGAGGATTGAGACTGCCCAGAGTAGACAGAAAAGTTATGCTGACACACGCCGTAGGCCACTTGAATTCCAAGTTGGAGATTCAGTATTTCTCAAGGTCGCTCCCATGAAGGGAGTGGTGAGATTCGGCAAAAAGGGCAAGCTAAGTCCTCGCTACATAGGACCCTACGAGATCATAAAGAGGGTTGGTAAGGTAGCATATGAGTTGGACTTACCAGAGGATATGTCAGCTATCCACAGCACATTTCATGTCTCTATGCTAAAGAAGTGTATTCACGACCCTAGCCAAGTGATTCAGCCTCAGTCAGTACATATCCAAGAAGATCTTAGCTATGAGAGCAGACTGACACAGATAGTGGACAAAGCAGTTAAGAGATTAAGAAACAAAGAAGTGCCACTAGTGAAGGTCATCTGGCAGAATCAAAAGCACGAAGAGGCTACTTGGGAACGTGAGGACAGCATGAGAGAACGATATCCAGAGTTATTCTAAGTTCGAGGACGAACTTTTTATAAGGTATGGGGGATTGTAACGCCCCAAAATTTCCATTTTTAGTTCTTAAAGTCCTTAGAATTATTTAGAAATGGTTTAGAAATATTCTAGATATTTTTAGAAATTTTTAGAGTATTTTTATGGAATTTTCCGAGTCCGTTTGGTATTTTTGGAAAAAGAAAAAGAAAAAGGAAAAAGCCAAAAATGGAAAAAACCAATTAAGTGCAGCGGGTGGATCGAACCCGCGACCACCACGAAACAGCAAGCGCGCGCAACCAGCCGGGCTAGGGGTATCAGCACAACAAAGGATGGAGAGAAGGATATTTAAGCTGTAGTTAGGTTGATCCGCCCCATAAGTATAAATAGGTAATTAAAGAGAGAAGTTTTATTTTCTCTCAAACCCTCTCCTTCCCCTAACCTGCGCCGACCCCTCCCTTCCCTCTCCTCTCTTGGGCGACAACACACCAAGCCCAAGAGGGCCGGCCAAGACTCTTCTCCAAGAGATAATCCTATATTCGGGATCCCCGCGACGAGAGGAACGCGTTGGCGCGAAGAATTCTTCGAGATCTCAAGTTTCTTCCGAGCTCTAGACATCAATCTTGGTTGTAAGTCCAAGATATCAATGTAAGTACTGCTCACCTGCAGTAAAAGGTGGTTTTTCCGCGAGAATTTCCTTTAAAAGTTTTTAAAAGAGATATTTCCTTTTTGTTTGAGTTTTTGCATGTGATATTAGTTCATTATATGCTTATATATGTTGATTAATACCCTATGTGAGTTTAGGGTCCAAGAAAAGCTATGAGAAAAGAAAAGAAAAGATAAAGATAAGAAAAGAAAAGGCCAAGGCCTTAAGAAATCTCCAAAAGTCAAGACTTAGGGATTTTAGCACGCAAGGTGCTCCAGAAAATGCCAAGGCATTTACAGATAAGAAAGAAAAGTAAGAAAAGCTATTTTATTTTATAAGGCCAGTACCCGGCGTCCAAGGGCGTCGTTAAAGAAATCCAGGTGTCCAATTCCAAGGTCTTGGCCCTGGTAGACCAAGGTCTGCTCTATTAGGATTGGTGGCTCGCTACCCCAACCTTTTAGGGAACGCGCATCAGATGGTACTTACGTCTTCAGTGGATCCAAGTGATTAGTATTTTCAAGTATATGCTTTAGCAAAGTTTTCGAAAATTTAAAGAGTTTTCTAAAAGTTAAAGAATAGCTAAAGTTTCAAGTTGAGCCAAGAAAAGTAAATTGAGATTATCTATTGCTTGAGTATGCATGTTTTGAGCTATACATGTTCTTAGTTTTCTTTCAAGCATATTAGTATCTCATATGATGTTCAGTTTGATCTAGAAGCATGTTTGCATATTTCGAGTTTTTGTGAGCTAGATAGTACTTACTAAGCTTTTCGCTTATAGATGCATTTCCTCTTATTGCAGATAAAGGTAAAGGCAAGCAATTCTGAAGGAAGACGACGAGGCGGTGCTGAGTAGAGTGTGTGTGGTGGCTGATTATGGAGAGATCTTTGGCGCAAGACAATTTAGTTATTAATTCATAATGTTATAGTTCATTTGAATTTCATGTTCTTGCTTTATGGAGTTTAGCGAATATTTAAGTTATGGATAGTTTTATATGCTCAATTCCTTAGAGTAAAGATTCCATGTCATTTCTTTTAGTCTATATATTTTTATGATTGCATTGGATGAGTAGAAATATGAGTAGATGGAAGTATTGATACTATGTTAGAAAAATAGATGCATGTACCAAGATAGTATCAATTTCTTCTTTGAATTAAGTTTCATTGCTTAAATTTGTTTAGAAAGGTTGCAACCACATTTCATAGTGCTTTAGCAAGGTCATAGAACATGCATTTGGTGCTATGAATGTATAGAAGTCAAGATTGGTACAAACTTTAGTGTTAAAATTCATATAACTTGAATAGTTTAATTTTCTTCCATAAAGGTCCTAAATTCAAGTTTAGGGATTCGTTTTGATTGACTAAACTCATTTGAAAACTGTCATAGAGTGTAGAAATGGTGTCATGATTCCATATGGCTCGAAATTATGGGTTTGATGGAGCTGTGAAGCAACTGCCGAAAGCTGAACTTTCAGCTCACAGGCGTACCAGTCGACTGCCACGTCACCAGTCGACTGGTACCCGACAGTTCAGTTGGGTGAGGCAGGTTTCAAAATGTAACGATCCGTCTAAGGCAGTAAGAAGGCGGGTCGCTACAGCTTGGGTATAGGTTATTAGGAGGTATGCTTAAGTAAGGTGGAAGAATACCATGTTAACTAAACCTTTAGCTTATAAGTCATGAAATATATGTTAGGTCATAGAATGTTTAGACATGTGCCATGATGTAGGAATTATATGTATGTATGCCATGATGTATGAATGATATGTATGTATGCCATGTCTTATGAATGATATGAATGTATGCCATGCTTGTGTGTGTATGCCATGCTATATGAATGATGTGTACCTATGCCATGTCTAATAATGAAAATGATGAATGAAGGTTAAGTATGATGAATGAATGAATATACTATGCATGATGATGCCTTTAAGGCATAATGATGATGAAAGAATGATGAACGAATGAATATGCTATGAATGATGATGAATGAAGAAGCATATGAAAGCATTTATTTTATTTTATGGGCTTGTACCGGACCTAAGTAAGGTCCACGGTTCTGGACTACCGATGATGCTGTCCACGGTTCGGGACTACTGATGATGCTGTCCTTACGGTTCGGGACTACCGATGAAGCTGTCCTTACCCTAGTAGGTCGAGATTAGCTACCTCGTATTTACTTAGGGATGCGCGCATATGATGAATGAATGTGGTACAAGCCAGGCCCAATGAAAGTTATGATTATGTTAAAAGCATGTTTTCAAGATTAAGCATCCTTATATATATATATATATGCACGATTGCCACATGCATCCATTCATGTTATGTATTATGTTATGAAAAGTATGTTTATGAAAAGTATGTTATGAAGGTATGTTTATGCCATGATTTTATGTTTATGTCATGATTTTATTTATGTTTATGCCATGATTTTATTTATGTTTATGCCATGATTTTATTTATGTTTATGCCATGATATTATTTATGTTTATGCCATGATTTTAGTTATGTTTATGCCATGATATTATTTAAGCTTACGCCATGATATGATGTATGTTTATGCCATGATGTTATTTATGTTTATGTCATGATTTGATGCTAGTTTAGAATGCCATGCTTTAATTATGTTTATGATAGTTTAGGATGCCATGATTTTATCTATGTTCATGTTAGTTTAGGATGCCATGATTTTATGCTAGTTTAGAATGTCATGCTTTAATTATGTGTATGCTAGGTTAGGATGTCATGAGTTTATTGATGTTTATGTTAGTTTAGGATGTCATGGTTTAATTATGTTTATGTTACGTTAGAATGCCATTATTTTGTTCATGCTCATGCTAGTATGGGATGCCATGATTGTAATTAGATTTATGCCATGATTTTATTTATATCTATGTCAAGTATTATGCCATGCTATGAATGTTTACGATATTTATGTTATGTCAAGAATTATGCCATACCCGAATGTTTATGGTTATGTTTATGTCATGCTATGAATGGGGTGAAGCTATGTCCATGACATGGCAAATGAATGCTAAGTGATGTTAAGGATGATGTTCTAAGTAAAGCGCTAAGAGTGCTAATGTTTCATATGTTTATGATTAAGTGACGGACGGTTTTAGTGAGTAGGAAAGAGTCTTACTAAGCCTGTGTGCTTATAGTTTTATTTTCTTATACCGCAGATCACGCAAAGGAACAGTAAGGAAGCAGCAGGAGGGCATTGCAGAATGTGTGTGATAGTGACTTGGCCAAGAGACCATATGTTTGCTTGTCTTATGATAGAACTTTACCTTTACTACTAAGTACTTGAATATGACTCTATGACATGATGTTAAGTATGACATGATGCTAAAATATGACATGATGCTAAGTATGTTATGATGCAAAGTATAAGGTTAATATGCCAAGCTTCCATGTTATGATGCTAGGAATGGTAGTAAGTGCATGTAGGTGTAAGTTTGAAGTTTTCCGCTGCATTATGATGTCTACATGCCCTAAGTATGTTAACGTAACGCCGCTTTATGGTGGTCAAAGAAAAAAAAAAAGCGGGCGTTACAGCTTCTATGAAGGGTGTGGTGAGATTTGGCAAGAAAGGCAAGCTAAGTCCTCGATACGTAGGGCCCTACCCAGTGACGAAAAGAGTTGGCAAAGTAGCTTATGAGTTGGAGCTACCCTCAGAGATGTCAGCAATACACAATGTGTTCCATGTCTCAATGCTAAAGAAGCATATCCCAGATGCCAACCAAGTGATTGAGCCACAGATGGTACAAGTGCAAGAAGATCTCAGTTATGAAAGTCGACCTATTCAGATAATAGATCGAGCAGATAAGAAGCTGAGGAACAAAGTGGTACCACTAGTAAAAGTTTTATGGCTGAATCAGAAGTATGAAGAGGCAACTTGGGAATCAGAAGATAGCATGAGGCAAAGGTATCCAGAGCTGTTCTAAGTTCGAGGACGAACTTTTTATAAGGTAGGGAGGATTGTAACACCCAATAATTTCCTGGTATTATTAGGGATTTTTAGAAATTTTTCTAGCATTTTTCGGAATATTATAGCATTTTTTTGGATTAAAATAAGAAGAAAAAAATTAAAGGGGTCGAGTGGGGATCGATCCCGCGACCACAAGGCAAGCAGTGACTTAAGCG
The DNA here is from genome assembly GCA_024364735.1 of Boesenbergia rotunda. Lineage (NCBI taxonomy): Eukaryota > Viridiplantae > Streptophyta > Magnoliopsida > Zingiberales > Zingiberaceae > Boesenbergia > Boesenbergia rotunda. The sequence goes on along the minus strand of JAGFNQ010003395.1, from coordinate 309,975 downwards.
AATCCAACGAACCAGCTAGGCTAGGGTATCAAGCACAGAAAAGGATGAAACGAAATAATATTATAGTTGATTTAGCCCGTTTCATGAAGAGGTATTTAAACTTCCACTTAAGTTGTGTTAAGACCCCTTTTAGGGTTTCGGGAGGCCGCGCGAGCAGAGGGAGGAGGTTGCGAAAATAGGGAGAAAGGGGGAGTTTTCTTCCTCCTTCTTCTTCCTCTTGAAGTAGAAAACCTAGGGCTTCTTCCCTAGGGCCAAGGGTGAAGTTTTCTTGCAAAGGAAGAGGAAAAGAGCCTTACACTAGAAATTTCGAGATATTTAGTGAGTTTTCTTCAAGAAAGGGGTAAGTAAATCACTCACCTGCAATAGGAGTAGCTTCGCATGTAGTTTTCTCGTTGTAGAACCTTGATTTTGTGATTTATGTGCATGCTTGGAGAATAGGGCTTATTGTGTGATTAAGTTTCTCAAGAATACATGTTTTTAATCATAGAACTTGAATTGGAGTAGATTTTTATGTATGTGATCTAAGGATGGAAGACCAAGTTCTTGAAAAGTCCCAAAATTGAGTTTTGGGTTAAGAGCACGCAAGGTGCTCGATGAAAGTTCCAAGTAAGAAAGGTAAGGTTTTGTAGTGCAAAGATTTATGTAAAAAGAAAGATAGCTTGATAAGTATAAGCATTATGAATAAGAAAGTATTTTACTTTTGTAAAGTGACATGTACCGGGCAAAAGAGAGGCCCACAGAAAGTTAGAAAGAAGCTCTAATAGGGTGCGGTTGCTAGCTACCCCGAAACCTATTAGGGATGCGCGCATTGGTACATTGATACCATGGTACAGTGTCAAGGCCTGAGAAAGTTGATTATTATTTTGAAGTATATGAGTATATGAAAGTGTTTCAATTTCCTTAAGTGTATGTTTTGGTTATGTATGATAACATGGTTATGTTATAAGCATGTTAAAGGGAAAGAGCAAAGAAGTTGTGGTTTAAGGTATGGAAATGTATCATTAGTAAGTTTCAAAAGAAATTATGAGCATGTTAGATTTGCCAATGTTTTAGTGCTAGTAAATGTTTTCAAGCATGATTGAGCATGATAAGTGTATGAAAGTTCTCATGTGCAATTAATTCCAAGTGCATGTGTTTTGAAGCATGCATTATTTGAAAAGAGCATGTTTATCCTTTATTGTTGGATTTGTGAGTTAGGATTTACTTACTAAGCAATTCGCTTATTAGTTGCATTTCCTTCTATTGCAGACAAAGGTAAAGAAAAAGCATAAGTTAAGGAGGCGAAGGGACTTGCATTGATATTCAGTGGCGGCGGAACCGTGGAAGAGATCTTTGGGCTAAGTCTTGTAGAACATGTGTTTTGGTGTTTTGAAGTGGTAGAATGAATGACCTTGTTTAAACTATGCATAGAGGTTAAGTTTGGTACAAACTCTAGAGTGTTTTGCTTATATTTTGATAGTTTTGTTAAATCTCGCAAAGTTCTTAATTTCAAGTTAATAGATTCGTTTTGAGTTGCTAAAATATTTATAAAACTAGTATAGAGTATAGAAATGGGGTTATGTCTTTGTATACATTGGAGGTATGTGAATTGTGGACTTTTGAAACAAGTTTTCAGGTCTGAAATGCAGGATTTCAGGCGTGTCAGTCGACTGGTTCAGAACCAGTCGACTGCCCTATCGAATAGTAGCTTCTGTTCGATGTACCAGTTGACTGCCAAGAGGCCAGTCGACTGGTGCCGCGCCCAGAAACTTGCTGTGGCCGATACCAGTCTACTGGCTATATAGCAGTCGACTGGTACCATTAAAAAGAAGTTGTGTAGAGCAGCTGGTTAGTGCTTTAGTGTTACAACTAGAGGTCTAGGGGTCAAATCCTTGCAAAGCAAATAAAATGAAAGTTGTTTTCTTTTTGTTGAAAAAAAAAGAGAAGGAAGAAAAAAAAATTTAGAGCAAGTTAAGGGAAGTCAAGTAGTAGTAACTTAAAGCTAAGTAACAAAAAGGTGGGTCGTCACACATATGATGTATGTATGTGGTACAAGCCGGGGCCCCCCATGATGTGATGATTATGTTTAAGTATTTATAAATATGATTTTCAAATAAGTATTCTTATGTTATGTGCATTTATTCATGCTATGCATTTATGTCATGTCAAGTATGTTATATGCTTATGTTTATGTTAAGAATTATGTCATGTCAAGTATGTTATATGCTTATGTTTATGTCAAGAACTATGTCAAGTCAAATAGGTCATATGCTTATGTTTATGTTAAGAATTATGTCATGCCAAGTATGACTTATGCTTATGTTTATGTCAAGAATTATGCCATGTCAAGTATGTTCATATGCTTATGTTTCATGTCAAGAACTTCTCCATGTTAAATATTTTATATGCTTATATTTTATGTCAAGTACTTATGCCATGAACTCTATGCACCTTCATTTCATGTTAAGCACTTCTATATGATTGTTTTATGTTACACTCTCCATGTTATGTCTTTCTATTGACTATATGTGATGTATGGTTTTAGTGAGTAGGAAAGAGTCTTACTAAGCCTATGTGCTTATAGTTTTACTTTCTTATACCGCAGATCAAGCAAGAGAATACTAAGCTAAGGGAAGCAGCAGGAGGGCAAGTGTGTGTGTGTGGTAGTGACTTGGCAAAAGGAAAGAAAAGATCATATTACCCATAATTGTCACATGTCTTATGTTTTGCATTGCTATCTTTAATTTCATGCTATACTTTATGATGGTTTTTCCTAAACAATAACCTACTAGTTACTTATGTTGCTTATGAACAACTTATGTTGATTTCTATATCATGCTTTATGTCTATACTATCATTGCTAAGTTAGGATGTTAACATACTATACTATGATGTGTTCATTTAGAACAATATGTTTAATGCAAGCATGTTCAAGAATAAGTTAGGATAAGTTATGTTTAATGCAAGCATGTTCAAGAATGTTATGTCTCACATGCATTTTATGTTACGACAATGCTAAGTTTACTAAGTAACCATGTTTAGGAATGATAGCTAAGAGATGTCAACATGATTCAAGTTTTCAACTGCATGGTTTAAACGCACATGTATAAAGATTCAAATTATTCCGCTGCATTAAGTTATCCATATGCATATATGTATGTTAGCGTAACGCTGCCTTTCGCTTACATCGTAGGTCGGGAAGGGCGGGCGTTACAAGATAATCCAATACACAAAACCCTTGGCCTCTCTCATTTCCTCTCCCTCTCCTTCTCTCTCCTAGGGCGTCGGCGCAAACAAGAAGAGGAGTTTTTCTTCTCTTCTTGTTCCCTCCTCTCTCGGTGTGGGCTGCTAGGAAAGGGAAGAGCACCTCCCTTACCAGCTAGTGGCCGGAGCTCGCCTTGAGAAGGTTGGAAGAGGGCCGGCGGTGTGGAGGAAGGGCGCAAAAGCGCCGGCAGTGAGGGAGACAAGTAGAGGGTTGGCGGCGGGTTTAGGGAAGAAGAAGAGGCTTCTTCTTCTTTCCTCTTACTCTTCTTCACCTTCCTCAACCTCTGTTGGACAGAGGACTGGTGGCTGGCGACCTCAGGAGCTCATGGTTGGTCGGCGGCGCGCAGGTGGAAGGAGAAGAAGCCGGCGGTGAGACCCTTGATTAGGGTTGTCGTCTATGGCAAGGAGAAGAGGTATTTTGGAGGGCTTTGGTGATCCCGGATCTCGGTAGCTCATTGCCCACACGACGTCCGGGAGGGAGGGGCATAAGGTAGAAGGCTACGAGGTAAAAAGGAAGGTATAATTCTTCCTTAGCTCCTATCGTTCTTTTTGTGCCTTATTGTTTAGCTTCGTCATTTCAAGTGAATTAGTTAATTATTTTGATTTTGTATCATAGCTAATAATTAATTAATTGGACACCGACCATAAACACAAGAACCGGCGATCCACTCGTCGTCTCTTCCGTGATCGTTCGGTTAGATGAATTACAAGGCATGATCTTTGTGATTGGCCAAGTTGTAATTCGTACCGAACGATACGATGACAAGATGGTCGTTGGGAGACGGGTTTCCATTCGGATTAATTTTTAATCCGTAGACATGGAGAGGTCTCTCAAGGACAACCAAGTATTCGCTAGGGAAACCCGCCAAGCCATACTCAACAACTGGTATCAGAGTTGAGGTTTCCGGTTTTATGTGTTTAGGATTGGTTAATTTTTTACATTTTTCATACATTTTATTTTGCTGGATGATATGTGGATGTGCGTAGGCTAACTTTGTATTGCAGGCACGAGATTCCAACTTATCATGGCCAAATAATTGTTGTGTGAATGGTTGTGAAATTTTTGTAAATTAATTAATCCTCGGGGTTGACGAGGCTAGGTCGTATTTAATTTTTGTAATTAAATACGGCACATGTTTAGCCAAGCTTATTATTTTACTTTCGATCTAGTTTTCATTTACACTCTTTTGTGTAGTATAGGATCAATAATGTAAATAATTAGCTAATCATTTCGGCTTGGGATCCCTCAAGGTGGCTTGCGCATAAGGAAGGGAGGAGCGGACAAGGTGACGACACGACTGGAGGTACATTGGAAACCAAGGCCATGACAAGTTGAAAAATCTAGGATTTTCTATTTTCATTATGTTGATTATGTGCTTGTCGTGTGAATGTGCTTGTTAAAATTTCTCGAACTAAATTACTAAGTGGGTGAGGGACCCTAAGGGTCCCATGGCCTCCATTACAATCCGTTAAGTGATGTGAACAAGTCTGCGCGTCGGCTCTGAGTGCCTTCCTCCCCATCGGATGGGCTTATTTTACGGATCACTGGGTCGGAAAAGACTATAGAAAATTATTAAAGAGCGTGTGCACTTCCCCATCGGAAGACACATAATCGGAAATAATTTTCTTAGTGTCGTGTAATGGTAAACACTTAGATGCGAATAATAGTATTCTCCCTATTGGAGTCACTGCTATTATTTTGTAGGGCCAAAGTGAACCAACTATTAATCTTACTTGTCAAAAAGTTAGGTTGACAAGATAGTAAGACTAATGGGTAAAACTTCCTCTTATGAATGTAGAAATTCGTATACGTCCACACCATCGTGGCAAACGAATTTCTCGGTGTGTAGAGGTGTTGATTGATTTTGAAAATTTATTATTTTGAGGAATCAATTTATTTTTCGAATTCTAAAGTAGTGTATGTTGTGATTCTCAGGATTTTCAAAATGGCCTTTAACCCACTAGCTACCATACTTAAGGAGAATAAACTTACTGGACCCAAATATATTGACTGGAAAAGAAACCTAGACATTGTCCTTACAGCTGAAGAGTACAAATTTATACTCACTGAAAACTGTCCTGATAAGCCTAGCGACTAATCTAGTGAAGAGCAGAGGGAGCGTTACAAGAAATGGGTTAAGGCAGATGAGATGGCGACGGAGGGGCTATTTCGTCAGAATTCGTAGGCCTTAATGACTCAAAAGGTTTCTCCTTCTGTGCTGAAAGGCAAGAAGAAGAAGAAACAAGGTGGGTTCAAGAAGGCGGTAGCAGCAGCATTGCAGGGACCTCGGACTGGCGTGAAGAAGCCGAAAAGCAAGTGCTTCATGTGTAAGCAAACTGGACACTGGAAGGCGGACTGCCCCCGTCGTCAAAACAAAGGTATTTCCTCATGCTTTGTCATTGAAACATGTTTAGCGGTGCTATCTACCAGTACCTGGTGCGTAGATACGGGGGCCACTGATCATGTCTGCAATACTCTACAGGGGTTCTTGGAAACTCGACGGCTAGTTGATGGGGAAATCGTGGTCTACATGGGCAATGCTACGGAGGTGGCAGCAGTTGCAGTGGGAGATTTTTATTTGTCTTTTGAGAGAAATAAAGTGTTGGTTTTGAGAGATTGCTTATATGTACCCTCATTTAGAAAGAATTTAATTTCAGTTTCTAAGTTAATAAAGGATGGATATTCTATTGCTTTTAATAACAGAGTTGTTATAAAAAGAAATAGAGAGATTATCTATTCGGGTACTATGGTTGGTAATCTGTACACTCTAGAACCAAAGACTTCCACGATGCAAACAGAAGTTAATAGCTCATCATCTATCCTAAATAAGAGAAAAGAGCCTTCTAAGATGAATCAGACGTATCTTTGGCACCTTAGGCTTGGTCATATTAACCTTAGTAGGATTCAGAGGTTGATAGATGATGGGCCCTTGGGTTCATTAGTGGTGGAAGACTTCCCAACCTGTGAGTCGTGCTTGGAAGGGAAGATGACCAAGAGGCCTTTCAAGGCTAAGGGGTACAGGGCCAAAGATGTGCTAGAACTGATCCATTCTGATTTGTGTGGTCCTATCTCAATCCAAGCCAGAGGTGGCTTTGAATGTAGGACCGGTGCCGTCGATAGAGGGGGGGGTGAATATCAATCGTGAAAAATCTTTCGGAATTCTTCGTAAAACTTTCATTCGTTCTAGACTTAGAATATTAGTAGCAGCGGAAAACAAACAGAAGGAAATAAAGCACGACAGTGACATAGCGGATTTTTACTTGGTTCCTGACCCCCCAGGGTCAGTACATCCAAGGCCTATGCATGGGAATGCCCGTCCACTATTGGTCTCCTTTCCGGACTTTCCGGAGGCGGAGAAACCCGACATACAGTGCAATATTACAATCAAAATATAATGAAAAATAATTGCAGTATAATTAAAGCAAACCGAATAGAACAAGTTTGAAACTCGGCCGATCTGGACCTCCGAAGTGTCGCGCACTTTATCCTTGCGCCTACCTCGCCGTGGGTGATAAGATCATTGACCAGGCGCCCCGGACGCTCCGGGCGCCCCGGTTGACACCTGTTCTACCTGCTTCACCATAACATGCATTTTTAGTACTGCCTGGGGGCGCCCCCACTGTTGGGGGTGCCCTGGTTGCATGGGGGCGCCCCCAATGATGGGGGCGCCCTGCTTAAAGCCTGCAAGAGCGGTTTTTTTGCCTGGTTTACCTGCTTTGTCTCTGGTTCTTGATACCTGCAAGATACACAAACACAAAGCATAGATACATATAATGTTAGCCTTAAAGACTTGGTTCGGACTTCGGATTTGCACGAAACCCTAGGTCGAACTGGCACGAGTTCCCCTCCCCGAGAACTCGCCCTTCACCTACTCCTTTCAGGAGATGGTTGCCACCCGGTCCTTCGGGTGGACTTTTACTTAGCTTCCGATACTTCCGGACCTCGAGATGCCCAAACCCTGACCCGTTCTACTCCTGTCCTTAGTCATCGCTCAGCTAAGTTGCTCAGTCCCTTGGACCAAGACTTCATTCCCTAGCATCCCTTCGCCAGGTGCCTAGCAGTCCTTCGCCAGGTCTTTATTCCCTAGCAGTCCTTCGCCAGGTGCCTAGCATCCCTTCGCTAGGTCTTATATGCCTAGCAGCCCTTCGCTAGGTGCCCAGCAGCCCTTCGCCAGGTCTTCTATGCCTAGCAGCCCTTCGCTAGGTGCCTAGCAACCCTTCGCTAGGTCTTAAGGTTTCGATACCTAGCAGCCCTTCGCTAGGTGCCTAGCAGCCCTTCCGCTTGGGGTTTCGATACCTAGCAGCCCTTCGCTAGGTGCCTAGCAGCCCTTCGCTAGGGTTCCTAGCAGCCCTTCGCTAGGTCTTGAGGTTTCGATACCTAGCAGCCCTTCGCTAGGTGCCCAGAAGCCCTTCGCTGGGACTTAGGGTTTCGATGCCTAGATTAACTAGGACTTTTCTTCAGCTTTGGTTACTTCTCTCTTACTCCCCTTGTGTCTCTTAATTGTATCACTGACTTAAGTGTATTGTCAAACATTAAAACACTTAAAGGAGAACATCATTGATGCAACTTGCACCAACAATCTCCCCCTTTTTGATGTTTGACAATAACTTAAGTTAGATTGGTTTAAGGGGCTAACTTACCATCTTTGGGATCAAACTAAAACGTGACCTTAGTTTTGAAAAAACATTTTGATCAAATGGTCCTTTGGTAAGAATCCAAAAAAATTTTCTAACTTAAGCACACCTCTCCCCCTTTGTCATACATCAAAATAAATAGAAATACTTGCACCAATAATGAGAGTATTTTTGAAAATACTTAGTATAAAATTTTGAAAGCATAGCATAAAACTAATGCTTAGTATACTTTGCCGGATTTTTGAAAGTACAAATATTTTGAAAGATGATCTTTGAAGCATGCAAGTACTTTTGAGAGAATAGATTGAGCAGTTTTGAATAATACATATTTTTGAAGAAGGATCAGAAAAATAATAAGTAATTTTTGAAAATATAAGTGCCTCTGAAAAATGTATTGAGTTTTTGAAAAAAATAGGTACTTCTTAAAAGATACATTGAATATATTTTTTTTAATTAAGTACTTTTGAAAGAATATTTGGCTTTGAAAGACATAAGTACTTTTGAAAACATAATATTTGACTTCACTTGGTTAATTTTCCAGTCTGACACTATCCTGGGAACCCTTGTTGACTACAAGGACATTTTCCTAAGTGTCCTGGAAATTTTCCAACCCAAGTAAATATTATTTAAAAAAATTTCATAAGTCACAGAATAATAGGATGTAAGTTAATTTTGAAAAATATAAAGATTTTAAAGTGATAATACTTGATTCGGTTTATCTTCCAGTCTGACACAATCATAGGAAACCTTGTTGACTACAAGGACATTTTCCTAAGTGTCTTGGAAATTTTCTAACCCAAGTAAATATTATTTAAAAAAAAATTCATAAGTCACAGAATAATAGGATGTAAGTTAATTTTGAAAAATGTAAAGATTTTAAAGTGATAATACTTGATTCGGTTTATCTTCCAGTCTGACACAATCATAGGAAACCTTGTTGACTACAAGGACATTTTCCTAAGTGTCCTGGAGATTTTTCAAACTCAAGATATTATTTCAAATTGATCAAAATCAGATGAATTTTTGAAAATAAAAAAATTTTAAAAAAAATTGATAGCATTTTAAAATAATACTTATGTTTTCAACAGGATTTGAAAATACCGCGCATGAAAACATTTGAAATATTCAATAATTCTTTTAATTTGACCACCCCCTAAACTTGACCCAGTCCTGGGAAGCTTATTGACCACAAGTACTCTTCCTCTGAGTCTTAAGATTTGATTCAAACCGAAGGAATTGTCTAATAATTTCAAAACAATTAATTAAAAGAAAATTATTTCAGAAGTTTGATTTATACTCCCCATAAAGTTGACACATCCTAGGAGTCCTTGTAGATTATGAAGTGGACCTTCCTTTGTGTCTTTAGGGTTTATCACAATCAAACAAGACAGATAAATTTTACAACATAAACTTTTTTCGAAAAACACAAGTGATAACGATTTAAAGCTCAGTTTTCGAAAAGTGTTTTCAAATAATAGTAATTTTTATAGTGTAGTTTTCGAACGCCAAAAAAAATGAAAATCACTCCCCCTGTATCCGATACCGTTTGACTCTATCTAAGTGCCTTAAGGAACTTTAGTGTTGTCCTAAGAGGCTTGTGTCTAATTGCGTGAGTCAAACAATTTTTGAAAAGATATAATTTTTGAAAAACGTATAATATGTATATTCAATCAGACAAGCATGAATTTCATAAAAATATTATTATGTTGGAACACTATTTTGAAAATATATTTTTAGAAAAATATTCTAATGATTTTGAAAAACAATTTTGAAAAACATTTTTTAATTTATTAGTCCTTAACATCTCACCCATTTTAGATGTATCAATACAACAAGCATAGTTGCCTTATAGGTGTATTGTGAGATGCTTAAATCATGTTTCTTAATTTATTAACTCTAAGAATTAATTGAAGCTTGTGTTAGATTTGAATTTGACAAGAAGTAACTTGAATTTGAATTTCAAAAATTGACTTCCAGGTCTTGGCGAGGCACTAGGCCTTCTTTGGTCGTAGCCTTATTGGATCATCAACCCTTTCCTTGACAAAGCCTTTTAATGAAATTTCATTTTCAAAATTACTTTTTGAAAAATTCTGGTCTAACTAGTTTGGGTCTTGGATCGGTAGCTTCGGCTAGTTTCACCAGTCTAAAGAGACCAAGTATACTTGATCTTATTAGAATTAACTTCCCTAACGTACTATCATCTCACCGCCACCCAATACCAGGTTGATCAAGTTTCAATTATTCTTTTTCCTATAGCCGTTCTAATATTTGCATAAAATTTAAATATGAATGACATGTCATATATTCAAAAGAAATGGCAGATGCATGACATGGCAATTATGCATGAGTCAAACAATTCAAATCATTTTAAGTTTCTAAAAATGTATCAAATTCCCGATTTGATACATGTCGAGTGAACCCACGAATATGTCAACCCACTTTGACATATTTAATATAATTAATTTTAATTCTTATAGTTTGGGTAAAATTTTATTTTAGTTTGAGTTTAAGTCATTTAAGATTTTAGTTGAGTTCAGGTTAATTAAGAATTGATTGGATTAGAAAATTAATTAATCAATTGAGAATAAATGAATTTAAGTTTCAATTAATTTGGATTAAATTAAATTTGAATTTGAATTTAATTTAAGTTTGAATTTGCATTTAATTTAAATTTGAATTTGTATTTAATTTAAGTTTGAATTTGAATTTAATTTAAGTTTGAATTTGAATTTAATTTAAATTTGAATTTGAATTTAATTTAAGTTTGAATTTGAATTTAATTTAAATTTGAATTTGAATTTAATTTAAGTTTGAATTTGAATTTAATTTAAATTTGAATTTAATTTAAGAGAAATGATACAGAACGTGAATGATATAACGTGAATGTAGCGTGAACGACGTGGCGTCCCACGTCGTTCACGCCGCGTGGGAAGGAGTCGTTCAACGCGGTCGCCGCGTGGGAAGGAGCCATTCACGTGGTTAAAAAGTATGCCGCTGCGAAAATTTTTCCCCCCTCCCACCCCGACGCCGAAATCCCTAAATCCTTCGAGCTACCTCCCTCACACACGCTGCGAAAATTTTGCCCCCCTCCCACCCCGATGCCGAAATCTCTTCCCCAACCCTAAATCCTTCGAGCTTCTTCTTCCTCCCTCCCTCATTCGCCCCGACATCTTCTTCCTCCCTCCTTCGAGCTTCTTCTTCCTCCGTCATTCGACCCTAAATCCTCTGCTTCCTCCCTCCCTCACGCGACTTGCTGCGAGGTTACGGTTTCGTCGGAGTCGAACGCCGACCTTCGTCCGCCTTGGAGAAATAGCCCCGACGCGTGCTCTCGTCGACGCCTCACCGGAGCTCCTGGGAGGAAGAAGCTGTGACCGAAGGTTTGATTTTTGTACTCGAGCATTTTGATGCCTTGTACAAAAACTTAAGTTTTCCATTCTCCGTAAGTTTTGTATACTCGAGCATTTTGATTTCTGTACTCGAGCATTTTTCATTTTCCTTAAGTTTTGTGTACTCAAGCATCTACAAAAACTTAGTTTCATTTAGATGTCTTGTACATTTCATATGTCACTGATTTATTACTTTGAGCTCAACTACTCCCATACATATGAACTCAACTACATTTGGTGGTTGTTGATGTAAACAATGACACTGATATGTCACTGATCTTCAAGTTGGTTGCTTTGTTGGAATTTACTGCACCCTTTAATTGTAACTTTTTCATTTTTAATCTATAAGCTCAACTACTCCCATACATCTTCCCTCACTTCATTTGTTGGTTGTTGATGTAAACAATGACAAACACAATCACTTGAGTTTAGCAAATTTAGGCCAAAAGTAAGAGGAATTATATTGTACAAAACTATGTATAGAGTGATCTTCAAGTTGGTTGCTCTCTTGGGATTTGCTGCACTCCTTTCATTTGCATTTTCCATTTTTAATCTATATCATACTATTTGCTTGGTCATGATGGGTAATAAATGATATTTGTATTATCTGTGTTAGTACTCAGAATTCAATTTTGGTTTAATTATTACACACGCATTATCATGGCTTAATTATTGCATTCTCATTCAACTACTAGTATGCTCATGCTTATTGTAAATTGCTGTAATTTTTATCTTTGCAGGTAAAAAAGTGTAGGTTAAAAATGCCCAATTATTGCACCACCAATCTACCGAAATGTAGATGTGAACTAATGGCGAAAATCATCACCTCATGGACTAATGACAACCCAGGCAGGAGATTTGCCATATGTCCGCTATATGAGGTAGGGTAGGATAAACATAATTTGTCTTTTCTTTCATGCAAAACTTTGAACAAAAAATCTTATAAATAATATGGAATTGCAGAGTGGAGGGTGTGATTTCTGGGCCTGGGTTGATGAGGAGATGTGTAGTAGATCGACACAAGTAATACCAGGATTGCTAAGAAGAATAAACAAGTTAGAGACTGATGTTAGAAGTGCAGAGAATACTATGAAGGAGTTGAAGAGTGACAATTGCAAGCTACTCCTTCAATTGAATACTACAAAGAGAAGCGTTACACAAATACTTATGGTAGTGATTGGTTTGATTATATGGGTTGTCACACCTGCAGCTTTCTCCTCAGATGAAGATAACTGAGCTCCCTACCTCTAATGAAGCTAATTGTCTGTTGCAAATGAGATTGTCTGAACTGTACTTTGAAATGTACTTTGAGATTGTCTGAAAGATGCACTTTGTTGTAAATGTTTTGTGGAATGTTTTATCTACCTCTTTGTTGTCTGAAATATGCACTTTGAAGTGTAAACCTTTTTCTGAATCTTGTGGATGATATTGTCTAAATTATGTTTTGTTGTAAATGTTTCGTAGTGTTTTACTATGTTTTTCAATGTCTGCTTTTGTGTATGGTTCCATTCTAAATGTTTCCGAATTCAGGTTGTGATTAACACGCAATTTGTAAATGAGGAAGAACTTTCTTATTTTTTAAAATAAGAAAGTATTTTATAAACCCACTTATTGAAATCTAAAAAAGTGTTTGTTAATTTCAGCGTGGACTGTGCCTTCTTTGTCATGCAATATGTTCGATGTCTCCTATATGATGAGAAGATGGATTTCAAACAAGGAGACATGAGTAGAATCAGATTTGAGCTGACAGTTAATATTCTGAGAGACATGTTTTGTAAAACTTGAGATAATCTGAAAACTGTATTGGTGATGTAAAAATCCATTGCTGTTGATTGACATCCATTTGTATGGAAAAATCTCCTTATGTGGATGTTGTTATGATTATGTAGATGTTGTTATTCTATATAATATATTGTCAACAAAAACAAAACAATTGGGTGATGTTTATTCAAATCCAGTTGTTGCACTGCGGTGTGCCAAGTGATACGGTCAGATATAATAACTGATAATGCACTGTTGTGTGCCAGTTGCTGCACTGTTGTGTGCCAAATGATCTATTCTGTCACATCTTGTAGGTAAATATAGATTATTATTCTAAAAATCATTATATAATCTAATCAACAATATATATTATATAAATCAGATATAGGAAAACCTATAGGATGATATATTCTGTCATTGTTGGGTTATGCACTGTTTTGAGCAAAACCCACTGATGGAACTAAACTAAACCTATAGGTTTGGAAAAAATTATAATTTGATGTTTCGGACACCTAATCTACATTCTCCAACCTCAACCCAAACTACTGATAATGGATTTTCAGAAATCCAGATATGGGAGGGCCATCAGTGGGTTTTGCTCAAAACCCACTGATGGAACTAAACTAGCCCTATAGCTTTGGAAAAAAATTATAATTTGAGGTTTCCGACACCTAAAATACTTTCTAGAACCTCAACCCTAACAACTGATAATGGATTTTCAGAAATCCAGATATGGGAGGTCCATCAGTGGGTTTTGCTCAAAACCCACTGATAGAACTAAATTACACCTATACTTTGGAGAAAATTATAATTTGAGGTTTCCGACACCTAAAATACTTTCTCCAACCTGATCCCTAACTGTTGATAATTTTTTTTCATTAATCCAGATATGGGATGTCCATCAGTGGGTTTTGCTCAAAACCCACTGATGGAACTAAATTACACCTATAGGTTTGGAAAAAATTATAATTTGATGTTTCCGACACCTAAAATACTTTCTCCAACCTCATCAATGGGTCCTTCAGTGGAGTTGAGGTGTTACAAACCTCAAATTATAATTTTGAGGCCCACGTTGGGCCTGAAATAACTTTATTTCAGGCCCAAGGTGGGCCTGAATAAAGTTATTTCAGACCCAACGTGGGCCTGAAATACATTTATTTCAGGCCCACGGTGGGCCTGAAAGAAGACAATTCAGGCCCAGCGTGGGCCCGAAATAAAAATATTATTTGAGGACCACCCTTAACCATATAATATTTTGACTTCATCCCCCAAGTTGGATTACATATTTTATCCCTAAACCCTAAAATACTCTCTCCAACCTCACCCCTAAATACTGATAATGGTTTTGTATAAATCCAGATATCGGAGGTCCATTTGTGGGTTTTCAGCAAAACCCACTGATGGAAATAAACTAAACCTATAGCTTTGGAAAAAATTATCATTTGAGGATTAGGACACCTAAAATACTTTCTCCAACCTCAACCCTAACTACTGATAATGGTTTTTCAGAAATCCAGATATGGGAGGTACATCAGTGGGTTTTGCTCAAAACCCACTGATGGAACTAAACTACACCTATAGGTTTGGAAAAAATTATAATTTGAGGTTTCCGACACCTAAAATACTTTCTCCAACCTCATCCCTAACTGTTGAAAATGCTTTTTCACAAATCAAGATATGGGAGGTCCATCAGTGGGTTTTGCTCAAAACCCACAGATTGAACTAAACTACACCTATAGCTTTGGAAAAAATTATAATTTGATGTTTCTGACACCTAAACTACTTTCTAGAACCTGAACCCTAACTACTGATAATGGATTTTCAGAAATCCAGATATGGGAGGTCCATCAGTGGGTTTTGCTTAAAACCCACTGATGGAACTAAACTACACCAATAGGTTTGGAAAAAATTATAATTTGAGGATTAGGACACCTAAAATACTTTCTCCAACCTCATCCCTAACTGTTGAAAATGCTTTTTCACAAATCAAGATATGGGAGGTCCATCAGTGGGTTTTGCTCAAAACCCACTGACGGAACTAAACTAGCCCTATAGCTTTGGAAAAATTTATAATTTGAGGTTACTGACACCTAAAATACTTTCTAGAACCTAAACCCTAACTACTGATAATGGATTTTTAGAAATCCAGATATGGGAGGTCCATCAGTGGGTTTTGCTCAAAACCCACTGATGGAACTAAACTACACCTATAGTTTTGGAGAAAATTATAATTTGATGTTTCCGACACCTAAAATACTTTCTAGAACCTCAACCATAACTACTGATAATGGATTTTCAGAAATCCAGATATGGGAGGTCCATCAGTGGGTTTTGCTCAAAACCCACTGATGGAACTAAACTAGCCCTATAGCTTTTGACAAATTTATAATTTGAGGTTTCTGAGACCTAAAATAGTTTCTAGCACGTCAACCCTAACTACTGATAATGGATTTTCAGAAATCCAGATATGGGAGGTCCATCAGTGGGTTTTGAGCAAAACCCACTGATGGAACTAAACTTCACCTATAGGTTTGGAAAAAATATAAATTTGAGGTTATGGACACCTAAAATACTTTCTCCAACCTCATCCCTAACTATTGATAATGGTTTTTCAGAAATCCAGATATGGGAGGTCCATCAGTGGGTTTTGAGCAAAACCCACTGATGGAACTAAACTACACCTATAGCTTTGGAAAAAATATAAATTTGAGGTTATCGACATCTAAAAATCTTTCTCCAACCTCATCCCTAACTGTTGATAATACTTTCTCTAACCTAAAATACTTTCTCCAACCTCATCCCTACTTTCTCCAACCTATAGCTTTATTTCAGGCCCACCTCGGGCCTGAATTATCTTTATTTCAGGCCCACGTTGGGCCTGAAATAACTTTATTTCAGGCCCACCGTGGGCCTGAAATAAAAAAATTTCAGGCCCACAGTGGACCTGAATTAAATATTATTTGAGGACCACCCTTAACCATATAATATTTTGACCTCTTCCCCCAAGTTGGATTACATATTTTATCCCTAAAGCCTAAAATACTTTCTCCAAACCTCACCCCTAACTACTGATAATGGTTTTGTAGAAATCCAAATATGGGAGGTCAGCAAAACCCACTGATAGAACTAAACCAGACCTATAACTTTGAACAAAATTATAATTTGAGGTTTCGGACACTTAATCTACATTCTCCAACCTGAACCCTAACTACTGATAATGGTTTTTCAGAAATCCATATATGGGAGGTCCATCAGTGGGTTTTGCTCAAAACCCACTGATGGAACTAAACTACACCTATAGTTTGGGAGAAAATTATAATTTGAGGTTTAGGACACCTAAAATACTTTCTCCAACCTCATCCCTAACTGTTGAAAATGCTTTTTCACAAATCAAGATATGGGAGGTCCATCAGTGGGTTTTGCTCAAAACCCACTGATGGAACTAAACTACACCTATAGTTTGGGAGAAAATTATAATTTGAGGTTTAGGACACTTAAAATACTTTCTCCAACCTCATCCCTAACTGTTGAAAATGCTTTTTCACAAATCAAGATATGGGAGGTCCATCAGTGGGTTTTGCTCAAAACCCACTGATGGAACTAAACTACACCTATAGTTTGGGAGAAAATTATAATTTGAGATTTAGGACACCTAAAATACTTTCTCCAACCACATCCCTAACTGTTCAAAATGCTTTTTCACAAATCAAGATATGGGAGGTCCATCAGTGGGTTTTGCTCAAAACCCACTGATGGAACTAAACTACACCTATAGGTTTGGAAAAAATTATAATTTGAGGTTTCCGACACTTAAAATACTTTCTAGAACCTCAACCCTAACTACTGATAATGGATTTTCAGGAATCTAGATATGGGAGGTCCATCAGTGGGTTTTGCTCAAAACCCACAGATTGAACTAAACTACACCTATAGGTTTGGAAAAAATTATAATTTGATGTTTCTGACACCTAAACTACTTTCTAGAACCTCAACCCTAACTACTGATAATGGATTTTCAGAAATCCAGATATGGGAGGTCCATCAGTGGGTTTTGTTCAAAAACCACTGATGGAACTAAACTACACCTATAGTTTTGGAGAAAATTATAATTTGAGGTTTAAGACACCTAAAATACTTTCTCCAACCTCATCCTTAACTGTTGATAATGTTTTTTCACAAATCAAGATATGGGAGGTCCATCAGTGGGTTTTGCCCAAAACACACTGATGGAACTAAACTAGCCCTATAGCTTTGGAAAAATTTATATTTGAGGTTACTGACATCTAAAATACTTTCTAGAACCTGAACCCTAACTACTGATAATCGATTTTCAGAAATCCAGATATGGGAGGTCCATCAGTGGGTTTTGACCCTTGAAGGCCTAATGTGTGATTTCTTCTCGGTTCTTCATTATTACATTTAAATACCTCGGAGAAGTCTAAATAAACAATGAATAACATATTTGAATTCCTTGTAACCTCAGAAATCCATGGAAACTGAAATTTTTACAATCGGAGCTCTCTAGGTCAATCAATTGGATCCAATAAAATTCAGGCCCAACGTGGGCCTGAAATAAAAAATTTCAGGCCCGGCGTGGGCCTGAAATAAAAATATTTCAGGCCCACGTTGGGCCTGAAATTTTATTGGATCCAATTGATTAACCTAGAGAGCTCCGATTGTAAAAATTTCAGTTCCTGTGGATTTCTGAGGTTACAAGGAGTACAAATATGCTATTCATTGTTTATTTGGACTTCTCCGAGGTGTTTAAATGTAATAATGAAGAACCGAGAAGAAATCACACATTAGGCCTTTTAGGGTCAAAACTCACCGATTCATTGTTATTACATTTTAACACATCGGAGAAGTTTAAATAAACAATGGATAGCAAATTTGAACTCCTTGTAACCTCATAACTCCACGGGAACTAAAATTTTTACAATCGGAGTTCACTAGGTCAATCAGCAGGTTTTGACCCTAAAAGGCCTAATGTGTGATTTCTTCTCGGTTCTTCATTATTACATTTAAATACCTCGGAGAATTCCAAATAAACAATGAATAGCATATTTGAATTCCTTGTAACCTCAGAAATCCATGGAAACTGAAATTTTTACAATCGGAGCTCTCTAGGTAAATCAATTGGATCCAATAAAATTCAGGCCCAACGTGGGCCTGAAATAAAAAATTTCAGGCCCACGTTGGGCCCGAAATTTTATTGGATCCAATTGATTAACTTAGAGAGCTCCGATTGTAAAAATTTCAGTTCCTGTGGATTTCTGAGGTTACAAGGAGTTCAAATATGCTATTCATTGTTTATTTGGACTTCTCCGAGGTGTTTAAATGTAATAATGAAGAACCGAGAAGAAATCACACATTAGGCCTTTTAGGGTCAAAACTCACCGATTCTTTGTTATTACATTTTAACACATCGGAGAAGTTTAAATAAACAATGGATAGCAAATTTGAACTCCTTGTAACCTCATAACTCCACGGGAACTGAAATTTTTACAATCGGAGTTCTCTAGGTCAATCAGCGAGTTTTGACCCTAAAAGGCCTAATGTGTGATTTCTTCTCGATTCTTCATTATTACATTTAAATACCTCGGAGAATTCCAAATAAACAATCAATAGCATATTTGAATTCCTTGTAACCTCAGAAATCCATGGAAACTGAAATTTTTACAATCGGAGCTCTCTAGGTCAATCAATTGGATCCAATAAAATTCAGGCCCAACGTGGGCCTGAAATAAAAAATTTCAGGCCCGGCGTGGGCCTGAAATATTTTTATTTCAGGCCCAGCGTGGGCCTGAAATAAAAATATTTCAGGCCCACGTTGGGCCTGAAATTTTATTGGATCCAATTGATTAACTTAGAGAGCTCCGATTGTAAAAATTTCAGTTCCTGTGGATTTCTGAGATTACAAGGAGTTCAAATATGCTATTCATTGTTTATTTGGACTTCTCCGAGGTGTTTAAATGTAATAATGAAGAACCGAGAAGAAATCACACATTAGGCCTTTTAGGGTCAAAACTCACTGATTCTTTGTTATTACATTTTAACACATCGGAGAAGTTCAAATAAACAATGGATAGCAAATTTGAACTCCTTGTAACCTCATAACTCCACGGGAACTGAAATTTTTACAATCGGAGTTCTCTAGGTCAATCAGCGGGTTTTGACCCTAAAAGGCATAATGTGTGATTTCTTCTCGGTTCTTCATTATTACATTTAAATACCTCGGAGAATTCCAAATAAACAATGAATAGCATATTTGAATTCCTTGTAACCTCAGAAATCCATGGAAACTGAAATTTTTACAATCGGAGCTCTCTAGGTAAATCAATTGGATCCAATAAAATTCAGGCCCAACGTGGGCCTGAAATAAAAAATTTCAGGCCCACGTTGGGCCCGAAATTTTATTGGATCCAATTGATTAACTTAGAGAGCTCCGATTGTAAAAATTTCAGTTCCTGTGGATTTCTGAGGTTACAAGGAGTTCAAATATGCTATTCATTGTTTATTTGGACTTCTCCGAGGTGTTTAAATGTAATAATGAAGAACCGAGAAGAAATCACACATTAGGCCTTTTAGGGTCAAAACTCACTGATTCTTTGTTATTACATTTTAACACATCGGAGAAGTTCAAATAAACAATGGATAGCAAATTTGAACTCCTTGTAACCTCATAACTCCACGGGAACTGAAATTTTTACAATCGGAGTTCTCTAGGTCAATCAGCGGGTTTTGACCCTAAAAGGCCTAATGTGTGATTTCTTCTCGGTTCTTCATTATTACATTTAAATACCTCGGAGAATT
The DNA here is from genome assembly GCA_024364735.1 of Boesenbergia rotunda. Lineage (NCBI taxonomy): Eukaryota > Viridiplantae > Streptophyta > Magnoliopsida > Zingiberales > Zingiberaceae > Boesenbergia > Boesenbergia rotunda. Next base: position 290,137 of record JAGFNQ010003395.1, on the reverse strand, counting down.
CCAAATAAACAATGAATAGCATATTTGAATTCCTTGTAACCTCAGAAATCCATGGAAACTGAAATTTTTACAATCGGAGCTCTCTAGGTCAATCAATTGGATCCAATAAAATTCAGGCCCAACGTGGGCCTGAAATAAAAAATTTCAGGCCCGGCGTGGGCCTGAAATATTTTTATTTCAGGCCCAAGCTGGGCCTGAAATAAAAAATTTCAGGCCCAGCGTGGGCCTGAAATAAAAATATTTCAGGCCCACGTTGGGCCTGAAATTTTATTGGATCCAATTGATTAACCTAGAGAGCTCCGATTGTAAAAATTTCAGTTCCTGTGGATTTCTGAGGTTACAAGGAGTTCAAATATGCTATTCATTATTTATTTGGACTTCTCTGAGGTATTTAAATGTAATAATGTAGAACCGAGAAGAAATCACACATTAGGCCTTTTAGGGTCAAAACTCACCGATTCTTTGTTATTACATTTTAACACATCGGAGAAGTTTAAATAAACAATGGATAGCAAATTTGAACTCCTTGTAACCTCATAACTCCACGGGAACTGAAATTTTTACAATCGGAGTTCTCTAGGTCAATCAGCGGGTTTTGACCCTAAAAGGCCTAATGTGTGATTTCTTCTCGATTCTTCATTATTACATTTAAATACCTCGGAGAATTCCAAATAAACAATGAATAGTATATTTGAATTCCTTGTAACCTCAGAAATCCATGGAAACTGAAATTTTTACAATCGGAGCTCTCTAGGTCAATCAATTGGATCCAATAAAATTCAGGCCCAACGTGGGCCTGAAATAAAAAATTTCAGGCCCGGCGTGGGCCTGAAATATTTTTATTTCAGGCCCACGTCGGGCCTGAAATTTTATTGGATCCAATTGATTAACCTAGAGAGCTCCGATTGTAAAAATTTCAGTTCCTGTGGATTTCTGAGGTTACAAGGAGTTCAAATATGATATTCATTATTTATTTGGACTTCTCCGAGGTGTTTAAATGTAATAATGAAGAACCGAGAAGAAATCACACATTAGGCCTTTTAGGGTCAAAACTCACTGATTGACCTAGAGAGCTCCGATTGTAAAAATTTCAGTTCCCGTGGAGTTATGAGGTTACAAGGAGTTAAAATTTGCTATCCATTGTTTATTTGAACTTCTCCGATGTGTTAAAATGTAATAACAAAGAATCAGTGAGTTTTGACCCTATAACTTGGATGTCTAAGGATGAAAGCATAACTTTGTAGCTTGAATTTAATGCAAATCAACTTGTATCTTAGATTGACATATAATATAAATTTATGACTTTCTTTTCCAATTTGGACCAATATAAATCCATGTAGCCGTTTTGCCAATGCTATTACATATACTTAATATAGTCCAAACTCCAAATTGATACAGGAAGATTCTATATGAATTCAGAGGCTTAAGTTGAAGCTTAATTTTACAAGTTCACAACATGGAGTGAAAAGTAGATTTCGGCAGCAAAAGTTCCTTTCGGCAGCCAAGTTTACAGAAGTTCACAAGTTCACAACATGCTCAAGTTCACAAGTTCACAATATCAAGTTCACTTTTGGCAATTTTCCTTTCGGCTTTCGGGCGAAGCAGCAAGGGATTTGGAGTGAAACAACAAGTTGGGCACTGAAAAGCAGCAAGTTTGGCAGATTCACTTTCGGCTATGCATGAAAAGCACAAAGTGTGCCCACTTTGACACTGAAAGAAGATAAACCAATAAGAATATCTCACTGAAATAACGTATGATCAGAAATAACACTGAAACATTTTGATGTAGCCTACCACTAAGAATATCTCACTGATCATATGTTAGAAGAAACATCTTGATTTAATCTACCACTAAGAATCAGCTAGCTGAGTTAGAAAGCCTACCACTAAGAAAGCTAGCTTTTATGAATATCTCACAGGTTACATTACAAATGCTGGAAAAATCAGCTAGCTGCAAAAGCATCAGAGAGCATTGGATCCAAAAGCATGGATGTGGAAGCAGTCCAATATAGCATTTCTGAGGCCATGGCTTAGCATAAGGAAAGCAAAAGACACAGCTAATAATCTTTAGTCAATCTTCTAGAAATTCTAAGATTCAGGAAGTTGCAGTTGAGTAACTTTTTGCCAAAACGCGATATAGTAAATATAATCATAACATGCAAGACTGGTTTTAATGCTTAAAATTCTGTCTATTACCTAGAAAGACAGATTTTATGAAAATTTGCACCTTTCTTAATAAAAGGAAACATCACCACAGTTGACAACAAGAAGTTCACTGAAACATCACCACAGTTCACTGAAACATCAGCTACAACCTAACCACAAAAAAAAGAAGAAAATACGATTTAAATAAGTGATCGTATTAGTGATAGCAACTTCCAAAAAGTTATAGTAACTTCCAAAATTTTTTTCATAAAATCAGTTAGTTATAGCAACTCTGAATACTATAAAAATTGGAACTTACATTATGGCTACTCTGACTACTCGGGCCAGTGATCATATTTGTATGATTTAAATTTGATAATTCATGTTGTTCTTTACCGCCACCTCTCACAACCTGTCGACAAAGAACTTACATTCAATATTAACAACTACAATAATTAAAATCAATTATAACCAAAACATAAATCCAAAATATAATCAATTCAACCTTTCTATTCTTTGCCACCACCTTTTTCACAATTTGCTCAATTTTGGATTTCTTTCTTTTTGTTGGTGGACGTCCATGAGATCTTACCTTTAGTGGAGAGTGAAACTTCGTGATCTCAATTCTTGATTCCCCATGTATTGTGTTGCTATCATGATCACCATCTAACGAATCAATAATATTAATATCCATAAGCTTTTGTTTTGCTTCATTTAAAATCCCCATTAAAACAGAGAACCTCTCATGATTTTTAGACCCCAGCTGATGCACTTCTTGTAACAAGGGTTGAAGATTATTATATCTTTGTCTTTCTTCCTCATGATAACTCATCATAAATATTGGTGATGCCTTGATACCGACGTTTAATGTCTTTACGCCATCGTTCTAAAATATACTTTTCAAGAACTCTAGTGACATTTCTTTTGAAAAGAATAGAAACCAAATGTCTACACAAAATGCCTCGGAATTCAAAGAGACGACACAAACACTTCATCTCACAGTCTACCTCATTATATAGTACTAAAAATGGCACATCTGTTGGAGTTGCTCCCTCTTTTCCCAATACAGTTTCTACCACTTCATATAAGATAGTTGGCCCTTCTTGCTTTACAAACGAAGTGTTACAAAACATCAAACCCCTGATTTCATCTTGAAATAACTTGAATATCTTATTAGTATAGACACTTTGAAATTTCTTTTCAATGGGATGACCACTAATGACTGGAATAATTGAATTGAAAGATGCAAAATCAGAATTATTTTCCTTTTCAATCTTACTTTTCAAAGCAGTGTCATATTGTTCAACAAACTGTTTCAATGTTGTTTTTGAATGAACATAATCATCAAAAAAGGCATTCATACTCTCACTTCTTTGACTTGTAGACATCCCTGCCCAAAATTTATCTTTCACATACACAGGCATCCACTTATGACGACAATCCCATAAAGAACTCAACCATTCATTATTCTCTAAATTAAAATCTTCAATCAATTTTTTCCAATTGCTATCACATTCTTCAGAAGATAAAGAATTGTAAACAATATTCTTCAAATTTTTCTTTATCAACTTATAGTTGGCATGACTACCAAACTTAGCTGGAATTTTTTTCATAATATGCCAAACACATAAGCGATGATGAGAGTCTGGAAATACCTCAAGAATTGCAATTTCCATAGCTTTGCACTGATCCGTAATAATACCTCGTGGAGCTCGTCCTCTCATGCATGTCAACCATGATTTGAATAACCAAATGAATGTTTCAGAATCTTCTTTGGATATCAAGCCACAACCAAGTAATACTGATTCACCATGATGATTTACTCCAATAAATGGAGCAAACGGCATATCATAACTATTGGTTAAATATGTAGTATCAAATGTAATGACATCAGAAAAATACTCATATGAAGCCCTACATCTTGCATCAGCCCAAAATATATTTCTTATGCGACAATCTTCATCTACATCAATGGTATAAAAGAAATTTGAATTTCTAGTTTGCATACGACAAAAGTAATTATTCAATGCTTCTGCATCACCATGCCCAAGTCTTAATCTACGTGTTTCAACCACATAATTTCTGCACTTTCTCTCATCAAACAATAAATTTTCATATCCACCAGCTTCAACAACAAATGATTGAAAACTTTTACTCAAAGTAATTCCAGCTTGATCATTCAACTCTAATTTCCTCTTAGTTTGAGAATCTAACACTTTATTGCATCTAAAATGTCTTGACTTTCTTGGACTTAACTCATGATTATGTTCAAGGTGAATACTAGTAATGAGAAATAACCCATCATTCTGAACTGTAATATTTATCCGTGCATTGCAATTCGTTTTGCTACAAGGTCTAGGATAAAAGAAATTTTTACCTTTAGGAACATTCTTACCATTTTTAGAACATCCAAATGAAATATACTTTTGTTCACCATTGTCTCCTTTTTTGGAACGCATTTTTGAAATACCAAAACCAAGACCTTGGGCATACGTTTTGTAAAAAACACGAGCTTCCTCCTCAGATAAAAATTGCATCCCAACTTGTGGAGCCTCCAGTTGCTGCAAGCTTGATGAATCACCCAACACTTGCAGTTCATCAATATCATTCAGTGGCACACATGATTCAATGATTTCTTCCTCCATGACCGTTTGAACAGTTCTAACAATTAAAAACAGTATCATATAATGGTAATAGAATTGTAACAGACTCAATTGGAGGTTTAAAATGAACTGGCCCTTACCACGTAAACTATCGAAGCGTTGTAGTATCAGACCTGGGTCCAAATTACTGCTGTCCAAATTACAGCTTCCAAGCTGCAGAATCTGTATAAAGGCGAGAACTTCATATGTATGGGAGTAGTTGAGCTCAAAGTAATAAATCAGTGACATATGAAATGTACAAGACATCTAAATGAAACTAAGTTTTTGTAGATGCTCGAGTACACAAAACTTAAGGAGAATGAAAAATGCTCGAGTACAGAAATCAAAATGCTCGAGTACACAAAACTTATGGAGAATGGAAAACTTAAGTTTTTGTACAAGGCATCAAAATGCTCGAGTACAAAAATCAAACCTTCGGTCACAGCTTCTTCCTCCCAGGAGCTCCGGTGAGGCGTCGACGAGAGCACGCGTCGGGGCTGTTTCTCCAAGGCGGACGAAGGTCGGCGTTCGACTCCGACGAAACCGCAACCTCGCAGCAAGCTAAGTCGCGTGAGGGGAGGGAGGAAGCAGAGGATTTAGGGTCGAATGACGGAGGAAGAAGAAGCTCGAAGGAGGGAGGAAGAAGATGTCGGGGCGAATGAGGGAGGGAGGAAGAAGAAGCTCGAAGGATTTAGGGTTGGGGAAGAGATTTTGGCATCGGGGTGGGAGGGGGGCAAAATTTTCGCAGCATGTGTGAGGGAGGTAGCTCGAAGGATTTAGGGATTTCGGCGTCGGGGTGGGAGGGGGGAAAAATTTTCGCAGCGGCATACTTTTTAACCACGTGAATGACTCCTTCCCACGCGGCGATCGCGTTGAACGGCTCCTTCCCACGCGGCGTGAACGACGTGGGACGCCACGTCGTTCACGCTACATTCACGTTATATCATTCACGTTCTGTATCATTTCTCTTAATTTAAATTTGAATTTGAATTTAATTTAAGTTTGAATTTGAATTTAATTTAAAATTGAATTTGAATTTAATTTAAGTTTGAATTTGAATTTAATTTAAATTTGAATTTGAATTTAATTTAAGTTTGAATTTGAATTTAATTTAAGTTTGAATTTGAATTTAATTTAAATTTGAATTTGAATTTAATTTAAGTTTGAATTTGAATTTAATTTAAGTTTGAATTTAATTTAAGTTTGAATTTGAATTTAATTTAAGTTTGAATTTAATTTAATTTGAAATTAATTAAGATTTAATTCCAAATTAATTAAAATTTTAATTCAAAATTAATTTCAATTTTAATTTGAAATTAATTAAGATTTAATTCGAAATTAATTAAGATTTAATTTGAAATTAATTAAGATTTTAATTCGAAATTAATTAAGATTTAATTATGATTTAATTTGAATTTAATTAAGATTTAATTTGATTTTAATTAAGATTTAATTTGAATTTAATTAAGATTTAATTAAGATTTAATTTGATTTTAATTAAGATTTAATTTGAATTTAATTAAGATTTAATTAAGATTTAATTTGAATTTAATTAAGATTTAATTAAGATTTAATTTGAATTTAATTAAGATTTAATTTGATTTTAATTAAGATTTAATTAAGATTTAATTTGAATTTAATTAAGATTTAATTAGGATTTAATTTGATTTTAATTAAGATTTAATTAAGATTTAATTTGATTTTAATTAAGATTTAATTAAGATTTAATTTGAATTAATTAAGATTTAATTAAGATTTAATTTGAATTTAATTAAGATTTAATTTTAATTTAATTATTTCGAATGATTGAGATTTAATTAATTTAAATTTAATTTAATGATTAATTAATAATTGTGGGTTTAAATTCATCATTTTCATTATTTCGAAAATGTCTTTTTCATTTTTATCTTTCTTTTCATGTTTTTCTAATAATTTTGTTTTATTTGAATTTTTGTAATTTTTATTGATTATGGCCTTTATCTTAGATAGTTCCATATCCTTCTTAAGATTAGATCTTTCTATATCCTCACAGTAGGTGGAGTAGAATGGGCCACTAGTTAAAGTTTTATAATAATATTCAATATTATCTATAATTAGGTTATCATCTAGGAGGATTTTATCTTTATTATCCTCAAGAGTATTTTCAACAAAATCTTCTTTATCCTCAAGATTTTCAATAATTTTAGGGTCATCTTTAGAATTATCTTTAAGGTTTTCAAATTTGAATTCGGAGTTATCCTTAGGATTGTCAATTTTGAATTCGGAATTATCCTTAGGATTTTCAAATTTGAATTCCGAATTATCCTTAGGATTTTCAAATTTAAATCCGAATTATCCTTAGGTTTAATTTTGTCTGAATTAAAATTATCAGAACTAATTTTATCAGAAAAATTATCAGAATTAATTTTATCAGAATTAAAGTTATCATCATTAATTTTATCAGAATTAAAGTTATCATCATTAATTTTATCAGAAAAATTACCAGAATTAATTTTATCAGATAAATTATCAGAATTAATTTTATCAGATAAATTATCAGAATTAATTTTATCAGATAAATTATCAGAATTAATTTTATCAGATAAATTATCAGAATTAATTTTATCAGATAAATTATCAGAATTAATTTTATTAGATAAATTATCAGAATTAATTTTATCAGATAAATTATCAGAATTAATTTTATTAATTTCTGAATTGATATTCGGAATTAAACAATTAATTTCTGATATTTTGGTCATATTCATGTTTTGTAATTTAACATGCAAAGAGTTAATTTTACTATGTAGTAAATCTACTTTATCAGAAAAATTAACTATTTTATCACATGGCAGTGCAGGAACTTGTAAAATTTTTGGAACATAAATTTTTCGTACCTTTGCCTAACATTTGTTTTTGTAGTGTCCGAATTTTTCGCACTTGAAGCATCTGATATGGCTTTTATCTCTCCGGACTCCTGGCGCTGGTGCCCCCTTTGCCGCCGGTGATGAACGATTTTTACGAGTAGGGCACTGATTTTTATAGTGCCCTCTCTCCCTGCATGTGAAACAACTAATATGCAATTTAAAATTAGACATTAAAAAAAATGTACCTGATTCACCCCTGGGCTCCCCCTCAACTCCTGGCGTCGTTGCTCCGTCGGCGGTTAGTCCGGTGAAGAGCGGCTCGGCTCTGATACCAATTGTAGGACCGATGCCGTCGATAGAGGGAGGGTGAATATCGATCGTGAAAAACCTTTCGGAATTCTTCGTAAAACTTTCGTTCGTTCTGGACTTAGAATATTAGTAGCAGTGGAAAACAAACAGAACGAAATAAAGCACGACAGTGACAGCAGATTTTTACTTGGTTCCCGACCCCCCAGGGTCAGTACATCCAAGGCCTATGCACGGGAACGCCCGTCCACTATTGGTCTCCTTTCCGGACTTTCCGAAGGCGGAGAAACCCGACTTACAGTGCAATATTACAATCAAAATATAATGAAAAATAATTGCAGTATAATTAAAGCAAACCGAATAGAACAAGTTTGAAACTCGGCCGATCTGGACCTCCGAAGTGCCGTGCACTTCCTCCTGGAGCCTCCCGGTCGTAGAGCCTCGTTTCTAGCACATTGCAGTCGGTCAGAATGCTTGGAATGGTTCTTGGAAGTTGTGTCTAAAGCAGAGGGGTCGAAGCCCCTTATATAGGCCTCCTGGGGGCGCCCTGGACGCTGGGGGCGCCCCGGAAGACTCGGTCAAACCTTATCCTTGCGCCTACCTCGCCGTGGGTGATAAGATCATTGACCAGGGCACCCCAGATGCTCCGGGCGCCCCCGTGAGGGCTTATCCTGTGTTCTGGCTTCGAAACAGCAAAACAGCTACGAATCCGGGCGCCCCGGACGCTCCGGGTGCCCCGGTTGACACCTGTTCTTCCTGCTTCACCATAACATGCATTTTTAGTACTGCCTGGGGGCGCCCCCACTGTTGGCGGCGCCCTGGTTGCATGGGGGCGCCCCCAATGATGGGGGCGCCCTGCTTAAAGCCTGCAAGAGCGGTTTTTTTGCCTGGTTTACCTGCTTTGTCTCCGGTTCTTGATACCTACAAGATACACAAACACAAAGCATAGATACATATAATGTTAGCCTTAAAGACTTGGTTCGGACTTCGGATTTGCACAAAACCCTAGGTCGAACTGGCACGAGTTCCCCTCCCCGAGAACTCGCCCTTCACCTACTCCTTTCAGGAGATGGTTGCCACCCGGTCCTTCGGGTGGACTTTTGCTTAGCTTCCGATACTTCCGGACCTCGAGACGCCCAAACCCTGACCCGTCTCTACTCCTGTCCTTAGTCATCGCTCAGCTAAGTTGCTCAGTCCCTTGGACCAAGACTTCATTCCCTAGCAGCCCTTCGCTAGGTGCCTAGTAGTCCTTCGCCAGGTCTTTATTCCCTAGCAGTCCTTCGCCAAGTGCCTAGCATCCCTTCGCTAGGTCTTCTATGCCTAGCAGCCCTTCGCCAGGTCTTCTATGCCTAGCAGCCCTTCGCTAGGTGCCTAGCAACCCTTCGCTAGGTCTTAAGGTTTCGATACCTAGCAGCCCTTCACTAGGTGCCTAGCAGCCCTTCGCTAGGTCTTGGGGTTTCGATACCTAGCAGCCCTTCGCTAGGTCTTAGGGTTTCGATACCTAGCAGCCCTTCGCTAGGTGCCTAGCAGCCGGGCTGCTAGGTCTTGAGGTTTCAATACCTAGCAGCCCTTCGCTAGGTGCCCAGCAGCCCTTCGCTGGGACTTAGGGTTTCGATGCCTAGATTAACTAGGACTTTTCTTCAGCTTTGGTTACTTCTCTCTTACTCCCCTTGTGTCTCTTCATTGTATCACTGACTTAAGTGTATTGTCAAACATTAAAACACTTAAAGGAGAACATCATTGATGCAACTTGCACTTAAAGGTTGGGAAGTCTTCCACCCTTGGGTTCATTAGTGGTGGAAGACTTCCCAACCTGTGAGTCGTGCTTGGAAGGTAAGATGACCAAGAGGCCTTTCAAGGCTAAGGGGTACAGGGCCAAAGATGTACTCGAACTGATCCATTCTGATTTGTGTGGTCCTATCTCAATCCAAGCCAGAGGTGGCTTTGAATACTTCGTCACTTTCATTGACGATTATTCAAGGTATGGATACATTTACTGTTAGATGTGTATACTAAAAGACATTACTCTTTTTATACATGAGATTATCTAAATTTTGAAAAGAGAAGCACAACTACACTAGGTGTCTGTTTATATTAGTATATGCATGAAGTCCAATTACTTTACATTGTAGATAACATAGTGTGTGGTGTCACACAGAAGATCATGTTATCAGTTCCTTGCTTAGTATAAATAGAGGCTCACAACCGAGATGGAATTGGACAACCCATCGGGATGGTTGTAGTGTAATTAGGTGTGGTTGGTCTTGACCATAGAATTACACTAGTGTACTTTGAGTACATTGAGCAGGACCAAAATCAGAGGTTATCTAATTTGTACTGACTCGATAATTGGATAGGACCTCAAGATTTTATTATGGAGTACGATCCCTTAATCCCGATATAATAACAGGCATATATTATTAACTATTATTTCTTTGATTTACCAATGGACGAGATATATTCTGTTAGATCAATAGGCCTGGTAAGTTGGGAGATAATATTAATAATATGATGTACCGTTGATTATTGATGGAATCCATGTCCTGGTGAGTCGGGTTGATAATGCCCCCTTGATGAGCTCGAAAGATTCATCATGCTAAACCCTGCAGGTGTATTTGATCCAGCATGATGATAAGGTCGAGTGGTACTAGTCAAGCATCCAGAGGTTAATTAATTAGAATTGTCAGTAATTTAAATTAATTAACGGGCATTCGATATCTTAAACATGGGGGGATGGACGACTCGTAATATGGGGAGCCCATATGAAAATATGGGAGTTGATGAGGAAGTTCAATTAAGATCCTTTAGTGGAATGGATCTTAATTAATGGAGATCGGGTTTAGATCCATTGGTGGGTCAAGATCCAACTCCTCCTCTTGGTCCCTACCTTAGCCCTATAAATACCCTAGGAGATCATGATACCAAGGCTTGATCAATCTAATTGGAAAACCCTTGGCCTCTCTCTCTTTTCTCCCTCTCATTCTCTCTCCTAGGTTGGCCGGCGCACACCAAGAAGAGAAGCTCTCTTCTCTTCTTGCTCTCTCCTTCTTCTCTCTCAGTGTGGGCTGCCAGGAAAGGGTAGATCAACTTCCTTTCCAGTTGGTGTCCGGATCTCGCGGGAGGAGGCTGGAGATTGGTCGGCGGCGTGAAGGAGTGGCGCAAGGGTGCCGGCGGTGAGGGAGGGTTGTAGAGAGTGAGCGGCGGGTTTGGGGAAGAAGAAGAGCTTCTTCTTCCTTCCTCTCAGTCCTCTTCACCTTCCTAACCCTCTGTTGGACGGAGAGCTGGTGGCCGGCGATCTAGTGAGCCCTTGGTTGGTCGGCGGTGTTGGGTTCTCCCGGCACAAAACAATAGAAACGCAGCGGAAACAAGAACCCACGAGCGATCCATGCGAAAGAAAACTCGTACAAAGCTATCTATCTAATAGATTTATCTACTGTTTATACCTTTGAAGCGTGCCCTTCGAATATCCTGCTCGTCCAAGATGCACCGGATCTCTTGCACGTTCAAACGTCCGTGCCTCTATTCGTATCCACACGGACACAATCTCTCAACTTCGGGAGAACTACCTTAGTTGTGCTAGCAACTTGAGGTAGCTCGAAAACACCAAGAACTCTACAGTAGAGTTTCGGCCAAGAGTGGAGGAGAGGAAGAAGAGAGGAAGGGAAGAAGAAAGCACACTTAGTTCATTTCGAAAATGACTTGACCCCTTTTATATTCATCCCATGAATACCAAGAGTCATTTGTCTCTTTGCCTTCCCTTCATTAAAGCCAATAAAGAGCACATCTTTCAATGTGACTCTTCATCTTCTCTTCATCTAATGAAGAGAGATTTTCTTTCCTGCATGCAAATCCGACCAGGCCACTCGGGCTTCCGACTCGGTCTCCCGACCAAGTCTCCCAAGTGCCGAGCCCCGACTGCCGAGTGCCGAGCCCCGACTGCCGAGTGCCGAGCCCCGACTGCCGAGCGCCGACCCAGTCTACCGAGTGCCGATCCAGTCTGCCGAGTTCTAACTCAGTCTGCTGAGCTCCGACTCAGTCTGCCGAGTGCCGAGCTCCCGACCTGCACCCCCGAGTTCCCAACTCGAGTTCAGATCTCCTGAGTTCCCAACTTAGGCTTGGACTTCCCGAGTTCCCCAACTCGGGCTCGGACTCCCGAGTTCCCAACTCGGGCTCGGACTCCTGACTTCTCCAACTCGGGCTCGGACTCCCGAGTTCCCAACTCGGGCTCCTAACAGCCGAACAGAATTCCCGAAGTATTGCGTCCTTTGTGTGTGACCCAATAGGTTCTCGTGACGTTGGCAATGCGCCTAACACCTTAGACGCATTAGCAATGAGCGGCATCTAGCAATGCATCACTGCTACCCAAGTAACAAGAAAAGTCGAGATCTGACTAAACCTCCGTGACTATGATAGTGTATGACCTTGTCCTTCTGTCCTTGATATCTAGATTGACCAATGAGGCATAGATCGTGTCATCCTCAATCAATCTTGTGTTTCTTGATCCCCGAGTAGACTCACTCAAACAAATGAGCTCAATATCTCATATTGACTCATTTGAGCATGGTCATGCGTTTCAGTAGTCCTACTCGGTCAAGGGGCCCACAGATATCACTCCCGTCATATGGGAGGGATAGATCCCATCTACATCACTCACATCCCTCCGCATAATTCATTACATACCCAGTGATCGCCTTTATAGTCCACCCTGTTACGGGTGACGTTTGACGATACCAAAGTACATAACTCCTTATGTAGGGAACCATAGTGACTTCAGGTCTAAGGACTATTCATACCAATAGTCACATGAGAAAGTCTATGACACTCATATGACAATCTATGAGACTTTCTCATGGCGGGTCATTCAGTACACATTCTCCAATGTATACCCATGTGTCAACTTGATATCGCATATCCATGACTTGTGAGCTCAAGTCATCAGTTGACCTACATGCTAGTCTCCATGCATTAATATTGTCCCTGAATATTAATGCTCGACTAGGAATAATTTAGTGTAGTGTTCTCTACATTATCTCACTATTGATTCAACTAATCGATATAATGTAGATAAGAACCTACTACACAAGGACATTATTATACTTAGTCATTCGGCACAGAATACAAAGTAAGTATAATAACCAAACATGCCTTTATTAATAATAGAATATGATACAAAATGCCCTTAGTCAATTATCACATAATTGGCTCTAGGGCTCCTACTAACAGGCGGCGCACGCGTTGAAGGAAGAGAGCCCGGCGTTGCAAACCCTAGTTTAGGGTTTTCGGCTAGGGCAAGGAGGAGAGGTTTATGGAGGCCTTGGAGATCTCGGTTCCCGGTAGATCGTCGCCCACACGATGACCGGGAAGGGAGGGACATAAGGTAGAAGGCCGCGAGGTGATCGGGAAGTTATATTTCTTTCCCAAGCTCCCTTATGTCATTATGTGCCATGCTATGTTTGCTTCATCATTTTATGTTAGTTAGTTTATTATTTTGATTTTGTATCATAGCCAATAATTTACTAATTGGACCCTGACCATAAACACCAAAGTCGGTCATCCACTCGTCGCCTTTTCCGCGGTCGAATGGTCAAGCAAATTACAAGGCCAATTTTGGTAATTGGCCGAGTTGTAATTTGGATCGTTCGATATGGTACGAGATGATCGTTGGGAGACGGGTCTCCATTCAGATTAATTTTTTTATCCGTAGACATGGAGAGGTCTCTCGGAATGACCAAGTATTCGCTTAGGAAACCCGCCAAGCCATACCCAACATTTACCTGATGCACCGTAAGTCTGAATGCTTTGATAAGTTCAAAGAGTTCAAGGCTGATGTGGAGAAACATCGAGGTAAAAGTATCGAGACACTACGATCTGATCATGGTGGCGAGTACCTCTTTGGAGAGTTTATGACCTACCTATCAGAGGCAGGGATTCAGTCCTAGCTGACTGTACCTGGTACACCCCAACAGAACGGTGTGGCAGAAAGAAGTAATAGGACTCTTATGGAAATGGTTAGGTCAATGATGAGCTATTCTGACTTACCTGATTCGTTCTGGGGATATGCTCTGGAAACGGCAACGTATATACTGAACTTGGTTCCATCTAAATCAGTCCCTTCTACTCCCACAAAACTGTGATTGGGCACAAGCCTAGTCTAAGACATGTTCGGATTTGGGGTAGTCCAGCACATGTGCTAAAGGGAGATACTGATAAGTTGGAATCTCCTACGAAAGTTCGTCTATTCGTAGGCTATCCTAGAGGAACGAAAGGTGGTCTGTTCTATAGTCCTAAGGATCAGAAGGTAATCGTTAGCATGAATGTCAGATTCTTAGAAGAAGACTATGTGAAGAACTACAAGCCCAAAAGTAGACTAGTGCTTGAAGAGTTAAGAGGGGGCATTCAGATCTTAGGACCAACTGTACAAGAGGACACACCACAAGTGACTGCACCATGTGTCACAGAAGATACACAAGTGATACCTCGTCGCAGTGGGAGAGTTGTTATACAGCCTGAGAGGTTCATATTTTTGGGAGAGTCGTCGGACTTGGTCCTAGGTAAAGTTCCCTGGACCTATAACGAGGCCCTCTAAGATAAGGATGCAGATTCTTGACAAAAGGCAATGAACTCTGAGATAGAATCTATGAATTCTAATCATGTTTGGGAGCTTATAGAACCACCTGATGGTGTAAAACCCATTGGATGCAAGTGGATCTACAAAAGAAAGACAGGATCAGACGGGAAGGTTGAGACCTTCAAAGCTAGGCTTGTCGCGAAAGGGTACACTCAGAAAGAGGGTATCAATTATGAGGAGACCATTTTGCCGGTAGCCATGCTTATGTCTATCCGGATTCTCTTATCTATTGCAGCACATATGGACTATGAGATATGGCAGATGGACGTCAAGACGGCTTTCCTTAACGGAAGTCTTGAGGAGACCATCTACATGAAGCAACCAAAAGGGTTCATTGAAAAAGGCAAAGAGCATCTAGTATGCAAGCTTAATCAATCCATTTATGGATTGAAGCAAGCTTCGTGGTCTTGGAACAACCACTTTGATGAGGTAATCCAGTCATACAGATTTATTCAAAGCTCGGATGAATCATGTGTATATAAGAGGTGTGATGGAAACGTAATGGTGTTTCTTGTACTTTACGTAGATGACATTTTGTTAATTGGCAACAATGTCAAAGTGTTATCAGACGTAAGAGTTTGATTGTCAAAACAGTTTGATATGAAGGACTTGGGAGAAGCGGGATAGATCCTTGGGATCAAGGTCATAAGGGATCGCTAGAAAAGGATGTTGTGCTTATCCCAAGCTTCATATATTGACACTGTCCTGGCTCGTTTTTGCATGGAAAACTCCAAGAAGGGTTTTCTACCCTTCAGGCATGGAGTTCCTCTATCCAAGGAGATATGTCCAAAAACATCAAAGGAGATAGAGGAAATGAAGGCAGTTCCTTATGCCTCGGCAGTAGGAAGCCTCATGTATGCTATGTTGTGCACGAGACCAGATATCTGTTTTGTCATGGGCATGGTTAGCAGATATCAGAGTAACCCTGGATAAGGACATTGGCATGCGGTAAAGCATATATTGAAATACCTAAGACGGACTAGGGATTATATGCTGGTTTACCGAGCAGACCAATTAGTCCCTGTGGGTTATACGGATTCAGATTTCTAGTCAGACAGGGATAAGAGTAAGTCTACCTCGGGGTTTGTGTTTACTTTAGGAGGTGGAACCATAATTTGGAGGAGTGTCAAGCAAAAATGTGTGGCAAACTCTACCATGGAAACTAAGTATGTGGCAGCCTCAGAATAATAAACGTTTATCTACCACGGAAATTGATAACCGTTTTAGTCGCACTACGGTTTCAATTAATTTTCTCGTTTCAAGCAATTATGTAGTAATAGTTGAACCCGTATCGTCTCTCATGGACCCAATATGATGCATGCGCTTCTTTGATCTATAGAAAATAGTAAACTGCAGAAAAATGAAAGCTAACTAAACCAAAAATGTTTTCTTGAGTTTTGAGGATAACAAAACAATTAAACTTAGCTATCAACTTCCACCTAATAGCCTTAACTACTCGGATTTGAAGTACTAAGCTAACTAAATGTAGAGGACATCAAAAAATACACTCACAACTAGGAAATTACAGCAAGGATTCATCTAAAACTCCTAACTAGAAGGCAAGCAATTTCATACTCAAGCACATGTTTGATAGGAGCAATTAAACAAACACCTTGCATTCAAGTAGTGAAAGATTGAGAACTTGGAAAAATTCTGCAAAAGGTAGGCTGTAAAATTAGAAAACTAAGCTGGAAAACTCGATTCTTAAGCTTGGAATGAAGCGGAAATTCGAAATCAAGTGAAAGGAAAGTGCAGGTTGTGTTCTACAGCAAGTAAAAGGAATGAAACAAGCAAAATGAGGCTGAAAAGTGCTATCCGGTGGAGGAAAACTCTGCTCCGATGAAGCTGATCACTTCCCAGCTGGATTGGAAGATGGAATGGGCTGTGGAGTTGAGGAATCGAGCTTCTCCAAGCTGCTAGTCCAAGAGAAAACCCGTCATGGTTGCCTGATACCGAGAGCTCTCCCTCCCTTCCTTCGCAGCGTGATCTGCCCTAGCTTGCGTCAGTCTCCCCTTCGAACAGTCCCCTTTTTTTCCTCTTCCCTAGCTCTTCTCTCCACCCTTCATTCCCCTTGATGAGTGGCCAAGATTGCTTGCAGAAATTTCCATCAACTTAAGTGCCTAGATCCACGTGGAGGGTTGTGATTCAATCACCTTTATGGATTTTGATCCTTTGATGTACAAGCTCTTCTGATCGGTCAAGCTCTTCTGATCGGTCAAGCTCTTCTGATCGGTCACGGGACCGATCAGGCTTTCCCTGATCGGATTGGTAGGCATCTGATCATTCTGGACGGCTGCTGATCGGTCTTGGTGACCGATCAGACTCCTCCCTGATCAGTTTGGAGACCGATCAGGGCAGCAACAGAATGAAATTGAGCAAAGTCTGATATTGTTCTACTAAGGGTTTTGTTTCTTTTCAATCAATAACATCTTAGATCCAACTAGCTCTTTGTTTAATCACCTTTATGGATCCATATTAGCCCTTGATGTTCCCTTTTGATCCTTTGATGCACAAACTGTCCAAACATTAAGTATAATGAAATATGAGTGTAAAAATATAGGAAAATTAATTAACCAATGAAAATGCACCCTATTAACAATTATGCATCATTTAATAAACAAATACACACCTAGAGCCCCAAATTTCCCCACTAATGGCACCAAAAATTATCCATCAAGTTGTTAATTATCACTCCCCCACACCTACTCTTTGCACGACTCGAGCAAAAAGAAAACCAAGTTTATTAACTTAGGCAAGTTCACCTAGCATGGAGGAAATCACATAGTGGTAATTATTCAAGATCATCAAGCATTTTGGAACCAAGTCCACATCAATTCCAATCTCACACTAGCCAATTGGTAGTGGTAAATTCATCCAAGTCAATAGATTAAGCATGAAACTCTCATAGGACTATCCCTAACTCTCAAAACTCAATATGTAGGGGAGTTCCACTCAAGAATCATTATGTTTATTCACTATCATAAGCTTGCTCACCCCCTGATTTTCACCAAAAGAATGCATTTGACACATACAATAAATAGAGCTTATTAATGGAGGAGATGAAACTGTAAGGAAAGTAAACAAGAAGAAAATTTCTGCTACTAAGTGAAGAATTCAGTGGGGCAAAGCAAAAGAAAACATTAGATGATGGAACTTAATGAATTAGTTAGCTTGCATGTGAACTCATCTTATCACCCCCATTAAAGCAAATGCCTCTGATCTGGACGAAAAACAATGCTGAATTCAGTGTGCTTCTGTGCCAACCTCTGCTGATCGGTCAAGAGACCGATCAGACTTCTCCTGATCGGTCAAGAGACCGATCAGACTCTTCTTTCAATCGGTTAAGCAGACTTCTGATCGTTCTGGATGATCGGACTGGAATGCTTTTGATCGGGCTGACTCTCCACTGATCGGACTGGCTGCTTCTGATCGGTCCGAGTGACCGATCAGAACCCTCCCTGATCGGATTGGTGACCGATCAGGGCACCAATAGAATGGAATGTACAGCATCTGAAACTGTCATCTGCCCGAATTTACCTTCCTAATCAGTAGCTAATACTTAAGTTCAACCATCAACTTGTTCACATCTTCATATGCAGAAAACTAATCCACTCCTGACAATCCACTTCATGCTTCTTCTTTTATTATTATTTTTTCTTTCTTTTCCTGTTTTTCAGCTGCTCTCTTTTTTTTCTGCAGCCAATGTTTCTTCCTTCCCTCTTTTCACTTCTGATTAGATGCCAGTAGTTAAGTCCTTGTCAACCACTACAACATAAGTCCTTTTCAACCGCAGCAAGTGGAAGAATCAGCAACTTCAGAATCTTGAAAATTTGCTTGCACCTTGATAATAACTATATTGTTAAACATTTTAAGCCCTCAAACCTATGTTTTGATCCTCTCTTATATGCTTAAGTTTGCATTTACATTAGGTTTCATGAATTATTTCTATTTTGGCTTTGGATACAAATCTTTGTATATTTGAGATGATTTGACATTGAATTTGTATTTAATTTTGTAGGCTTCAAATGACCAAAGTCCTAGATCAGATGGATCAGACTTGAGCTCAGAATTGGCTTCAATCAAGGGGATCAAGAGATGGATCAATGTGGGTCGTCCAATCAAGAAACGGGGTGATCTGAGCCGTCTTTATGTTTTTGATCAATCCGAGCCTAAGATAGAGCTAATCACGACCATAGACCAAGATCTGAAGCTTTGAACCAAATCAGAGTCCATATGACCGTCAGATCAAGCTTAAGAGGAGTTTCAACCATCCATTCAAAGGAAAGGAAGATCTAAGCCATCCGTCCCAAATCTGATTGATCCAAGCTAAGGAGAAGTAGATCAGAGTCATTGATGGAGATCTGGGACGTTTGGTTCAGATCAGAGAAGATCTGACCGTCGGGTGATGCCGGAACAATCACAGTCGTTCAAATTCAAAAGGGATAATTTAAATCAAACTTCTCTGTGCTGAGCTCGAGGTCGCGATTCCGCTTCAGTTTTCCAGTTTCTTCATCACTTCCTCTTCTTCGATAGCATGCGGCCACACTAGAGCAATCTCATCTCAAGATCTCGAGTCCTAGAGAACGGTTTTCGGTGAAGTTGGAAGGCAATCTCGTCACTGGAAGGGTCGGTTGAGGGTTTCAGTCGAAGCTCTGCTTCTTCTGATCCACTACTATTCGATCGCCGATCTTCATCAATTGGAGTTCTCAGAGCTTTCAGAGGGGTTCTCTGAAGAGTTTGGAGCATTCCTGAGTCACATCCGCAACCCGGCTGATCGAGAAGGAGGAGATCGGAAGAGTAATTCAGCGACAACATTGATCTGCAGATAACTGATCTGGGGTGTAATTTCTCTACTGATTTGTCGAGCTAGGGGGTTCATAGCCGGTTCTTGTGTGACGGCGAGAATGATTTTGGATCGAGGGAGGGTCTGGTGTTCATTTACTGTAATCTTTCGCTTCTGAATTCTTAGTTGTCACAGTTTCCATCAGTTTTTAGCTACTGATTGGTCTGTTCGACCGATCCAGACAACTACTGATCGGTCTTTTGACCGATCAGGCTTGTATCTGATCGGTCTTTTGACCGATCAGGTAGGTTCCAGCACATTTTAGCCCTGTTTCTAGCATTCAACTTGTAGTGTGTGAATTCGACTTCATTTCTGTAACTTAGCTACAGATTTATTGTTTGCCTGTCTTTGATGCTAGTTTTGCCTTTCAATTTCATAAGCTTGTATTGAATTGCTTAATGTTCAAGTGGGAAAAGTTTAGTTTTCATAATTTCCTAGCTAATTCTTGCTTAGTTGAATTCACTTTGTTTCAGCTATATTTCCATCACAAAGCAAAACCCCAATCATATTTGAAAACCCAAAAACATCAAATGACAAACAAATTCAAGCTTGGATTAAACTCTCTTAACTAGTCCTTGGAAAAATACGACTTGAGGCCCCTGCACTACATTTTAATTTTGTGAGCTAGGGTTTTCAACTTATAAATATCTAAATTTGAAGCTCATCGTGACACTAATTGTGGGGCCATCAAATTTTTTGGCGTCGTTGTCGGAGAAAACTAGTTGAGTTTGTTTGATTTTAGCTTGTGTGCTTATTTCCATATTTTGTGATCTATTTCATTTGCTTATTCTCTCTATATACATTTGCTGCCATTTGTGTTTGGTTTATGACCAGGACTGCAGGTGGTGATCTTGAGGAATTTGATCCTGAAATTGAAAGGACTTTCAGAGCAAGGAGAAACCAAGGTAGAGTTTCAGAAGCTATTGAGATTATTTCTACTCAGTCTATTTCTACTCAATTAAGCAGTCCTATGGCAGAACACCAGAAAACAATCACTACAAAAATATTAGCATATAGCGACGGACTTTTTAAATAGTCCGTCGCTATTGGCGACGGATATATAGTATCCGTCGCTAGTATTGCGCGCCAAGTCAAATCCCTGAATTTACCGACGGACACGGTCAAAGTCCGTCGCTATAGCGACGGATAATTTAAATTATCCCTCGCTAGGGTTAGGCGGCGGGTCAAACCCCTAAATATAGCGATGGATTAGGTCAAAGTCGTCGCTAAGTTGCGACGGACAAGTTAATTCGTCGCAATAATACTTAAAAAAGGCGACGATCCCCTTCCCTCGTGGCCACGCGAACCCTAGCTCGATCTTCCCTCTCGGTGATTCTCCTCCGGCGAACCCTCCTCCGATCCCGGGTACGCAAGCTAAGCCACATTTCCCTGATTTTCATAGTTGGTTTGTGCTTGTGTGACAGCGACGTCTTCTCCGGGCAGCCTCGGCTTGGCAAGGCCGAGCGCGGCCTCCCGCAGCCTCAAGCGGCCTTCCGCAGCCTCCCGCAGCCTCGCGCAGCCTTGCGCGGCCAGGCGGTGCCTCCCGCGGCCCCTCGTGGGCAAGCGCGGGCAGTCGCGGCCCAACAGGGCGGCTCGTCTCCTGATGCGAGCGTGCGGCACCTGCTGCGGCCGCACGCCGCCTGCTACGGCTGGCCGATGATGTTGCGGCCGGCGACCCCTGCTGCGGCCGACGACCTTGATGTGGCGGTGGATTTAGCCAATTAATTAACTGATTAATTAATTGAATAATTAATCAGTTAATTATTAATTTAATTTATCATTTAATTAATTTAGTTAATAATTTCCTTTATTAAATCATTAATTATGAAATTAATTGATCAAATATTTGATTAATTTTAGATTAATTGTTTGAGTAATTAGATTATTAAGATGGTTAATTGTTTGATTAATTAGATTTGTTGATTCATTAATTAGAACTTGTTTGATAAATTTTAGATTAATTGTTTGAATAATAAGATTAATTTGTTGATTAATTGTTTGAATTGTTTAAATTATCTTATCTGAATTCAGATACAATGTATCCGAACAAGGCATGGATGTATAATAGGTTAGACAATGGATTTATCCGTGATGAACTTTTTGCTGGAGTGGAAGAATTTGTTAACTTTGTAAAGTGTCATCCTGAGTGTTTGAATGGCACAGAGTTGAAGTGTTCATGTAATCAACGCAAATATAGAAATACAGCTTTCCGTGATGAAGATACAGTGAAAACTCATATCGCCAGGTATGGGTTTGATCCAGATTATTACAACTGGTATTGTCATGGAGAGTCGTATGTATATAAATTTGGTGGACCTTCTGTTGCATCATTATCGAACTCAATTGGACCAGAGACATCATATAACCCTGTTGATGCAATGCAATCAATGGTTTACGATGCAATGAATGCTTTTGATCAATCAAATTTAGAACAAGTACCTACTGCTGATGTTCAAAAAATGTATGACATGTTAAAGGCTAGTGAAAGAGAATTATGGGAAGGTATTCCTTCTGGTCATTCTCAATTATCTGCTACTGCAAGATTATTGAATATGAAGGAAGAAGATCATTTCTCAGAACGATATTATGATGACATATGTCAACTTATGTCAGAGTTGCTTCCAACTGATAACTACATGACTGATAGTTTCTACAACACTAAAAAACTAATCAGAGACTTGGGTTTGCCAGTTGAGAAGATACATTGTTGTGTCAATAATTGCATGATCTTTTGGAACCAAGATAGTGAATTGATGGAATGCAAAATCTGTAATCATCCTCGTTACAAGCATGGTGCTCGAATGGTAAATCAGAAGAAGAAGAAAAATATTCCTTACAAAGTCATGTATTACTTTCCTTTGACTGCTAGACTCCAACGTTTGTATGCATCAGCAACAATAGCAAGTCATATGATCTGACATCAAAACCATGGACATGATGGAGACATTATGTGTCATCCTTGTGATTCCCCTACATGGAAACATTTAGATTCAACATTTTCTTCCTTTGCTATGGAACCATGTAATGTCAAACTTGGACTTTCTACAGATGGATTTCGGCCATTTGAAAGTTATGGACAACAATATTCATCGTGGCCTGTTATCTTAACACCATACAACTTACCACCATGGATGTGCATGAAAGATGAATTTATGTTTCTTACTGTTTTAATTCTAGGTCCTCAAAATCCAAAAGGGCACATAGATGTTTTTTTGCAACCTTTGATAGCTAAGCTGAATTATTTATGGAATATAGGTTTAGAGACGTATGACATTACTACAAAGTCAAACTTTTTAATGCATGCAGCATTGTTATGGACTATTAGTGATTTTCCTACTTACTCAATGTTATCAGGATGGAGCACAGCTGGAAAGTTAGCATGTCCACATTGTATGAGTCAGTCAGATGTATTTTCTTTGCCCTGCAGTGGCAAGATTTCTTGGTTTGATAATCATCGGAAATTTTTACCTCTTGATCATCCGTTCAGAAGAAATAAGAAACATTTCAAAAGGAATGAAGTAGTTAGGAAGCTACCTCCAGTTGGGATGTCAGGCGAAGAAGTGTTAAATGAAAGTGATAGTTATGGATTTCTACCAGTACATCAGGATGGATCAGATGATATCAACAAGTATATTGTTAGAGTAAACAAATGTGGTTGGAGGAAAAGAAGTATTTTTTGGGAGCTTTCATATTGGAAATATTTACTCATTCGTCATAATTTGGATGTGATGCATATTGAGAAAAATTTCTTTGATAACATCATTAATACTGTCTTAAATGTGCATGGGAAAACAAAAGATACAACAAAATCTCATGAAGAATTAAAACAATTAGTGAGCAGGCCTGAGTTGCATCAGAATGAAACAACTGGTAAATATCCGAAGGCTTGTTATACATTGGACAAAGAAAGTAAGCAAGCATTGTGTCTTGGTTGAAAAACATAAAATTCCCAGATGGATATGCCTCTAATATGTCTCGTTGTGTGGATACGAATAGATTTAAAATGGTTGGAATGAAGAGTCATAATTGTCATGTGTTTATGCAAAGATGAATTCCAATAGCTTTCGAAGAATTACTTCCTAATAATGTTTGGCAAACACTTACAGAATTAAGCCTTTTTTTCAAAAATCTAACTTCCAGAGTTGTTACGGTAGCAGATATGTTACGCCATCAGACAGAGATTCCTTTAATACTATGTAAGCTTGAGCGAATATTTCCACCAAGCTTTTTTGATTCAATGGAGCATTTGCCTATTCATTTACCTAGCGAGGCACAGATTGGTGGTCCTATACAATACAGATGGATGTATCCTTTTGAAAGTTTTCTTAGAAAATTAAAGAATAATGTGCATAACAAAGCAAGAGTTGAGGATCAATATGTAATGCATATCTGGTTGAAGAAGCAAGTTCATTTTGCTCCTATTACTTTGCTGAAAATGTGAAAATCAGACATCGAAAGTGTCCACGCAATCAAGATGACATTCCATCAGTTGACCCAGACATTCTTTCTATTTTCAAGTATCCTGGAAGAGCAATGGGTTCAACTCTATCTAGACGGTTAAATGACCAAGAATATCATGCCGCCAGGACATATATCCTCTTAAACTGTGAAGATGTCAAACCATACCTAAGGTATTATCTCTTGTTGTAATGAAATTAATATCAAATGATATAATCAAATTTCTGGTATGATATCAAATGAACTTATATGGCAGGTTATACCAACAACAGTTGTACATTCAAAATCCATCAATAAGTGCAAATGAGGCAGATCAAAAGATAGAAGAAGAATTTGCATTTTGGTTTCAAATATATGTAAGTGAGTTAATATGCATATTTTTGTTAACAGTTCTTGATTACTTATTAATCTAATTTGATCAACCACCACTATTATAGGTCAATGATGACAGAATTTCAAATGTAGAAGATGAAAGAATTAAAAATCTCGCATTTGGACCTCTTCGTACTGTGACAGTCTACTCGGGTTATTACGTGAATGGATACAGATTTCATGTGGGCCAACGTGATTCAGGGATGCTAACGTATAATTCTGGCATCAGTGTCAAAGGATCAACAAACAATAATGATACTGAATTTGACTATTATGGCAAGATAGAGGAAATTATCGAAGTTGAATATCCAGCGTTACCTTTCAAAAGATGTGTATTATTCAGGTGTTCCTGGTATGATCCAATTCCAAGGACGGGCACCAGGAAACATCGGTTATACAATTTAGTTGAGGTTAATTCAAGCAAAAGATTCAACAAGTTCGAACCTTTCATTTTTACGGTGCAAGCTGGTCAAGTATTTTATCTGGAGTACCCAACTAAGAGAAGATGACCTAGTGAATGACTTGCTGTATGTCAAATGAAGCATAGGTCAACCATTGAAATGCCAAATACGATCACTGTCCAAAACTCCGATGCTTATCAAAATGAAGAAGTTATAATCAACTCCGTTGATTCAGAAATACAATCAGCATCTCAATTACTTATAGATGAGAATGTCCCTTACGAGGAAATTGATGATGGTGAAATATCTAGCAGTGAGGAGGTCGATGTATCAACGGATTCAAGCAATGAAAACTTGCATGTTAATTATGTTCCATCAGATTAGGATGAGTTAGATGTATTGAACATTAACTAATCAGAGTTTGTATTAAGATGAGTTGTTAATTTAGATCGTTCTGCTTGTATTGAACATTAACTACGATGCTTGACTATCCCTTTGCTAGATTTATTTACATTGTCTTCATTTGCATGTTCCCATTTGCACTCATGATTACTGAATTTTGTTTTACCTATTCTTCTTATCTCCCTAAACTTTGTGTATAATCAGGTACCATGTCTGCACCACCGTGATCAGCAGATTAGACTTACAGTCGTCGGTGACAGGTATACCTATTCTTCTTATATATTTTAGATCAAAATTTGCTAATATATCTCATTTTTTTCTACACTTTTATACCAGATGGCCATCAGGTGTCTTCCTATATTACTAAAAAATTTAAAGAAAGACTGTCCACTTCGACGACATGGGGGCATATAAAAAATGATTTGAAAACATTCTATTACGGGGAGTTTTTGATAAATAGTTAAGATGTATATTTAATTTGATGTTATAACTTTTTTGATACTAACCATATTTTTTTTTTACAGAAAAGGTACACCTGGGAGGAGGGTGTAGAAGAGCAATTCAAGAGGACGTGGAATGCCTACTGCTCCAAATTGTACAGGGACATGGTCTATAAATGGAGAAAGAAGGATGATAGGCCTACAGAGGTCCCTGAGACGATTTGGGCAGCATGGCGAGCTATCTGGGATGGCCAGCACTGGCAAGAGAATGCTGCGATTGCTCGAGCCAATCGCAATTCAGAGATTGCTGGCCCCAGCACGGGATCCACGAAGCACACTGCTGGATCCCGTTCTATTGTCCAGCATGCCAGTGATTTGGTAAGTAGTTTTTATTTAGGTTATTAAAGGCATTTAGTATGTTTTTTTGGATATGTTTAAACATTATATTTTGTATTTACAGGCTGCTGAGCTAGAGAGACCTCCCACTAGTTGGGAGTTATTCACCAAGACCAACAAGAAAAAAGATGGGTCTTTTGTCGATCGTTGCTCCCTAGCAATCAATGTAAGTATATTAATTATATTTTATTTGTTTTAACATTTTATATAGACTAATTAAATTTTTATTTCCCAGGAAGTAATGACCACTAGAGTTGCTGAGGCACAGGCGTCTTAGCCTGCTGCAAAGGGGGAGGATGCACAGCCTCTTCCCACCGACGACGTGAATCGGATTTATTTTGATGTCGTCGGTGGGAAGAGGAAGACCGCCCTATACGACCTGGGCTCTCAGGCAAAGATTACATATGATCAGATGAGAGTTCCAGGGGTTAGAGGACGTCCAGCATCCTCCTCCTCTACCTCTAGTGAGGTTCGTCATTTGCAGAAGGAAAATGAAGCCCTGCGGACTCGAATCACGTCGATAGAGTCGACGTGGGCCGGGAGGGACGCAGAATGGGCTAAGAGGGACGCAGAGTGGGCTCAGAGGGACACAGCAAGGGATGCTGAGTTGAGAGATTTGCGGGCTCGCCAGGCACACACTCAGGAGGTAATAAGACACATGCAAGCTTTTGCATCGACCTTGACGCCGATGACACAGGTGACAGCTCTTCCTGCCCCTCGTTTTGAGTCTCAGGATACACAGATGTCAGCCGCTCCCACCCCTCATTTTGAGTCTCAGGAGACACAGGATCCTGAGCATACCACAGAGGAGTAGAGATATTATAGTGGTATGATCTATTTTTTCTCTAATTTTTTTCAGTAACAATGTATTAAGTTATTATATTCATAATGATTGTTTTCTTATTACTTCATTTATGTTTACAGATTCCACATTATCAGAGTTGAATTCAGATTTCTTCTCTTGCTTAAAAGGTATGAATATTGGATATTATTCCTTTATTGTTTCTTATTTGTTATTTTCATTTACATATTTAATATTATTAGAGTTATCTTCTATTTGTTAATTTTCATCTGTTAGAGTTATCTTCTATTACATATGCTTACTTTATTTGTTATTTCTTATTGGTATCAATTCAGATTTCTTTCTTTATTGGATTGCTTTCTTATTATTTTATCTTCTATTGTGTAGGAATATTTTTCCTTTCCATTCATTATTCACTGTGATATTCATGTACGTAATGATTCTCTACTAAACTCTGATTTTGATGTATATAGTTTTTTTTATTTACTCTGACTTATGTTTACTTTCTTTTGATGTATACATTCGGATATTCACTCTTGTTTGGATTGGATTAACCATTGGAAAGTTTAGATTGTATAAGTTTACTCTTGTTTCAAAGTTTGGATTGTATAAGTTTGGAAATTAAAGTTTGGATTGGATAGTGGATTCGAAATGAAAGTTTGGATGTATACATTTGGAAATGAATGTTTGGATTGGATTGGAAATGAAATTTTGGATTGTTGTGAATGTTTGGATGTTGAGATATTTATTTCTGTTTCATATTTGTTTGGCTATTTGTATATGTTATTGATGTATATATGGGAAGTGGAAGAAACAGATTTTGGCTGGGAAAATTTTCCAGGTTTAGCGATGGATATTTTTAAAAATCCATCGCAAATAGCGACGGATTATTGACTTTTCCATCGCTATAACGATCGATTAGCGACGGCGTCCGTCGCTATTACGATATATTAGCGACGGAGTTTGACCATATCCGTCGCTACCCTGATTGATTTGCGACGGATATTTGACCATCCGTCGCTACGAAATCCCCCGGCCACATCACCCCATTTTCTCGGTGTTTTCGACGGGTTTATATATCCGTCGCAAATATAAGACGGAGTTTTTTCTCTCCGTCGCTACCATAGCTCTGCGACGGAGTTTTTTCTCTCCGTCGCTACCATAGCTCTGCGACGGGTTTTCAGCCGACGGCGCCAACTCCGTCGCTATTAGTGTTTTGCGACGGAATAGCGACGGATTACGTCCGTCGCAATACCCTATTATTTTTGTAGTGAATAAAGGAGCTTGCAGCACCTGATGATGCTTTCCAGTATTCATGTATTGCTTATCCAAAGCTTACTGGTGATTTTGAGCTGAGATCAGGACTTATTCATTTATTGCCTAAGTTTCAAGGACAATCTGGAGAAGATCCAAACAGACACTTGCATGAGTTCCACGTAGTCTGCTCCACCATAAAGCCACAGGGGATTTTTGAAGAGGATATCAAGTTGAGGGCATTTCCATTTTCTCTGACTGGAGCAGCTAAGGATTGGTTCTATTATTTGCCCACCGGACATGTTTCTAGTTGGATTTCCATGAAGAAGGCATTTCTAGAGAAGTACTTTCCAGCCTCCAGAACTGCAATTATCAGAAAGAGTATTTGTGGTATACAGCAAGTAGTGGGAGAGACCCTATATGATTATTGGGAGAGATTTAACAAGCTTTGGTCAAGTTGCCCACAGCATCAAATCAGTGAGCAGCTCCTTATTCAGTATTTCTATGAGGGTCTACTTCAGATGGATAGGATTATGATTGATGCTGCAGCTAGAGGAGCCTTAATGAACAAGACACCAGATCAGGCTAGAGAGTTAATTTCAAACATGGCAGAAAATTCACAACAATTTGGAAGTAGAGCTCTTTCCACTAGAGGAGTGAATGAAGTCCAAATGGTTTTGAATGAACAAAAGGATATCATGAATTCTTTGATGGAGCTTACCTCGTTAGTGAAGCAAATGACATTAAACAATGTCAGCCAAAATCAGAATTTTTCGGTACCTTCACCTACAAATCAAGTGATGAGGTTGTTTAGCATTTGTTCGAGTCAAGAACACAACTCGGATTTGTGTCCTAATCTTCAACAAGATGAATCACTAGCGGCTTTGACTAGGGGGCAATTCCAACAAAAGAACAATCCCTACTCGTCTACTTACAATCCGAGTTGGAGGGAGCATCCAAATTTGAAGTATGGAAACTAATTTTATCAACAAAACCTTTCACAACAGCCCTTACTGTTAGTGATATGAGAGAAGTGTCCTAAGACAATCGCCTTATGATTGTAATCATTTATTTTAATAAATGAATATTCACTATTTGAGTATACATGTTTATGTATTTGATTGAGATCTTAAACTCATTTACTGAATGTCCGCAATACAATTCACAGCGTGAGAGAATTTGTGATGAATTCACAACTAGTGATTATCTCTACATGTGCAATTGTGAAGTATTGAAATTGTCCCTAGTCGATGAATTGATAAATACGGACACTATCAATTCTGTTGAGACTAGCATGAGTTATTCTCTAATCAGCTGATTCTCACTGGCTGGTGACATTGGGATGTCCGGAGATAAACATGAATGCTAGTTAAGGGAACTAGTTCATTGGAGTGACTGGCTGTAAAACTTCATATGGTAGTCTACATATAGATATGTCAATGAAGTTCTTACTGCAGCTTAAGTGCGATGTTCTTTGACTTGCGGTGTTTAAGTCATCTTGGTCGTGGAGACTTATACTTTGACATCCTAAGCAAGCATCTCCAAGGAGGTGTGGACCCAGGATGATTGGGTATAAGCCGAAGTGCCCGAAGATATTTGAACAGCTTACAAAGGATTCACCACTCCTTGCGAGGAGATGTATACCCGAGGCCTGTCGTCAGATTGTTACTCGAAGCCTCTTGCCAGAGCATGACATGTTCAGAGTATGAATCTCTTAAATACATGAGAGTAATTAGAATCCGTAGGACGAGAAAACGTTACTTGGGCTAGGTGTGATGTAGTCAGCCTAGTGGGGACTGACACACATAGACCATGTCCTGAACCAAGTGGGTGTAAGATGGTGAAGGGAATGAAGCACGATTCATTAAAGCTGCTGAAGGGTTTCAGAATTATTTCTGAGGTCAACCGTTGATCTTTCGATTAATTGGGGATCATGATGTACTACTAGGTGCCACTCATGATCGTTCTATAATTGGTTAATTATAGACGGCCAACATAAATCGAAAGCCTATTTAGTCACACGCACTACGAGTAATTCGAGGGATTTAAAACGAATTGAAAATTGGATTTTCCAATCAAGAGAGATTAGGTTTGGTTGAGCCAAACGATAAGTCGAATCTGAATTTTTCAGAGACGCATCGGAAGCGTAAAATGGCTAAGTCTTTTGAAGACTTAATAGATGAATTAAATGAGTTTAATTCCTTGGGGCGTGGCTTGGATGGGCCGGCCAAAGAGGGTCTCCACCCTCTTTGCTTGGTCGTCCACAACAAAGGGAGAGAACCAAATTGTTTGGTTCAATTTATAAAATAAACCAAGTGTGGTTTGTTTTATAAAATTATGGATGATATAAATTTTTATATAATAAACCGAGGTTTGATTTATTTTTCATGGAAATTAAAATGAACCATGGATTGGTTTATTTTATCTTATAAATCAATCATGGATTGATTTACCATGATAAAGAAATTTATATATAAAGAAATTTATTTTTCATGGAAATTAAAATGAACCATGGATTGGTTTATTTTATTTTTATAAAATCAATCATGGATTGATTTTCCATGATAAGAAAATTTATATGATAAATTTCTTATGAAAATTTATTCCATAAGAAAAAGGAGACTTGGCGGTTGAGAGACCACTATATAAAGGACCCAAGGCAAGGCTTGGAAAATAATCCAAGAGATCAAGGCATAAGCTCTCTCCCTCTCCTTCTCTCCGCCCCTCTCCCTTCTCTTGTGCCGCCGGCCAAAAGAAGGGTCCCTGCTGCCGTGAGCTACTGCCACCATCGGCCTCCTTCTCCGGCGTCCAAGCTCCGGCGACCAGCCACCTCCGGCCACCAAGCTACTGCCGCAAGGAGAAGAAGTGGGCGCAACTCCTTCCTTCTTTCCGGAATCTTGATTCCGTTCTTCGCTTGGTGGTTAGTCTTCCAACTTCTCTCTTGATATTCTTGTCGTGTCTTTGGAGGATCTAGTAGTTCTCGTCGACACGAGACTCATGGCTTTGCGAAGTAATCCCGAAGAAAACTCGGCGTGGACGCGAATAGAGGCGGAGCTTCCAAGGGACGCTTACGGTTGGATCTCGTCCCTTCCTTCGAGTTACGCGAGGTAATACGTAAATTAGTTTACGTTTCTGTAAAATTTTAAATATATGATCATGTCTACACAAGATAAGGTTGCATGCTTAGATGTGTGGTTAAATAATTTGAGAAATTATTTATGCTAAACCTTCCGCTGCACGTAATTAATTTTAAAATTACAAACCTGCATCCATGTCAACATGCACCCGGTCCTAACACTTACAACAACCTCAACCGAATTTCCAGAATTTTCAGCAAAGTAATCAACCTTTCCAACAATTTCAGTAGCCTTTTCATCAAAATCAGCAAGCTTTCCAAGGAAATCAGCAAGGTTTTCAAGGGAATCCGAATTTTCAGCAACCTTTTCAACCTTCACAGCAAAGATATCAATCTTCACAGCAAGTATTTCAGCCATACAATCAAAATTTCCAGCCCTCAAGTCAACAATTTCAGCCCCAACAATTTCAGCCTTTCAACCAATAATTTCAACCCCAAAACCAGAATTTTCAGAGCTACAATTTTCAACAATTTCAACCAAGTTCCCAGCCCAATTTTCAACAATTTCAGCAGTCAAATCAACCATTTAATCAACCCCAATAGCCCCATTTTCAAAGTTCACAGCAAGGTCATAATTTTCAGTAGCTTACTTCTTCATTTCAAGGCCAACCGAAGACCCATGCTAATCAAGGAGGTTATGGAGGTTCTAGTGGGGTGAATGCTCAACAACAAAGGCTAGAGGAGATGATGCAACAAATTCTCCAACAACAACAAATTTTGCAACAACAACAAGGTCAACAAAAAAATGATTCTACCTTACAAAACATTGAGAGACACATTGGACAATTGGCTAGTGGAATGAACCAAATGCAAGCCCAAGGATCAAGTCAATTACCTTCTCAAGCTACTCCCAATCCAAAGGGAAATGTTAGTGTCATTACTTTGAGGAGTGGGAAGGTTGCTTCAAGTTCAAATGTTCCAAGGGCTGATTTTTCTGAAAATCGAACAGCAGCTAGTTTTCCAGCTTAAAACAACCCTGAATTGTCTTCTAAATCAGTTGGTTGCAATCCTAGTTCAAGCTTAACTTATTCTTCAATTGATCTGGTGATTTTGGTGGGAAATGAAGGAGGAATCAGTGGCAAAAGTGGACCTACAGCAGCTACTTCACCTGAAATTTCAGCTCAAAATTAATTTCCAAAGGTTTCGGCTCAAGTGGAGGAATCAAGGGTTCCTTTACCATTTCCACAGCGCAAGACTCAATCCAAAAAGCATGTAGAGGAGGAGAAGGCCAAGGACTATAATGAGCTTGTGAAGTTATTCAGCAAGGTGGAGATTAATGTGGCTTTGTTAACCATGATCAAGCAGATTTCCAAGTATGCTAAATTTCTCAAGGATTTATGTGTTCACAAGAAGAAGCTGAAGGAAAATGAAATGGTCAGTTTAGGGAAAAATGTCTCAGCCCTTATCCATTCTATCCCTCAGAAATGTGAAGATCCAGGGGTATTTACTGTATCTTGTGAGATTGGGAGGACTCTCTTTCATGATGCTATGTTGGACTTGGGAGCCTCAATTAATGTGATGCCTAGATCAGTTTTCCAGATGCTTGGTATTGGTCCTCTGCAACCTATAGGAGTGGTTATTCAGTTAGCAGACAGGAGTCAGACCCACCCAGCTGGTATTATTGAAGATGTGTAAGTGAAGGTGAAGGAGCTAATTTTTCCTACGGATTTCTATATCTTGGACATGGAGGGGGACTACCTAGCACATAGATCTCCACTCATTCTTGGGAGGCCATTCTTGAAGACTACAAGGACAAAAATTGATGTATATGTTGGCACACTGTCCATGGAGATAGGAGACACGGTAGTACAGTTCAGTATTTTTGACGCTATGAAGAACCCAAGAGAGGATCACTCTATTATGAGCATTGACATTCTAGATGGGTTGGTTGATGCAGATTCATTTGATGAGGGAGCTTCACTTGATATTTCCAGAGGGTATTTTAGTTCAGAGGAGGCTGAGGAGACATTTGCTATAGAGGAGGCAGATTTGGAGGGTGTATCAGATTTACTTACAGCTGGAGAGAATTTTATAGGTGTAGGGGATTGCACTGAGCCCCAGGGATCATCTACTTTGGTTGAGATTTCAGAAGATTCAAAGGTTAGGTGTGAGAGTGTAAGGGATTGCACTGAGCCCCAGAGATCACCCATACCTACTGAGCAGTCACAGATTGAGCTAAAGTCATTGCTAGATCATTTGAAGTGTGCTTATCTAGGAGAGGAGCAGAATTTACCTGCCATCATCGCCCAGAACTTAGATTCAGAGCAAGAAGACAAATTATTGCAGGTTCTGAGGCAGCACAAGAGAGTCATTGGGTGGACATTAGTTGACATACCCGGTATTAGCCCAGCCATTTGCATGACCAGGATATTTTTGGAAGAAAATGTCAAACCAGTTAGGCAGCCACAGAGAAGGCTAAATCCACTGATTTTAGATGTTGTAAAGAAAGAGGTGACTCGACTCTTACAGGCAGGTATCATATACCCTATTTCTGACAGTAAGTGGGTTAGCCCTATCCATGTGGTGCCTAAGAAATCAGGAGTGACAGTGGTGGAAAATGAAAGCAATGAGTTAGTACCCACCAGAGTGAAGAATTCATGGAGAGTTTGCATTGACTACAGGAAGCTGAATCAAGTTATGAGGAAAGACCACTATCCCTTGCCTTTTATTGATCAGATGTTAGAGAGGTTGGCAAGGAAGTCTCATTATTGCTTCTTAGATGGGTACTCAGGATATTTTCAGATTTGCATAGACCCGGAGGATCAGGAGAAGACCACCTTCATTTATCCTTTCGGCACATTTGCATATAGACGCATGCCATTCAGACTCTGCAACGCTCCAGGAACTTTCCAGCGATGTATGGTAAGTATTTTTGGTGAGTTATTAGAACACAGTATAGAGATTTTCATGGATGATTTTTCAGTATTTAGCACATCTTTTGACACTTGTTTGGATAATCTGTCTAGGGTTTTACATAGATGCATTGAAACTAATCTTATTCTTAATTTTGAAAAATATCATTTTATGGTAGAGCATGGTATTGTCTTAGGTCATATAGTCTCTAGGAAAGGCATTGAGGTAGATTCTACTAAAGTTAGTGTTATATCTTCTTTATCTTACCCAGTATGCGTACGGGATGTTCGAGCTTTTCTTGGCCATACAGGATTCTACAGGAGATTTATTAGAGACTTCAGTGAGATTGCTCGACCCTTGACTAGACTTTTGCAGAAAGATGTGGAATTTTATTTTGATGAAAAATACAAAGAAGCTTTTCAGAGATTAAGGGAGGCTCTTACTTCAGCTCCTATTATTAGACCCCCTGATTGGAATTTACCTTTTGAACTAATGTGTGATGTTTCTAATTTTGCTGTAGGAGCTGTACTTGCACAGAGGGTGGAGGGAGCACAACATGTTATCTGCTATGCTTCCAAGACCTTAGATGCTGCCCAGGTCAACTACACCACTACAGAAAAAGAGCTCCTTGCTATTGTTTTTTCTTTAAACAGATTTAGATCATATTTGTTTTGTTCTCACGTTATTGTGTTTTCTGATCATGCAGCTCTGAAGTACCTTCTGAAGAAGCCAGATGCAAAACCTAGATTGATTAGATGGATGCTTATACTTCAAGAGTTTGACTTGGAAATCCAAGATAGGAGTGGCAAAGAGAATTTGGTTGCAGATCATTTGAGCAGAATAGAGGGAGATGGACACCCTACCACTATTGATGATGATTTTAGAGATGAGCACCTTCTAGTGATATATGGTGAGTCACCTTGGGATGCAGATCTAGTTAACTTTTTAGTAGCTCATGTTTTTCCTGCACAATTTACTAAGGCTCAAAAAGATAAATTTAAGAGTGACGCTAAATTCTATGTGTGGGACGATCCTTATTTGTGAAAATTTTGTAGTGATCAAATAATTAGGAGATGCATACCTGATCATGAATTTTATTCAGTTCTTACATTTTGTTATTCATCAGCCTGTGGGGGACATTTTGGACCACAGAGGACAGCTAGGAATGTTTTAGAGTGTGGTTTATATTGGCCTACATTATTTCATGATGCATATCTATTTTATAAAAATTATGATAGATGTTAGAGAACAGGTAACATAGGAGCTAGAAATGAAATGCCCCAACAAACTATGCTGTTTGTGAGATTTTTGATGTATGGGGGATAGACTTTATGGGACATTCTCCTGCATCTTGTGGATACTTGTATATTTTGCTTGCTGTTGATTATGTTTCTAAATGGGTGGAGGTCATTCCCTCCAGGACTGATAATTCTTGTGTTGTGGTTAGTTTTGTCAGGTCACATATTTTTTGTAGGTTTGGAATTCCAAGGGCTATAATAAGTGATCAAGGTTCTCATTTTTGCAACAAACACATGAAGGCTCTACTTAGCAAGTATGGGATTGTGCACAAAGTTTCTACTTCCTACCATCCCCAAACTAATGGACAAGCCGAAATATCAAATAGAGAGATCAAAGCAATTTTGGAAAAGATCGTTGGGCCTAATAGGAAAGATTGTTGGGACCGGGTGCATGTTGACATGGATGCGGGTTCGTAATTTTAAAATTAATTACGTTCAGCGGAAGGTTTAGCATAAATAATTTCTCAAATTATTTAACCACACATCTAAGCATGCAACTTTATCTTGTGTAGACATGATCATAT
The DNA here is from genome assembly GCA_024364735.1 of Boesenbergia rotunda. Taxonomy (NCBI): domain Eukaryota; kingdom Viridiplantae; phylum Streptophyta; class Magnoliopsida; order Zingiberales; family Zingiberaceae; genus Boesenbergia; species Boesenbergia rotunda. Next base: position 254,391 of record JAGFNQ010003395.1, on the reverse strand, counting down.
ATTTAAAATTTTGCAGAAACGTAAACTAATTTACTTATTACCTCGCGTAACTCGAAGGAAGGGACGAGATCCAACTGTAAGCGTCCCTCGGAAGCTCCGCCTCTATTCGCGTCCATGCCGAGTATCTTCGGGATGACTTCGCAAAGCCACAAGTTTCATGTTCTCGAGAACTACTAGATTCTCCGAGAACGCGACAAGAAAAACCAAGAGAGAAGTAATCACATCGGAAAAACTCACCACCAAGGTTGGCCGGAATCACAATTCCGGCGAGAAGGAGGAAAATGACTTGCGCCCAATCCCAAGGTGATGATGGCTGGAGAGGAAGATCGTCCCAATGGAAGAACTTCGTCGCCTCGGTGCTTCTCCTAGTGCTCATGGCAACAAGAAGGGAGAAGAGCCTTGTGGCCGGCCAAGAGGAAGAAGGGAGGAGAGGGAGAGAGCCCAGGCAAGAATACTTCGATTGATTTTCAAGCCTTGCCTTGGGTCCTTTATATAGTGGCCTCTCAACCGCCAAGTCTCCTTTTTCTTATGGAATAAATTTTCTATGACTTATTCCATCATGCCAAGTTTTATCATTTTTTTAATTAATGATAAAAATCAACCAAGTCTCTTTTTTCTTATGGAATAAATTTTCTTATCATGGTAAATCAATCCATGATTGATTTTATAAAATAAAATAAACCAATCCATGGTTCATTTTAATTTTCATGAAAAATAAACCAACCCTTGGTTTATTATATAAAAATTTATATCATCCATAATTTTATAAAACAAACCTCACTTGGTTTATTTTATAAATTGAGCCAAAACTTGGTTCTCTCCCTTTGTTGTGGCCGGCCAAGCAAAGAGAATGGAGACCCTCTTTGGCCAGCCCATCCAAGCCATGCCCCAATGAATTAAACTTATTTAATTCATCTATTAAGTCTTCAAAAAACTTAGCTATTTTACGCTTCCGATGCGTCTCTAAAAAATTCAGATTCGACTTATCGTTTGGCTTAACCAAACCTAATCTCTCTTGATTGGAAAATCCAATTTTCAACTCATTTTAAATCCCTCGGATTACTCGTAGTGCGTGTGACTAAATTGGCTTTCGATTTATGTTAGCCGTCTATAATTAATCAATTATAGAACGATCATGAGTGGCACCTAGTAGTACATCATGATCCCCAATTAATCGAAAGATCAACGGTTGACCTCAGAAACAATTCTGGAACCCTTCAGCAGCTATAATGAATCGTGCCCCATTCCCTTCACCATCTTATACCCACTTGGTTCAGGATATGGTCTATGTGTGTCAGTCCCCACTAGGCTGACTACGTCACACCTAGCCCAAGTAACGTTTTCTCGTCCTACGGATTCTAATTACTCTCATGTATTTAAGAGATTCATACTCTGAACATGTCATGCTCTGGCCAGAGGCTTCGAGTAACAATCCGACGATAGGCCTTGGGTATACATCTCCTCGCAAGGAGTGGTGAATCCTTGGTAGGCTGTTCAAACATCTTCGGGCACTTCGGCTTATACCCAATCATCCTGGGTCCACAGCTCCTTGGAGATGCTTGCTTAAGATGTCAAAGTATAAGTCTCCATGACCAAGATGACTTGAACACCGCAAGTCAAAGGAACATCGCACTTAAGCTGCAGTAAGAACTTCATTGACATATCTATATGTAGACTACCATATGAAGTTTTACAGCCAGTCACTCCAATGAACTAGTTCCCTTAACTAGCATTCATGTTTATCTCCGGACATCCCAATGTCACCAGCCAGTGAGAATCAGCTGATTAGAGAATAACCCATGCTAGTCTCAACAGAATTGATAGTGTCCGTATTTATCAATTCATCGACTAGGGACAATTTCAATATTTCACAATTGCACATGTAGAGATAATCACTAGTTGTGAATTCATCACAAATTCTCTCATCCTGTGAATTGTATTGCGGACATTCAGTAAATGAGTTTAAGATCTCAATCAAATACATAAACATGTATACTCAAATAGTGAATATTCATTTATTAAAATAAATGATTACAATCATAAGGCGATTGCCTTAGGACATTTTTCTCATATAACTAACAAAGATTGGAGCAAGAGGCTTGATGAAGCATTATGGGCCTATCGGACGGCATACAAGACACCCATTGGAATGTCTCCTTATCGGTTAATTTATGGGAAAGCTTGTCATCTACCCGTGGAGATAGAGCATAAAACATATTGGGCAGTGAAAGCTTGCAACTTTGATTCTACTAATGTGGGAGAAGAAAGGAAGCTTCAACTTCAAGAACTTGAGGAGATAAGACTAGAAGCATATGAGAACTCAAGGATTTACAAGGAAAAGATTAAGAATTTTCATGATAAGCACATATTGAAGAAAGAATTCCAAATTGGCGACAAGGTTCTATTGTACAAATCAAGGCTCAAATTGATTAAAGGTAAGTTGAGGTCTAGATGGGAAGGTCTATTTCTTGTAACTAATATTTTTCCTTATGGTGTTGTTGAAACCAAGGATAAGGCTAATGGTTTAATTTGGAGAGTTAATGTCCACCGGCTCAAGAAATACTTTGAAGAGGTAAAAGAGCTAGATGTGGATGGATTGGACATCAAAGATGCTATCTACCCAACTTAAAGGAGAGTTTATTTTTCTTGCATTTTTATTTCATTGTATATATCATTTTTATGTTTTCTAGCAATAAATTTTTCTTTTATAATGAGTCCTTGCTAATAAATGCTTAGGTAGTGTAGAATGAATAAAAGTCATTGTAGATACCATATTATTCTTTTTGGCACCTTATTTCTTGCATGATTAGGAATAAATGTATCCCTCTAGGTTTTCTCTATATCATTTTAGAGTCTCTTGAAAGCAAATTAAATTTGGTTGTTAAAACTTAAGATTTGAGCCAATGGATGAAAATTCTTGGATGATTGAGGGCTACTTAGTTATGGACTCTAGATTGATGATTTGAGATGAATTCTTTTTACTTAGTGAGAACTTGGCCTTATTGTTGAGATACACACATGTGATTGTACTCTAGAACTTGCTTAGGTTCTTTCAAAACTATATTTCTACGATTTGACCACATTTATAGAGATGAATCACTTTGTTTCCTTTTCATATCAATTTTTGCAATATTCCTTGTTGATACATGCTTTATTCTTTTTCCTTCCTCTATTTTTCTGCTCATAACCATGTTTCTCTATGGACTTGGTTGCGTTTGATGTTTCTTAATGTTACTTTGCTCGAGACGGTCAAAAAGCTAAGCGTGGGGGAGGTGGCTAGAGTTTTGAAATGTTTTGGTAAGAATTGATGCATTTTGGAAGCCTACTTTTTGTTAGATTATATTTGGAAATCTGTTTTGATGATTCTTAAGGGATGAGGAGAGTATCAAGGATGCAACTCAAAAAGAAGAATGATTAAAAAAATGTAAGAAAAGAATGATGAAGAGGTGGTGCCAATTTGATGGAGTAGTGTATCAAGGGTGAGTTGTGAGTATTGGGTAGTGAAGATTACATTTGGAGCAATTTGATTCCTAAATGTTATTTGATGTTTCAAATCCTATGAGGAAAAATTCTGCTGAAATCCATGAGTTTACTCCGAAGGAAGCTAGAGTTTTGAAGTGTTTTGTGGCACCAAGATTGCTTGCAAACTATGTATAATGTGGCACCTAATCTAGCTGATGTTTGCCACAATTTGATTCCTCCTATTTCAAACTGGAGGCTAGGTGGCAGTGGACTGGAATTTGGAGTGGAAAATGTTCAAAGAAGTAGTGCTTTGCTTGAAGAAAGGAATGGTTTGTAATCTAAGAGTTGCTTCTATTCGAGAGAAACTAATATTGCTGTCAAGAAAAGAAAGGATTAGTACAACAAAGAGAAGGTCTGAAAAATTGAAACTGAAGTGGAGATGAGGTAGTTCAGCTAGCACTGCAAAGAAGGGAAAAAAATAGAAAAGAAAAACGAAAGAAGCAGCTGAAAAAAAAAAAAAAAAAAGAGAGAAATAATAATAATAAAAATAAACATGAAGTATCAGGAGATGGGTTAGATTTTTGAAGTGGAAGTTATTAACAAGGAGCTAGAGGATTTTAAGATGTAGTATCAGTTAAAAAGAAAGAAATCAGGCAGACAGACTAAAGAATTTAGCTCAGTTTCAGCTATTGATCAGACCCTGATCGGTCACCAATCCGATCAGGGAAGAGACTGATCGGTCACTCAGTCCGATCAGAAGGAGCCAGACCGATCTCCAGAACGATCAGGCAGAAGACTGATCGGTCTCTGGACCGAGCAGTAGAGTTGGCACAGGAACAGAACCTTGGCACACTGAATTCAGTGAATTTCCTCAGTCCCTGCTCCACCCCAACTCTGATACATGCAGGATAATTCAAAATAAGAGGGCAAAGTGTATTAGGTTACATTCTTGAGTATCCAAGTCTTCCACTTCCTTAACTTTTCCATTTTCTAAATTTCTATTTCATTTCTATCATTTCATATTTCTTTAACTTGTTTGAATAAGCTTTTGTAGGTGTGGATCCAAATCAAGAATGATGGTGGATAGTAGAGCATAAGCAAGCTTATGGTAGTGCAAGAACCATGGTAGTGTGTGAGTGAGCTCCACTTTTATTGAAAATGTAGAATTTAGGAAGAGAGCCACTAAATATTCCCTTGATAGGCTTTGTGAGTTTAGTTCATCTCAATGAGTCTTGAAGGATGAAGTATACTAAGTTGTTGACTTAAGGACAAGATACTAGTCTATTGAGTTTAGATTTTTGAGAATTGACAACCCTAGGTAATTTCTTTTCAATTGCTTCTAGCTATGATTGAGAATAATCTAGGGGGTACATGTTTAGTTAGCTTGTGCGAGACGCCCAAGAGCAAGTGTGGGGGAGTTGATAATTACTATTTTGTTAAACATTTTAGGGCCTCAAACCCATGTTTTGATCCTCTCTTATATGCTTAAGTTTGCATTTACATTAGGTTTAATGAATTATTTCTATTTTGGCTTTAGATACATATCTTTGTATATTTGAGATGATTTGACATTGAATTTGCATTTAATTTTTGTAGGCTTCAAATGACCAAAGTCCTAGATCAGATGGATCAGACTTGAGCTCAGAATTGGCTTCAATTAAGGGGATCAAGAGATGGATCAATGTGGGTCGTCCGATCAAGAAATGGGGTGATCTGATCCGTCTTTAAGTTTCTGATCCATCCGAGCCTAAGATAGAGCTAATCAAGACCATAGACCAAGATCTGAAGCTTTGAACCAAATCAGAGTCCATCTGACCGTCAGATTAAGCTTAAGAGGAGTTTCAACCATCCATTAAAAGGAAAGGAAGATCTGAGCCATCCGTCGCAGATCTGATTGATCCAAGCTAAGGAGAAGTAGATCAGAGCCATTGATGGAGATCTGGGAAGTTTGGTTCAGATCGGAGAAGATCCGACCGTCGGATGATGTCGAAACAATCACAGCCGTTCAAATTCAAAAGGGATAATTTAAATCAAACTTCTCCGCGCTGAGCTCAGGGTCGCGATTCCGCTTCAATTTTCCAGTTTCTTCATCGCTTCTTCTTCTTCGATCACACGCGGCCACACCAGAGCAATCTCATCTCAAGATCTCGAGTCCTAGAGAATGGTTTCCAGTGAAGTTGGAAGGCAATCTTGTCACTGGAAGGGTCGGTTGAGGGTTTCAGTCGAAGCTCTGCTTCTTCTGATCCACTACTATTCGATCGCCGATCTTCATCAATTGGAGTTCTCAGAGCTTTCAGAGGGGTTCTCTGAAGAGTTTGGAGCATTCCTGAGTCACATCCGCAACCCGACTGATCGAGAAGGAGGAGATCGGAAGAGTAATTCAGCGACAACATTGATCTGCAGATAACTAATCTGGGGTGTAATTTCTCTACTGATTTGTCGAGCTAGGGGGTTCATAGCCGGTTCTTGTGTGACGTCGAGAAAGATTTTGGATCGAGGGAGGGTCTGGTGTTCATTTACTATAATCTTTCGCTTCTGAATTCTTAGTTGTCGCAGTTTCCATCAGTTTTCAGCTACTGATCGGTCTGTTCGACCGATTCATACAGCTACTGATCGGTCCTTTGACCGATCAGGCTTGTATCTGATCAGTCTTTTGACCGATCAGGTAGGGTTCCAGCACATTTTAGCCATGTTTCTAGCATTCAACTTGTAGTGTGTGAATTCAACTTCATTTCTGCAACATAGCTACAGATTTATTGTTTGCCTATCTTTGATGCTAGTTTTGCCTTTCAATTTCATAAACTCGTATTGAATTACTTAATGTTCAAGTGGGAAAAGTTTAGTTTTCATAATTTCCTAGCTAATTCTTGCTTAGTTGAATTCACTTTGTTTCAGCTGTATTTCCATTCTTTATCACAAAACAAAACCCCAATCTTATTTGAAAATCCAAAAACATCAAACGACAAACAAATTCAAGCTTGGATTAAACTCTCTTAACTAGTTCTTGGAAAAATACGACTTGAGGCCCCTGTACTACATTTTAATTTTGTGAGCTACGGTTTTCAACTTATAAATATCTAAATTTGAGGCTCATCGTGACACTAATTGTGGGTCCATCACAGCTCCATAAGTTGTTGAAAATTTTTTTAGTAATATGTTCTTTTCCACTTTCTCAACTTTGGATGCCTTAATTTTCAACTTCTTCATCCATTACTAATTCAATAGCCTCAAGGAAGGTTGGGGTATCGATTATCTAAAGGAAGAATGATTAATTCTCTGATTGGCACGGACTTTTGCTTACAACTGTTGTAATGTTCAGTTTTAGCAATTCTCAGCATTGTAGTGTTTCATTCCAGCAACTTTAGCTTCACTCAAAGGTTGACTCCAAGAACTTGAACTGCCACCATATTTCACATCTCTTTTTTTTCTGTTTTGTTATGCTTTTTTTCTTTTTTTTCGAATGCAAATGAAGATACTGCATAGTTCTTGGAGACTACCTTGCCTTTAGCTTTGAAGCTTTCAAATTCCTCATTCTAGGTCCAAATCACATCTAAGAGAACCTTGCGCAATCTCCATATCAATTAGAGTTGGATCCAAGGTCAATTTCTTTTCCCCCACACCTAAGATTTTGTCCATCTCAAACAACTAATTCATCAAGTTCTTCACCAACTTAGAGGAAAAGAAATAGGGCAGAAATAACAAAAGAGGTGAATAATTGTGTAAATGAAAGGAAGACTAACAAAGATCATTATGAATAGCTCCACCATTCCATGTATCATATGCCCCTATGATTCCAAAAAGGAAATGAGCAAGTTCTAAAGTTCCAAAGTATGAATGTTCATCACACAAAATAATCTATGGTAGGCAACAAGTGGTCCTCTCTAAGAACAATATTAATCATGCTCAATCCAATATTAGAATCCTTCACCAACCAACGACTAAATGCAAGTTGAGAACTAACTAAGTCATGATATCCATGACTCAATGATCTAAATAATTTTTTTCACTTTATGATTCCTCCAATGCATAGAAAAACTTAAGAGAAGTATCACTTGCAACTAACAAAGCAAATCGCGAGAAAATCAAAATGTATGTACAGAAAGGAAAAGCAAAGAACGGACTCCTCTCTAAGTTGGATAGATCGCATGGTACAAGTCCACACTCTCCATTCTTGTTCCCTCCATGCCCTCGTGGTAATGTTTCAATTGATGTCCATTCACCTTTAAGGTCGTGCCCGCCATGTCCTGTATCTCAATAACACCAAAGGGAAACACATTAGTAACAACAAAAGGATCTTCCCTCCTAGACCTCAACTTACTTGGATACCATTTGAGTCTAGATCTAAACAAAAGCACCTTCTCTCCCACATGAAACTCTTTCCTCAAAATGTTCTTATCGTGGAAAGCCTTGGTCTTTTCTTTGTAAATGCGTGAACTCTCATAGGCTTCCAATCTTAGTTCCTCGAGCTCTTGTAGGTGCAACTTCCTTTCTTGGTCAGATTTTTCTAGGTCATGTTGCAAGCTTTAACCGCCTAATAAGCCTTGTGTTCCACCTCCACCGGTAGATGGCAAGCCTTACGATAAACAATCCTATAGGGAGACATCCCAATGGGTGTCTTGTAGGCAGTCCGGTAGGCCCATAACGCTTCATCAAGTCTCTTGCTCTAGTCCTTCCGGTCTAGCATTACAGTTTTCTCTAAGATAAGCTTAATCTCCCTATTTGATATTTCAACTTGTCCATTTATTTGAGGATGATACGGGGTGGACACTTTATGGATCACTCCATACTTGCTCAAGAGCGCCTTCATGTGCCTATTGCAAAAGTGAGACCCATGATCACTGATGATCGCCCTGGGTACCCTAAACCTGCAAAATAGGTGAGTCCTGACAAAATCCACAACAACAGATGAATCGTTAGTTCTAATGGGGATTGCCTCCACCCATTTAGACACATAATCAACAACCAACAAGATATAAATAAATCCATATGAAACAGGAAAAGCACCCATGAAATCGATACCCCAAATATCAAAAATCTCATAAAATATCATGAGTTGTTGAGGCATCTCATTCCTACATCCTAAGTTCCCTACTCGCTGGCAGCGCTCACAAGTCTTATGGAAGTGTTAAGAGTCTCTAAACAAAGTAGGCCAATATAACCCTGCATCCAAAACCTTCCTAGCTATACATTGAGGACCAAAATGCCCCCCACATGCAAGTATATAACAAAATGAAAGTATTGACTGGAACTCACAATCAGGGATACATCTCCTAACTACCTGGTCGCTGTAAAATTTCCAAAGATAAGGGTCATCCCACACGTAGTACTTTGAATCACTTGCTAATTTATCACGTTGAGCTTTAGAAAAATGTGTAGGAAAAAAATGTGCAACCAAATAGTTGACGAGATCGGCATACCATGGCACACTACCTTGCAGTTGTAGAAGATGCTCATGTGGAAATGCATCTGCAATGGGTGTAGGATCTGTCGCCCCCTCAATCCTGCTCAGATGGTCAGCTACTAGGTTCTCCATCCCGCTCCTATCGTGTATCTCGACGTCGAATTCTTGAAGCAGAAGCATCCATCGAATCAATCTTGGTTTCGAATCCGGCTTCTTTAAGAGGTACCTAATAGCTGCATGATCAAAAAAAAACAATCACATGTGAGCACAATAGATATGAACGAAACTTATCCAAAGCAAAAATAATAGCTAAAAGCTCCTTTTCAGTTGTTGTATAATTGGCTTGAGCAGAATCAAGTGTCCGGGATGCATAGCAAATGACATGCGGCACTCCATCCACCCTCTGGCCAAGCACTGCTCCCACGGCATGATCTGATGCATCACACATCAGCTCGAATGGTAAACTCTGTTGAGGCAATCGGCCCTTAAATGATTGGAAGATCATGGTTTTGATGTGTGGGCGAATAGGTTTAAAGTTAGAGTGTTATGTTGTATTTGATTTATGTGATTGAGTTTGCAGGACTTGGAGAATCACACTTGGTGGACCTATCCGAGGGATGAGAGCCGAGGGAGGAGAGCTCCAAGGGCAAGCCGGGAAGTGGACTTCAAAGGGCACACGTGAAGGATGGCATAGAGGCAAGCCAAGGGAAGGCTTGCGTGCGCATCCGAGGGACGATAGCCAGAGGAAGAGGACTTCAAGGGGCGAGCCAAGGGAGCAGACCTGAAGGCACACGCGAAGGAGAAGGTTCGGAGTGGCTGGAGCTGAGCTGGGAGGCAGGGCAGTCGACTGGCCCAGAGGCAGTCGACTGCCAAAACCCACAGAAAGTTCGCAGCTTCGGACCAGTCGACTGGCCTTGGGGCAGTCGACTGGTATACCCCAAAACTAGCCGTTGGCTAGCCGTTGGCCGGCATTTAATGTCGGGCCAGTCGACTGCCCTCGGGGCAGTCGACTGGTGCGGGTCTGGACAGACTGCGAATCTGTCCTTTTCACCTATAAAAGGAGCTCCTCGTTACACGTGCACGTACGGTTCCGTACAGTAACGAAGTGCTGCCCAACTGTAGAGTGATTTTTGCTTCCTCCATCATATTTCTGCATCTGTAAAGAGGAAGATTCTGCTGTAAAGGTTTCTCCACCTCAAGGAGACTTTTCGATAGTGAAAAGTGGTGCTCGCGGCGTGGATCCTTGGACTAGTCACCCATCTGGGTGGATACCAAGTAAAAGATTTCTTGTTAGCATTGTTTATTCCTTTTACATATTATTTCCGCTGCACTAACAACTTTGTAGAGATAAAAACAATCCGGAAAAGTGCATTCACCCCCCCTCTGCACGCCTAAATCGATCCTTCAGTTGGTATCAGAGCCGGTGCGTTTCGGAAGATCTAACAGTCAACCGAAGCAACTGTAATGGCGTTTCAAGAGGGATACTCCACCGCACGACCACCATTCTTCGACGGCAACGACTTCGCGTACTGGAAAGGTAGGATGCAGTACTATCTCATGAATGATATTGAAACTTGGATAAGTGTTGCAGATGGCTTCGAGGCGCCCGTCGATGAAAGAGGAGACCCAACACCCATGAGAACATGGTCAAAGGAGGTGATGAAGAGGGCGCAATCTAATGCCAAAGCCACCACCACACTGCAATGCGGGCTCTCAAAGGAGCAACTGAACAAGGTGGGGCCGTTCAAGAGCACCAAAGAACTATGGGACAAATTAGTTGAACTGAACGAGGGGTCAAACGAGTCCAGAAGAGCCAAGAAGGACTTGTTGGTGGCCCAACTGCAGTCCCTCTCCATGAAGAGCAACGAGACCGTCAGTCAGCTGCATGGAAGGGTAATGGAAGTAATCAACGAGCTCCATGTAATTGGAGAGAAAATCGAAAACCGGGATATCATCAGGTATGTCTTACAAGCCTTCCCAAGAACCACCCTGTGGGCATCCATGGTTGATGCTTACAAGGTATTAAGGGACTTATCTTTAGTTAAATTAGACGACCTATTTTGTGAATTTGAACTGCACAAGCAAGCTAACATTTCGGCAAAAGAGAAAGGTATTGCTTTTGTTGCAGAAAAGGAGAAGAAGAGGAGAAAGGAGAAGAAGAATGTGATCTACTCATCGTCATCGGATTTAGAGGAGTCAAGTGCCTCTATGGACAGTGACCAAGAGGCCTTTATGGTAAGGAAATTTCGTAAAACATTTAAAAGTTTTTCTAACAAGTCATATGCTAGGAAAGGGGCCAAAGATAAGGGTAAGGCCAAGGAGATAATCTGCTACAACTGTCACTAAGAGGGACATATGAAGAACGAGTGTCCCCAGTTGAAGAAAAGGGACGACAAGAAGGAAGAGAAGAAGAAGAGTGACAAGAAGAAGTCAAAGGGAAAGGAAAAGAGTGCCACGAATCTCAAGGCGACTTGGGACGATCCCTCATCCTCAGAAGGAGAAGAAGAGCAAGTCTCCCACTTCGCTCTTATGACACAAGATGATTCGGACTCATCAGACGATGAACGGAGCTCAAGCAGTGAAGATGAGAGCTCCTCCACTTCATCATCATCAGAGTCAGAAGCTTCGGTAAGTGAGGTATACCACTTACCCTCCTCTACCTTAGTGAAAATTATTTCTAGCACGAACATGGATTTAGCTAAGGCTAGAAGTAGAATTAAGGATCTTAAGGAAGAAATTGCCATGCTTAGAGTAGAAACTATTAAACTTAAAGATTTGCATGCTAGCTCTACCTCTTCACATGTTTCACATATTGAAAATGAAAATAAGGAGTTAAGGAAACAAGTAGATGACCTCACAAAGGCCCTTAGGAAATTCCTAGTAGGATCAAGTAACCTTGATATGATCATCAACAGTCAAAGAGCTGTATATAATAAGGCCGGATTGGGTTATAGACCTAAGATCAAGGAAGTAGCATTCGTCTCACTTACCGGTAGGATTGGTGCATCTAGGAGACTAGGGGCTAGGGGAACCACAAAGAAGGCATGGGTACCTAAGAAAATTTTAAATGATGCTTATGGATCAAAGATATAGGTACCAAAAGAGTATGTTTTCCATGTTGTCTAGGTAAAGGTGAAGGAGGCCCCAACTTTGTGGATAGTAGATAGTGGATGCTCAAGACACATGACCGGGGATGTGAGCAAGTTCACCACTATTAGCTACCTAAGAGAAGGGACCGTCTCTTTTGGGAATAGTGGAAAGTTGAGGATCATTGGTAGGGGCACAATTGAGGTATCTCCCACTATTTCGATTCATAAAGTACTTTTAATTAAGGATATGAAGTCTAATTTATTATGTGTGAGTCAACTATGTGATGCCGGTTTTAGAGTAGAATTTCATGCTAAGAAATGTGTAATAAGGCAAAGTGAATCAAACACTATCATATTAGAAGGGTTTAGAGAGGCAAACTTATATTATCTTGATCTATCTTATGCTACTAACAATGTTGTTAAGTGTCTCATGTCTAAAGAAGAAGAAGGGTGGTTGTGGAACCGGAGACTTGGACACGTCAACATGAGAAACATTGCAAGAGTAGCCAAGGAAGAGTTGGTGAAGGGGCTTCCAATGATCAAGTACGAAAAGAACAAATTGTGTGATGCATGCCAAGAAGGTAAGCAATCCAAAGCATCACACAAAGGTAAAACTCTAATCACCACCTCCTTACCTTTAGAACTTTTGCATATAGACTTGTTTGATTGTCATAGTACTCCCTCACTTGTGGGGAGTAAATATTGCCTTGTAATAGTAGATGACTTCTCTAGATTCACATGGGTTTGAAACATAAGGATGATACTCTAGAGATCTTCATAGGATTTAGTAAGAGGGTAGAAAACGAAAAGAACACCAAAATAAACCGAATTAGGAGTGACCATGGTGGGGAGTTCCAAAACGCTGGTTTCACACAATTTTGTGTTGAAAATGGGTACAAGCATGAGTTTTCATGCCCAAGGACTCCTCAACAAAATGGGGTAGTTGAGAGGAAAAATCGAGCCCTACAAGAAGCTGCTAGGACTATGCTTAATGCATACTCTCTTCCTAGCTACTTTTGGGCCGAAACGGTTAACACCGCTTGCTATATTCAAAACCGGGTGTTGGTACATAAGTTTTTAGGAAAAACACCCTTTGAACTATGGAATGGAAGGGTACCACAAGTCCATTATTTTAGAGTCTTTGGATGTAAAGTCTACATCTTAAACACCAAAGACGACCTAAGAAAATTTGAGTCAAAAGCCGATGAACGAATCTTAGTAGGGTATTCATTGACTAGTAGGGGTTACAGAGTGTACAACAAGAGGACAAAAGTGATTGAGGAGTCCTCAAATGTCAAATTTGATGAAACTACTAGTACCTACCCTAGAAAGGCTTCTATTGATAAGGACATAGAAGAGGTCCAACCTCTTGCCCAAAGAATCCAAGACTTACATTTGGAGGGCAATGATCAAGGGGGAGTAAGAAATACACTAGAGGATGAGGAAGAAGAAGTAAATGAACCTACAACCTCTAGACCCTTGAGACATCACCATGATCATCCTATTGACCAAATTGTGGGTGATGTAAATCAAGGAGTAAGGACTAGGTCCTACTTTAGGGATCAAACTAGTCAAATAGCTCTAATCTCCCAATTAGAACCCAAGACCATTGATGAAGCATTGGGAGATGCTGATTGGGTTTTGGCCATGCAAGAAGAGCTAAACCAATTTGAGAGGAGTGAAGTTTGGGAGTTAGCTCCTAGGCCCACTGATTGTACCATTGTAACCACGAGATGGGTCTTTAGGAACAAATTAGATAACCAAGGTAAAATCACTAGGAACAAGGCTAGATTAGTGGCTAGGGGGTTTAACCAAGTTGAGAGATTAGATTATGATGAGACCTATGCCCCCATAGCTAGGTTAGAATCAATTAGAATTCTACTAGCCTATGCCGCTCACATGGGTTTCACACTTTACCAAATGGATGTGAAGTCGGCATTCCTAAATGAGATCATTAAGGAAGAGGTTTATGTAGAACAACCCCCCGGGTTTGAAGACCCCAACTATCCAAGACACGTATTCAAATTAAGGAAAGCCTTATATGGACTGAAACAAGCTCCCCGGGCTTGGTATGAGAGGCTTTCTTCCTTTTTGGTGTCTAAGGGGTTTAGAAGAGGAACAATTGACCCTACATTGTTCCTAAAATCTAAGGATAAGGACATATTTGTTGCCCAAGTCTATGTAGATGATATCATTTTTGGGTCAACAAATAATGACTTCCTACAAGAATTCATCAAGTGTATGGAAGATGAATTTGAGATGAGTCTTGTAGGAGAGTTAACCTTTTTCTTAGGCCTTCAAGTTAAGAAAACTAATGAAGGTACACATGTATTTCAAACCAAATATGCTAAAGAGATGCTAAAGAAATTTGGTCTGGAACATGCTAAGGAAGCATCTACACCCATAGGAACCAATGTAAAAATGGATAGTGACATTGAAGGGAAAATGGTAGACTCTAAACAATATAGGAGCATGATTGGTAGCCTCCTATACCTAACCGCTAGTAGACCCGATATACTTTTTGCGGTAGGAATGTGTGCAAGGTACTAATCATGTGCCAAAGAGTCCCATTTGATTGTAGTCAAGAGGATCCTAAGGTATGTGAAAGGGACCCTAAATGTCGGACTTTGGTATCCTAGAACCCCTAGTGTTGATCTAATTGGATACACCGACTCGGACTATGCGGGTTGTAAGTTAGATAGGAAAAGTACAAGTGGAGGGTGTCAATTCCTTAGGTCTTCTTTAGTTAGTTGGAGTAGTAGGAAACAACCATGCGTTGCCCCATCAACAACGGAGGCAGAATATGTGGCAATGGGTGGATGTGTTTCCCAACTCCTTTGGATCATGCACACCTTAGAGGACTATAAGCTACATTACACCAAGGTCAAAGTCTTGTGTGATAATGTAAGCACCATCAACCTAACTAAAAATCCGGTTCACCATTCTTGAACAAAACACATTGAAGTGAAACATCACTTCATTAGAGACCATGTGGCAAGGGGAGACATAGAATTACACTATGTTGAATCAAAGTCGAACCTAGCCGACATCTTTACCAAGCCTCTTTCCGAATCGGAGTTTACATCCTTAAGAAGAGGCCTTGGAATGTGTTTTGTGGAAGTATAGAATGAACTTGGAGACATTAGCTTTGAAAAATGGTGCTTGATCCATTAGGGTGATACATTTGGCTCACTTGTGCTTGTGGCACATTGTTGAACCATTAAAAGTATCAAAATATCAAAACTAGACCAACTATGGGGGAGGCAAGTGTTTAATCAATGGACACTTTGCCAAAGATCATAGTTGGACATTTTAAAACTTTGACAACCATTTTATGTTTTACATACTTTGTCATGTCTTTTAAAGTCATATGATTGCAAATTTGGTTTCAAAGTATGATACAAAATGTAGTGATTTTCAAAACTTTTGGATTTTTATCAAAAGTCATGCATGTTTGAAATTTTATATGGTTTAATATTTTTCCCTGATAGAGTATAACATTTCAAACATGTATGCAAAATTTTACAATTTTTGGAATTTTCTGGAATTTTCTGGAAGTTTCTGAAATTTGGCAGAAAACCTGAAATATCAGACTGATAGCGTATTAGTCGACTGCCCTATGGGCAGTCGACTGGCACGCCTGTTTTCAGCCACTGTGAGAAATTTCAGAAATTGAAAATTCTCACATTTGATACCGTAGGGTTTGGTTGCTTGAGGCAATCAGTTTGATGGTGTCAAAGGGGGAGAATGGGTGGTTTAAGTTAGAATTTTGACTTAAAATGGATGATTTTAGGTATTTTGTCTAATTAAGGGGGAGGTACCTCTTAGGTTTTGATATATCTTATATTCTTACATATATTGATGTTGTTAAGTGGAAACTTAACTTGGAATGTTATTAGAATTGAAAATTGGGAGAAGACATAAGTTAAGGGGGAGGTTACCTCTTAGGGTTATTATGTCTCATAATGTTTCAATTGGTATCTTTTGCTATTGCTATTGCTGTTATTTATCTCTAACTTAAACATATTGCCACACATCAAAAAGGGGGAGATTGTTGAGGCAATCGGCCCTTAAATGATTGGAAGATCATGGTTTTGATGTGTGGGCGAATAAGTTTAAAGTTAGAGTATTATGTTGTATTTGATTTGTGTGATTGAGTTTGCAGGACTTGGAGAATCACACTTGGTGGACCTATCTGAGGGACGAGAGCCGAGGGAGGAGAGCTCCAAGGGCAAGCCGGGAAGTGGACTTCAAAGGGCACACATGAAGGGTGGCATGGAGGCAAGCCAAGGGAAGGCTTGCTTGCGCATCCGAGGGACGATAGCCAGAGGAAGAGAACTTCAAGGGGCGAGCCAAGGGAGCAGACCTGAAGGCACACGCGAAGGAGAAGGTTCGGAGTGGCTGGAGCTGAGCTGGGAGGCAGGGCAGTCGACTGGCCCAGAGGCAGTCGACTGCCAAAACCCACAGAAAGTTCGCAGCTTCGGACTAGTCGACTGCCCCAGTCGACTGGCCTTGGG
Organism: Boesenbergia rotunda; assembly: GCA_024364735.1. Classification (NCBI taxonomy): domain Eukaryota; kingdom Viridiplantae; phylum Streptophyta; class Magnoliopsida; order Zingiberales; family Zingiberaceae; genus Boesenbergia; species Boesenbergia rotunda. Next base: position 237,922 of record JAGFNQ010003395.1, on the reverse strand, counting down.
GCAGTCGACTGGTATACCCCAAAACTAGCCGTTGGCTAGCTGTTGGCTAGCCGTTAGCCGGCATTTAATGTCGGGCCAGTCAACTGCCCTCGGGGCAGTCGACTGGTGCGGGTCTGGACAGACTGCGAATCTGTCCTTTTCACCTATAAAAGGAGCTACTCGTTACACGTGCACGTATGGTTCCGTACAGTAACGAAGTGCTGCCCAACTGTAGAGTGATTTTTGCTTCCTCCATCATATTTCTGCATCTGTAAAGAGGAAGATTCTGCTGTAAAGGTTTCTCCACCTCAAGGAGACTTTTCGATAGTGAAAAGTGGTGCTCGCGGCGTGGATCCTTGGACTAGTCACCCATATGGGTGGATACCAAGTAAAAGATTTCTTGTTAGCATTGTTTATTCCTTTTACATATTATTTCCGCTGCGCTAACAACTTTGTAGAGATAAAAATAATCCGGAAAAAGTGCATTCACCCCCCCCCCTCTGCACGCCTAAATCGATCCTTCAAACTCCAGTCTGGGGGCCGGATGATAGGGGTCAATGTGAGAGTCACCTTCAAGTGATCAAAGGCGTCCCTACACTGCTGATCAAAATGGAACTCCACGTCCTTCTACAATAAGGTCGAGAGAGGAAGGGCTATCCTGCTGAAATCTCTAATGAATCGCCTGTAGAATCCTGCATGGCCAAGAAAAGAGCGAACGCCCCGCACGCATGCGGGATAAGGCAAAGATGTAATACAATCAATTTTTGCAGGATTTACTTCGATGCCTTTCCTAGAGACTATATGACCCAAAACTATGTCATGCTCCACCATGAAATGACATTTTTCATAATTAAGTATAAGGTCAGTCTCTATGCAACGATGCAAAACTCTAGACAAGCTATCTAAACATGCATCAAAAGAAGATCCGTATACAGTAAAGTCACCCATAAATACCTTCATGCAATGCTCTAAAAGATCTGAAAAAATACTTACCATGCATCGCTGGAAGGTACCTGGGGCATGGCATAATCCGAATGGCATCCTCTTGTATGCAAAAGTCCCAAATGGGCAGGTGAAAATCATCTTATCCTGATCCTCTGGAGCAATGTAAATCTGAAAGTATCATGTAAAACCGTCCAAGAAGCAATAGTGTGATCTACCAGCAAGCCTCTCTAACATCTGGTCGATGAATGGTAAGGGGTAGTGATCCTTCCTCGAAGCCTGGTTCAGCTTTCGGTGGTCTATATATACTCTCCATGAACTCTGGACTCTAGTAGGAATCAAAGCACTCTCCTTACCCTCCACCACTGTGATACCGGACTTCTTAGGAACCACCTGCACTGGACTCACCCACTGACTGTCGGAGACAGGATATATAATGCCGGCCTGTAGTAGCTTAGTTACCTCCTTCTTGACCACATCTAAAATAAGTGGGTTGAGTCTGCGTTGTGGTTGTCTCACCGGCCTTGCATCCTCCTCTAGGAAACTTTGGTGCATGCAAATGGATGAGCTAATCCCTGGTATATCTGCAATGGTCCACCCAATAGCCCTCTGACACATCCATAGAAGATCTAGTAGCTTTTTCTCTTGACCTGGCTCAAGATGCTGAATAATGATGACTGATAACTGCTCGTTCTCTCCTAGGTAGGCATACTTCAAGTGCTCTAGTATGGGCTTCAAAGCAAGCTTTGGGGGTTGCAAAACTGATGGAAGCAATTTCTCAGGACCTGCCTCCAATGTAAACACCTTAGCGTCTCTCACCTGGATAGTGTCACAGACTAAAACTGATCCACCACTATCATCATCCACCTCATTTGAATCCTCTGTGTCGGCTAGATCTGAATCCATGCCATCTGACTCCTCAAAATCTAGTGTATCCAACACGCCAATGCCCAGTAGTGAATGGTCCTCGGCGGGATATCTTATCGCATCAAGGATGGAGAACTGAACCACTGTGTCCCCAAACTCCATGGAAAGTGTCCCTGCATGAACATCGATCTTGGTCCTTGCAATCTTCAGGAATGGGCATCCCAAAATCAATGGAGCTGAGCTTGAGGTTAGGTCCTTCTCCATATCTAAAATGTAAAAATCGGCTGGGAATATCAAATCTTTGACTTTCACCAATACGTCCTTTATGACTCCAGCCGGATGAGCAAAACTGCGGTTGGCCAACTGAATAACCACCCCAGTAGGTTGTAATGGTCCAATGTCTAGAGAGATGAACACTGACTTGGGCATGACATTGATGGAGGCTCCTAAGTCTAGCATAGCATCCTCGAAAATGCAGTCTCCAATCACGCACGGTACTGTGAAAACCCCTGGGTCTTTGCATTTCTGAAGCATCGGCTGGATCATGGCTGAAACATTCTTTCCCATACTGACCAACTCTGTCCCTTTTAGCTTCTTCTTGTGAGTGCACAGATCTTTCAGAAACTTAGCATACTTGGGAATATGCCTGACCACTCTGAGCAATGGGATGTTCACCTCCACTTTGCTAAAAATGTCAATCAGCTCCTGAAGCTCCTGTGTCTTGTCTGAATCAACATTCTTCCTTGGACCAACTGCCCTTTGAGGGAAAGGTAATTGAATGGGTGGCTCTGGTAGTGGAAGTGACTCTGGCTCTACTCTTGTCTGAGACCTCGAAAGATCAACCTCTGGTACTGTAGGAATCTGTGGGGTAGAAGCCTCTTGTGTAACCCGTTCACTCCTGAGTGTGATAGCACTGACATTCCCCCTAGGTTTGGAATAGACTGAGAAGGTAGCTGACTCTATCCTTGAGTCTGCATCTGACTGATGGTGAATGATATCTGTCCAATTTGTCGCTCTATGTTCTGAATGGAAGCATCAGTCCTACTCTGATATTGTCTATAGTCTCCCTGATGCTGCTGAACTTGAGCGCTAAATTGCTGAATATTCCTCTCATTTTGCTGCTGAAGCTGAGCGCTAAGATGAGCACTAATCTGCTGAAAACTCCTCTCATTTTGTTGCTGAAAATGAGTGAAAAAAGGCTCCAAAGTGAGTGGAAACTCCGGTTTTTGTTGCTAAACCGGTGGAACTCTTAGTGGAGATGGACTACTATAAAATCATGGTGGTCTCTGAACTGCAGGTGGCAAACAGGAAGTGGTGGCTGATAAGGCTGCTGCTGATGTGATGTGTTCCCATATATCATATTAGGATGATCTCTCCAACCTGGATTGTAAGTATTGGACATGGGATCATAAGATTGCTTGTATCCATAAGGCTGAGGTTGGAAAGGTTGAGGCTTGGACTGAAAAGCATTTGCTGCCGCCACTTGATTTGCAAGGTAAGATCCATCATCAACCTGCACCTGGGGGCATAAATCTGTAGGATGAGTGGTGCTACTACAAAGTCCACAAACCCTTACTGCTTGGGCTACTTGAGCTGAAGGCTGCTGAGTAGTCTGATAGAGAGTCATTTGCCTAATGAGAGAAGTCAAATCCTGAAGATTAACCTTCACCTCTTGAGTTTCCATATTCTATCATGTGATCTCATGTACTCCTTTAGGCACCAACGGACAACGGACGACTCCCAAACTGTTGAGAATTTGCTGCCATAATAGAAATTAACTCTCTAGCTCCCTCAGGTGTCTTGTTCACTAAGGCCCCTCCACTAGCGACGTCCACCATACTCCTATCCATGGAAAGAAGTCCTTCATAGAAGTACTGAATGAGTAGCTGCTCACTGATCTGATGGTGGGAACAGCTAGAACAAAGTTTCTTAAAGCGCTCCCAATACTTATACAGTGTCTCTCCAGAAATCTACTGGATCCCACAGATACTCTTCCTAATGGCAGTAGTCCTTGAGACTGGGAAGAATTTCTCCAAGAAAGCTTTCTTCATTTCGGCCCAAGAAGTAATTAGAGCATGTGGTAAGGTGTACCACCAATCCTTTACTCCATCCACAAGTGAAAATGGAAAATCTCTCAGGTTGATGTCATCTTCAGCAATACCATGTGGCTTCATAGTGGAGCATACTGTGTGGAACTCCTGGAGATGTCAAGTGGGGTCCTCACCAGCTAAGCCATGAAACTTTGGAAGTAAATGAATGAGTCTGGACCGTAGCTCAAAATCAACCTCCAACTCAGGGTACTGGATGCACTGAAAAGTCATGTCTAGTGCTACAAGCTCCCTCATGGTTCTATTGTTCGCCATCTGGACTTCTGACAAAGAGTTGCTATGGTAGAAAGTCTAGAAATCTCTAGCTGAGCTCTCCTCTGTGCGTGGAAGGTCCTTTCTATCTCAGGATCAAAATCAACTAAGATGGAGTAGGAAGACCTGGTCATGCACCGCACATCAAATGAAGAAAATTAGTGAGATGTAAGAAATTAATCAGAAAATTCAGAATTATTGCAAGACCTAAAAACAAACAAACATCATAGAAGGGTCCCCGACAATGGCACCAAAATTGATAACCGTTTAAGTCGCACTACGGTTTCAATTAATTTTCTTGTTTCAAGCAATTATGTAATAATAGTTGAACCCGAATCGTCTCTCAAGGACCCAATATGATGCATGCGCTTCTTTGATCTATAGAAAATAGTAAACTGCAGAAAAATGGAAGCTAACTAAACCAAACATATTTTCTTGGGTTTTGAGGATAACAAAACAATTAAACTTTGCTATCAACTTCCACCTAATAGCCTTAACTACTCGGATTTGAAGTATTAAGTTAACTAAATATAGAGGACATCAAAAAATACACTCATAACCAGGAAATTACAGTAAGGAATCATCTAAAACTCCTAACTAGAAGGCAAGCAATTTCATACTCAAGCACATGTTTGATAGGAGCAATTAAACAAACACCTTGCATACAAGTAGTGAAAGATTAGGAACATGGAAAAATTCTGCAAAAGGTAGGCTGTAAAATTAGATAACTAAGCTGGAAAACTCGATTCTTAAGCTGGGAATGAAGCGGAAATTCAAAATCAAGTGAAAGAAAAGTGCAGGTTGTGTTCTACAGCAAGTAAAAGGAAAGAAACAAGCAAAATGAGGCTGAAAAGTGCTATCCGGTGGAGGAAAACTCTGCTCCGATGAAGTTGATCACTTCCCATCCAGATTGGAAGATGGAATGGGCTGTGGAGTTGAGGAATCGAGCTTCACCAAGCTGCTAGTCTGAGAGAAAACCCTTCATGGCTGCCTGATACCGAGAGGTCTCCCTCCCTTCCTGCGCTGCGTGATCTGCCCTAGCTTACGTCAGTCTCCCCTTCGAACAATCCCCTTTTTTTCCTCTTCCCTAGCTCTTCTCTTCACCCTTCATTCCCCTTGATGAGTGGCCAAGATTGCTTGCAGAAATTTCCATCAACTTAAGTGCCTAGATCCAAGTGGAGGGTTATGATTCAATCACATTTATGGATTTTGATCCTTTGATGTACAAGCTCTTCTGATCGGTTAAGCTCTTCTGATCGGTCACGGGACCGATCAGGCTTTCCCTGATTGGATTGGTAGGCATCTGATCATTCTGGACGGCTACTGATCGGTCTTGGTGACCGATCAGACTCCTCCCTGATCAGTTTGGAGACCGATCAGGGCACCAACAGAATGAAATTGAGCAGAGTCTGATATTGTTCTGCCAAGGGTTTTGTTTCTTTTCAATCAATAACATCTTAGACCCAATTAGCTCTTTGTTCAATCACCTTTATGGATCCATCTTAGCCCTTGATGTGCCCTTTTGATCCTTTGATGCACAAGCTGTCCAAACATCAAGTATAATGAAATATGAGTGTAAAAATATAGGAAAATTAATTAACCAATGAAAATGCACCCTATTAACAATTTTGCATCATTTAATAAACAAATACACACCTAGAGCCCAAATTTCCCCACTAATGGCACCAAAAATTATCCATTAAGTTGTTAATTATCAACAGCCAAGGAAGTTGTATGGCTTAGGAACTTCATCATGGACTTGGATGTGATTCCTAGTTTGCCCAGATCTATCACAATCTTTTATGATAACAGTGGTGCAATTACAAACTCGAAGGAACCATAAGCCCATAAGGCGAGTAAACACATAGAGCGCAAGTACCACCTAATACGAGAAATCGTAAAGCGAGGAGAAGTGGTTGTCGCCAAGATTGCATCGGAGGACAACCTACCGGATCCATTCACTAAAGCTCTTCCAGCTAGAGCTTTTGATCGGCATGTGGAGGATATGGGAGTCAGATGTATGGCAGTGAAAAACAGCAAAGCCTTTGAGTATAAGTAGGAGATTGATAGATGTGTATCCTAAAAGATTTGCTCTTTTATAATATCATCTTTATTTTGAAAAGAGAATCACAACAACACTAGGTGTTTGTTTATATTAGTACATGCATAAAAGTTCATTACTTTGCATTGTAAATAACATGGTGTGTGGTGACACACGGAAGATCATGTGATCAATTCCTTGCCTAGTATAAGCAGAGGCTCATGACCAAGATTGAATTGGGAAAACCATCGGGATGGTTGTAGTGTAATTAGGTGTGGTTGGTCTTGACCACAGAATTACACTAGTCTACTTTGAGTACATTGAGCAGGACCAAAACCAGAGATCATCCAATTTGTATTGACTTTGGATTGGATCTCAGATTTTATTATGGAGTACAATCACTAAATCCCGATATAATAACGGATACGTATGATTAATTATTATTTCTTTGATTTACCAATGAGCGAGATATATTCTGTTAGATCGATAGGCCCGGTAAGTTGGGAAATAATATTAATTATATGGTGTGTCGTTGATTATTGAAACCAAGGTTAGACAATCCAATACACAAAACCCTACCTTACCCCTATATAATTCCCATGGGATCATGAAACCAAGGTTAGACAATCCAATACACAAAACCCTTGGCCTCTCTCTTTTCCTCTCTCTCTCTCCTTCTCTATCCTAGGGCGCCGGTGCAAACAAGAAGAGGAGTTTTTCTTCTCTTCTTGTTCCCTCCTTCTTCTCTCTCGGCGTGGGCTGCTAGGAAAAGGAAGAGCACCTCCCTTTCCAAGTAGTGGCTGGAGCTCACCTTGAGAAGGTTGGAAGAGGGTCGGCAGCGTGGAGGAAGGGCGCAAAGGCGCCGGCGGTGAGGGAGACAAGTAGAGGGTTGGCGGCGGGTTTAGGGAAGAAGAAGAGGCTTCTTCTTCCTTCCTCTTACTCTTCTTCACCTTCCTCAACCTCTATCGGACAAAGGACTGGTGGCCGACGACCTCAGGAGCTCTTGGTTGGCCGGCGACGCTAGGGTGGAAGGAGAAGAAGCCGGCGGTGAGACCCTTGATTAGGGTTTTCGGCTAGGGCATGGAGAAGTGGTGTTTTGGAGGGCTTTGGTGATTCCGGTTCTCGGTAGCTCGTCGCCCACACAACGTCCGGGAGGGAGGGACATAAGGTAGAAGGCTACGAGGTAAAAGGGAAGGTATAATTCTTCCTTAGCTCCTATCGTTCTTTTTGTGCTTTGTTGTTTAGCTTCGTCATTTCATGTGAATTAATTAATTATTTTGATTTTGTATCATAGCTAATAATTAATTAATTGGACACCGACCATAAACACAAGAATTGGCGATCCACTCGTCGTCTCTTCCGCAGTCGTTCGGTTAGGAGAATTATAAGACACGATCTTTGTGATTGACCAAGTTGTAATTTGTACTGAACGATACGATGACGAGATGGTCGTTGGGAGACAGGTCTCCATTCGGATTAATTTTTAATCCGTAGACATAGAGAGGTTTCTCAAGGACGACCAAGTATTCTCTAGGGAAATACGCCAAGCCATACCCAACATTTAAAGTTTTTGTTTCATAAGCAAGCATAAAAGCCATATTTGGCCAATATATTACAACCATTAAGTAGATTGTGCTTCTAGAATTATATTTCTTTATCACATTACAATACTAGTACTAATTAACCACTACTTAACTAGATGAACTAACAAACAAATCTAGTACATAGCCAAAAGCATCAAGTTCACAATAACTAATACCATGACAATTTTCGAACTATTCCAATTTCCTAGATTATGATCATGATATGAAATTTGTTCACTCCCAAACCTTGACTATATTGTCTCTACTCTTGCCAAACTCCTAAAACAAATATTATTGCTATCTTCATCAAACATAGCCACGTCGTTCACCCACTTTAACCAGCCATGATGCTTACATCCATAATAGAGTCTTCCTGGGTTCTTGGTCGATCTAGATATTAACATCAATGCTCTTAGTCCACATTCCCTACATATTACATTTTTAAATTTGACATTGTGATTGCTGCTGTTCCTTGATGATCCCATGAAATGGCAACCTAATATTCAAAATTTCATTACTTAAGCAAAAGAAAAAAAAGAAAACAAACTATTCGACCCCAAATTGATGAAATACATTCATAGAGATTGAGAATAACAATATACCTTGTAAGTATTGTTATTCTATCATGATTTCATCATATTTTAGCCAGTCAGTCAAACATTCATTGAGAAATTTGTACATACTAGCAATCGTCAACAAGATAGAAATACAGTCAATTGCATAAATCAATTCTGTTCATATGTGTAATTCTGAGTCACATGTAATTCTGTTCATATTAAGCATAAATCAAAATTCAAAGGAGACAGAGACAAGGAGAGAGGAGATGTGAGCTTAAGTTCATTCACCTATAATCAGGTGAATTGCATACTGTTAGAATCATGCTAATCAAACATTTCACAGGAGAAAAAGGTAGGGTATACCATAAATGTTCTCAGTTAAGAAATGAGTAGGAAAACAACAATCAAATAACCTGGATCAAGTGGGAAGAAAAGGCCAAATGGTTTCAAATATTCATTCAGTTCAATCCATCCAACCCCTGGCTCAACGACTACATTCATGTCCTCAACATTCAGTGATTTAATTTTCTATGGTATACATTGTCAAATGGTCACACTGAGTAAAGAATAGTACAAAAATTCAATTTATTTCAACAAATTAAAAGTAAGTGAAACGGATGGAGGTTATCTTTAAGTTGAAATCTAGTTGTTATATAACAAGTTAAGGACTTTGAAAACATAACTAGACAACTCTATTCAATCAATGGAAGAAGAAGCCTGACAAAACACATACCCACAACAAAAAGCAAGAAGAGAAAAAACCAACCAAATTGAGTAAAAAATAAACACAACCAGAAGCCACAAGGGGAAAACCCAACAAAATTAAATAAAATTGTAAAGCACTAACAAAGAGATTACAAACCCAATCTAGATTGGTAAAGAAGAAAGTGAACAAAGAGATAAACTTGAGTAAAAACACAAAATCATATGATTGAGAGCTGACCAATGCTCGCTGCGGAGAGGGACGTTCCAGTTTATGGGTTGCCTAACCAATGCTCGCAAGGGAGATGGCTTGCTTTGCTCGGTACAGTGACCTAGGAGGAAGGAGAGGAAGTTTTAGGGCTGCGAAATGTTTCGAACGGGAAAAGGAAGAAGGATAAAGCAGCGAAGAAGAAACATCGGGAGAAAAATCGCAGCTAAGCTAGAACTTTACCATGGCTTTGCTCGTCAGCTTGACTTTCTCTCTTCCCTTCGCCGGCCGGTCTGGGAGAAAAGCTGAAGGACGTTCAGTGGCGCTGGAAGGAAGGAAAGGAGTTTTAGGGCTGGGCACTCCTCTGCTTCGAAGGGGAATAACAAAGGGAAATCGGTGGCGCTGTGAGGAAGGAGAGGAGGTTTAGGGCATTCGCTCCTTTGCGTCGAAGGGGAAAAGCGAAATCGACGGCATTGGGAGGAAGGAGAGGAGGTTTAGGGCATTCACTCCTCTGTGTCGATGGGGAAAAGCGAAATCGATGGCGTTGGGGGAAAAGCGAAAGGTTGGTTTTCGCTTGGAGAGAGAAAGTCAAGCTGACACTTTACACCTCGGAGCCAAATCATTCGTTATTCCCATTCGCTCCTTATATCATTACTCTTATATTATAACTTACCCAATGTTAACCAATTTAGACAATGTATAGGCTTAGTTAAGTAAATAATTATTTATTGTGTTTTAAATATATAGTTTAGGTTAGTGAGTTTGCTTAATAAGTTATTATATATATTTTTTACTTGTGCTTACAATAAAGCCATAAAAGATATTGAAAGCATTATATACATATATAGCATTATAGTAAGTAAAGTCCTTGTCGTGAATAAATCATTTAGGCATATCAATATCAATATCAATTTGAATTGATATGTATTTTCAATGAAGTAAAAAAAATGATTAAGGCATTGGAAAAAAGATAAATTATATAACATAGGGAACAATCTCCTAAATGAGAGGACATTAATCCTTTAAAAAAATTATAAAAAAGTTGATTTATATTTAATGAAATAACTCTTTCATTCTAGGTGGTAAGATGATTCGTTCGCCCCTAACGCGTTCGTTAATTTGTTAAATAATCAATACGTAGGAGATAAATTATGAATATTACTAATTCGGATATCGTAGTTTGTATGTGGAAAGAACGGACATACTAATTTTATCAAATTTTAATTCTTAAATTTTAAAATGATAATATTTATATAATAATCATTAGTCTATTCGTGAGAATAATAACTCTTTCATTCTAGTGACTACACAGTGGAGTCTAATTTATATGTATTTTCAAGTTGGGTAAATACGTGTGTCTGGACTGTAGAGATCTAGTCGTTGGTTTGAAAGCTCGAGTATAATACGGCAAAAATACTATAAAGAGAGAGAAGATAGTCAGGTGGGTAAAGAGAAAAGATTTGACGGAGACATGGTCGCGAAAGATACTTAACCACAGAAAAAATAAAGAAAAGAACCAAGCGGTGTTACTTTTTAATTCGTCAACTCGCCTCAGTTGGAAGGGCAGAAGCCAATGGTGCAGGCCAGACTTTTCCCCTTTGAAGCATCCCATACCTTCCCATCTTATCTCATCACCACGCCCACCACCACCACCACACTAAACGCGTGCATGGAAGTCTAATAAAAAGGGATGCTTTTTGAGGATGGCTGGTCCTCTTTTAATGCAATTCGAACCACTCCATACAGATATTTAAGATTCTACCGTTAGGTTGAATTCGGCACTTCCTTTTAGTCCAATCTAATGTCCACCCGTTCCGCCACTCCTATCTCCTATAAAAGCGACGTTACATTATATATGGTTGAGTTTCCAGTGTGGCAGTCGCTGAAATTATTTGGCAGGTAAACAAAATCTTGCTTTGTACTACAATTAATTTGGTAGTAGTACTAGCTAGTTGCAGTACATGCACCATCCGTTGATTCGTGCGCAAATTTTTGTATATATAATTTGCGTTGTGGAGATGATAATCAAGCATCGTATATATAATGAAAAGTAGCCTGTAGTTTTATTTCTGCAAAGTTGCAAAACTTTTCGTGGCTAACCGAAGCACAAGGTGAGATCTTTAGCTCCTTATGACACAATATTCTTCTTTCCCTTGTTGTTCGATGCAGAAAAGTAAAGTCTTTTTGTGTGTGTGTGTGTGTGTTGGACAAACTTCACTTGTTTTTATTTCTGAGAATCTACATGTATAAAGTTGAGATTTTTGATCGACTTAATTAGTAATTAATGATTTCGTTGATGATTAGGACATGGCGGAGGCGAGAGAGACGGAAGAGATCGAGAAAGGCGAGGAATTGGAAGCGGCCCTGGAAACAGGAGCCACAGAGTGGAAGCGAGTCCCGCCATGGCAGAAGCAAATAACCGTGCGCGGTCTGTTGGCGAGCGCCTGTATCGGGGCAATGTACAGTGTGATTGTCATGAAGCTTAACCTCACAACGGGGCTGGTGCCGACGCTCAACGTCTCGGCGGCGCTTCTCGCCTTCGTCATCCTCCGGTCGTGGACCAAGCTGCTGAGCAAAGTCGGCGTCCTCACCACACCCTTCACGCGCCAGGAGAACACCGTGGTGCAGACCTGCGCCGTCGCTTGTTATAGCATTGCCGTCGGAGGTGGGAAAGACGCCTTTTTTTTTTAAATAAAAAATTTTCCTCTATCGTCAAATGTTCAATTGGTGGTGGAGTTGTTGGCGTAGGTGGATTTGGATCGTATATGTTGGGTTTGAACAAGAAGACCTACGAGCAAGCAGGTGTGGATAAAGAGGGCAATGTTCCAGGGAGCTATAAAGAGCCTGGGATCGGTTGGATGATCGGGTTTCTTGTCACTGTTAGCTTCGTTGGATTACTTGCCTTGGTTCCTCTCAGAAAGGTGAACACCACTCCTACCTCTTATGTTCACTCTTATCCTTTCAATAAAATAAATACATTCAATTAAACTGACAAATTGACATTTCGCCTATGCAAGGATGCCTATTTGAGGAACACTATCACAAAATTCTTTGTCGAACAGAGAGTAATAAAGTAGGGAGTCACTGATTTTGCTAAATGGTTTCCCCGCTAAAGTAGAATTTCCCTGTTTATTACAACGACATATATTCTGAAAATTTTCTTTAGGGAGAAGAATACATTCTGGTGATCGCGATGACGTCGCATTCACAATTCGGCTCAAGAAAAACTAGAATCGGAATATTTAAGTTAAAATATGAGGTCAGGAAAATCTGGAAGGCAGACAATAAATTCTATTGCAATAACTTTACCTTAGGCGACAGTTAATCCAATAATTGGCCACTACATTTATCATTCTTATTCAGTTTTTTATTTTGGCTTTCCTTTTTGAGATAATACTCATTATTGATCTGAACATTTTAAATAATTCAGATCATGATCATTGACTACAAACTTACTTATCCAAGTGGAACAGCAACGGCCGTCCTTATCAATGGTTTCCACACGCCTCAAGGAGACAAGTCGGCCAAGTTTGTTCAATTATTCGTTTGCAGCCCAAGAGGCCCAGTCATAATTCATCTTGTTTTATTATTATTATTATTATTATTATTAAAGTTTCTTTTTTGCTATTTTATGTATTTATCTCATTTCCTCGACAGGAAACAAGTTCGTGGTTTTGCAAAATATTTCACACTGAGCTTCTTGTGGAGCTTCTTCCAATGGTTCTACTCGGGAGGTGATGGCTGTGGATTCTCACAGTTCCCTACCTTCGGCCTCAAAGCCTGGAAACAAACGTAGAAATACGCAATAATCTCTCGACTCCTCAACTAATTTACAGAGTACCACACCTAATTTGAAATTCTAAGTATTCATTTATAATCGCGTGCAGGTTTTTCTTCGATTTTAGCCTGACATACGTGGGAGCTGGCATGATATGTTCCCATATTGTGAACCTTTCTCTCATGCTCGGAGCAGTACTGTCGTGGGGAATAATGTGGCCACTGATAGGTGAACTCAAAGGCGACTGGTTCTCTGCTAGCATACCGCAGAGTAGCATGAGAAGCTTGCAAGGTTACAAGGTACATGTGCTTGTTGAATTTCCTCGCCCTCCCAATCACTACCTTTGGCCAATCTTGTTTGTTGTTTACTGAAACAACTGCTCTTCCTTTTTAATTAGGTCTTCATCTCCATCGCCCTTATCCTTGGAGACGGGCTCTATAATTTCCTAAAGATTTTAGCTTTCACTGCACAAAGCGTGCATGCCAGAGCATCGCTCAGGATCAAGCAAGGTACTTAATTCTATTGACTAAAGACTCGAGTAAAAAAAAAATATAGAAAATTAAATATACTACATATATATTATGGAATTAATGCCCGATGACAGATCAGGAGAACATGGTCATGGACGATCTTCAGCGCAACGAGGTGTTCAACAGAGAGACCATTCCTGTGTGGTTGGCCTACACCGGCTACGCGATCTTCGCCCTGGTCTCTGCCGTGGCGATCCCCATCATGTTCCGCGAGGTGAAGTGGTACTACGTGGTTATCGCCTACATACTCGCGCCTGCGCTCGGCTTCTGCAACGCCTACGGCGCCGGCCTCACCGACATGAACATGGCCTACAACTACGGCAAGGTCTCCCTCTTCATTCTGGCAGCGTGGGCTGGGAAGGATACGGGCGTGGTGGCTGGTCTTGTGGGCTGCGGCCTCATAAAGTCCGTCGTCTCTATCTCCGCTGATCTAATGCACGACTTCAAGACCGGGCATCTGACCATGACCTCGCCGCGGTCGATGCTGGTGAGCCAGGCCATAGGAACCGCTATGGGCTGCATCATCGCCCCCTTGACTTTCTTCCTCTTTTATAAGGCCTTCGACGTGGGGAATCCGGAGGGCAGTTGGAAGGCCCCATACGCTTTGATCTACCGAAACATGGCGATTTTGGGAGTGGAGGGCTTCTCGGCGTTGCCTCGCCACTGCTTGCAGCTTTGTTATGGTTTCTTCGGCTTCGCAGTCGCGGCGAACGTGATCAGAGATGTGTTTCCTGGCAAGTACGGGCGGTGGGTTCCCTTGCCGATGGCCATGGCGGTGCCGTTCCTGGTGGGAGCAAACTTCGCCATCGACATGTGTGTAGGCAGCTTCATAGTTGTTGCTTGCCATAAGATTGACGGGAAGAAGGCGGCTTTGATGGTGCCTGCGGTTGCGTCTGGCCTAATTTGCGGGGATGGATTGTGGATTCTTCCCTCCTCATTTCTTGCTCTCGCCAAAGTTAATCCTCCTGTTTGCATGAACTTTTCAGCTGCTTAACTACTAGTACCAGTACGCAGATATTTAAAGAAGCCAACCATGTCCATCAGAGGAAATTGATACTGTGGCGGCCAGTCTTTCAAAATAATTGTTGAGTAGCTCGAGTGCACGGATACATAATTTACAAAAGGTAGTCAGAAATTTCGAAATAGCTAGGCAATAAGAAACAGGAAAATGATATGCTCAATCAAAAATTTAAAGAAAAAATTTAGTGAATGACATATATTTTACATGTAGCAATTCTCGACGGATTCATTGTGTCCCCAGGATATAGTTTGATTCGGGACGACGATCAGAGGTCGTCGATAGTGTCCGAGTTATAATCGGACGTGTACATATAAAATATCACATTATTCATTGAGTATTTTATTAAATTTTTTCATTAGTATATGATAGCACTAAAAAACACGAGCTGAAAAAAAATGCGGAGGAATTGAGAGCCTATGAAAGTATAGCATGATGCACAGACTTTTTAAGTAATAGGTGCTCGACCATCATTTATATAATTATTATTATTATATCAGAGTCGTAGAGCTTTCGCCTCTGGGGTTATGATGCAGCGGTAAAGTCACTAGTTGTTTATCCAGGTATCCGTGGTTCGATCCCTAGCTACGGCATATTTTACAGAAATTTTTCTTCCAAATAGGGCGCGGACTCTGGGACCGCAAGCGCTTCCCGATTTACCTGATGACCAATGAAAAACTTCCATAAGACCGAATCAATCACCCTAAGTTTAATTTATCTACTATCTAATTCATCAATTTTTTTTTCCGTAGAGCTTTTCACTAAGGGGAGGACTTAAGAGCCTATGAAAGCATTGCTTAAATAGCATGGTGCAGAGATTTTTTTAATTTATAGCTGTGCCACCTCGATCATCATTTATTATTATTATTTTTGAAAAGATATTATTATTATTATTATTATTTAAATAATCCAAATATTCGATTCTTATTTATCCACTAATTCGTTAGATGATTAATTCAATCTCTCGAAAATTTTCTATTATCATCAAAGTAAATAAAAAAAATATAGATATAGATTTCGATAGATGATCGAACATCACAAATTTTTAAACTCTCTAGATATAATATATCTTGGATGAAATTTGAACCATCGTTACCTAAGGAGTCTGTCTTATCTCTTATCATCACATCGTAACACTAGAAGTCAAATGGAAAGATATCATTGGAGCAAAACGTGAAATCATAATCTTAATAGACCCTCTAGGGTGGCCCCACACATTCTAAAAGGGAAGAAATCACATGAAGCATTTGCCCTATCGCGGCGACCCTTTGCATAGGGAGATCAAGACATATCATTGGAGCCAAAGGTGATATCGCTTACCTCAAGCAGTTCAGTATTGTCACCTCCACGGTAAGATACAAATATGTATTTTACAAGGGGCATTTGTGATGGGTATGATTTGGCGGGTTTTCTAAGCGAATACTTGGTCGTCCTTGAGAGACCTCTCCATGTCTACGGATTAAAAATTAATCCGAATGGAGACCCGTCTCCCAAACGACCATCTCGTCATCGCATCGATCGATTTGAATTACAACTTAGCCAATCTCAAAGATCGAGCCTTGTAATTCGCCTAACCGATCGACCGCGGAAAAGACGACGAGTGGATAGCCGGTTTTTGTGCTTATTATCGGGTCTAATAATTAATTATTAACAATGATTAACGAATAATCAAGAACATGATAATTAATTAAATGCCACATGAAATGATAAGACAAAAGAGGGAGTCAAGAGAGAAATATATCTCTCTTTACCTCGTAGTCTTCTACCGTATGACCCTCCTCTCTTGGACGTCGTGTGGG
This sequence comes from Boesenbergia rotunda, assembly GCA_024364735.1. Classification (NCBI taxonomy): domain Eukaryota; kingdom Viridiplantae; phylum Streptophyta; class Magnoliopsida; order Zingiberales; family Zingiberaceae; genus Boesenbergia; species Boesenbergia rotunda. Next base: position 221,558 of record JAGFNQ010003395.1, on the reverse strand, counting down.
CGACGAGCTACCAAGAACTGAAGTCGCCAAACAAGAGCCAAAACCTCACTTCTTCCTTCTCCTTGCGCAGGCCAACAAAACCCTAGGGTTTTTGTTGCCGTTGGCCACACAAGAGAAGAAGACACCTTCTTCTCGTTGCCACCACCTCCTTCCTCCTACAGCTACTGCCGACCCAAGGAGATGCCGAGGAGATGATCTCCTCTCTCACTTGGCCACCGAAAAGACCTCCCTTGGAGATTATCGGCGCCGCCGCCGCCCCTCATCCTCACCCACCTCAGCTGCGTCCGACCAAGAGGAAGATGAAGGACTCCTCTTCCTTCCTTGTACCACGCCGCAAGTGGAGAAGAGAAGGAGGAAAGAGAAGAACTCAAGTTCTTCTCTTATCCCTACCCGCCGACCAACTTGTGCCCCTAGGAGAGAGAGAGAGAGATGGAGAAGAATAATATGAGGCTTAATCCATCTCGTTTTTTGATGGCTTCATGGGATATATATAAGGCTACGATAGGGATCATGAGGAGGAGTTGGGTCTTGGGACGCTAATGGATCCAAATCCAATCCATTAATGATGATCCATTCTACTAAAGGATCTCCATTGAACTTCTTCACCAACCCTCATATTTGCAAATGAGCTCCACCTATTATGAGTACATCCATCTCCCCATGTTTAAGATATCGTATGCCCGTCGATTAATTTAAATTACTGACAATTTTAATTAATCAACTTCTAACTCCTTGACTAGTACCACTCAACCTTATCATCATGTTAGATCAAATTCACCTGCAGGGTTTAACATGATGAACCTTATGAGCTCATCAATGTGGCATCATCATCTCGACTCACTAGGACACGGATTCCGTCAATAATCAATGACACACCATGTACATTATATTATTTCCCAACTTACCGGGCCTATCGATTTAGTAGAATAAACCTCGTCCATCGGTAAATCAAAGAAATAATTATTATATACACATGCCCGTTATTATATCGGGATTTAGAGATTGTACTCCGTAATAAACCGAGGTTCGATCCAATTATAAAGTCAGTACAAATTGGATCTCCTCTATTTTGATCCTGCTCAATGCACACAAAGCGTACTAGTGTAATTCTATGTCCAAGATAAACCACACCTAATTACACTATAACCATCCATATAGTTTGTCCAACTCCATCTCGATTGTGAGCCTCTTCTTATACTATGCAAGGGATTGATAACACGATCTTCTGTGTGTCACCACACACCATGTTATCTATAATGCAAAGTATGAGACTGTTATGCATATACACATTTAAACATGCAACTGTGTTGTCGTGATTCTCTTTCAAAATGTAGATGTTCCTATAAAAAGATAAGTCTTTTAGTATACATCCTAACAATCTCCCACTTATACTCAAAGACTTTGCTGTCCTCACACTGCCATACATCTGACTCCCATATCCTCCACATGCCGATCAAAAGCTCTCGCCGGGAGGGCCTTAGTGAAAGGATCCGCTAGGTTGTCCTCTGATGCAATCATGCCGACAGCTACTTCTCCTCGCTTTACGATTTCTCGTATCAGGTGGTACTTGCGCTCTATGTGTTTACTCGCCTTATGGGCTCGTGGTTCCTATTGGACCGGTGCCGTCGATAGAGGGGGGGTGAATATCGACCGTAAAATCTTCGCGGAAACTTCGTAAACTTTTCGGTATTCGTTCTAATCAAAGTTAGTAGTACAGCGGAAAATATAGCAGAAAAATAAAGAACGACACAAATTGCACACGGGATTTTACTTGGTTCCTGACCCCCAGGGTCAGTACATCCAAGGCCTAAGCACGGGAACACTCGTCCACTAATGGTCTCCTTTCCGGACTTTCCGGAGGCGGAGAAACCCGTCTTACAGTGCAAGAGTTACAAACAAAAGGATAAATAAATTTAAATGCAGAATGAAAACTCAAACCGAACAAACAAATTGAAACTTGGACGATCTGGACCTCCGAAGTGCCACGCACTTCCTCCCAGGCACCTCATTGAACCCAGTCAAAGCTTATCTCTTCTCCGAACTCGCAGTAGCAGATACATCTTTCAACCAGGGCGCCTGTATCATATGGGGCGCCTGAATGAAGAACCTGGTTTGCCTCCTTTCATTGAGGCACCCTAGTTGATGGGGGCGCCTGAATGAAAGCCTGCATTGCCTCCATTCATTGTCACGCCCCGAGACCCAGGAGCCGCTGTTCCAATATAAAATCGGACAGCATCTCCCCTGTCCGGCGGACAATTTACACATACATACACTATCCAAACACACACGCAGATAATAATTTGGCCTCAGGCCTCAAAACTAAAACATAAACTGACCATAACACAAAATAAATCATACCTGACTGCGGACCGGTCCGACTAACGACGAAACAACCAATACAAAAGCCCCTTAGGGCACATGACACACTCTTATAACATATACAGATAGCTATAAGAAAATATGAAACAAATGCACTACAAAGTACAAAACAACATCATGTTGTCGCGATGGGTAGGGACTGGCTGCTGGGCTCTTCTGGCGACTCCAAGAATCTCAACCTGAAATAAAAATATATGGCAACGGGGTGAGTCCATAACTCAGCGAATACCCAACAGATATGCATAGTATGTTATAATAACAATAGGAGTCTACGCTGATACCGTCTCATATGAACAATAGGAAGGGTATACTGAAGATACTGAATAAAGATACATACCAGAATCCATCTATCCTGCAAAGGGTGACATAAGTCCCTAGGGAACAAGTATAACATATATTCCAAGGTATACAGGTATCCAGTATATGCATGTCAAACAAGTGCAGCAAATAAATGCAGCAATCAATGCACGATGCAAAATATGCACATAGTGCAATGTCATGGTCACCCCTGACGCCAATCAAGCCACCGAGACAGGCGATACTGTGTCGGCCGAGTGGGTAGAGCTGTGACACTGTACGCACCCTGATATCACTGCTCCTAAGTGACCGAGTGGATAGGATGCTGTCGGGGGACCGCCCCCTACCCCATGTATATATGAGGGAGCGTCGCTCTCATCTCCTCTGGTCTATGGGAAGAGAAGGGATCTCCGCCTGCTACCACGCTCCGAAGCCACTACCCCTGAGCGGTCGAGCGGAGCAGTACAGAGCAAATGCACACATCCTACGGTATCCACTAACCCATGAGTGGTCGTGTGCGCATATCATGTACCGGAAGACGATAGGCTCAATCACAAGGGAGTCGCTGATCGCCGGCATGCAACAATGCAAGGATGGTGTATGATAGATACACATACCTCCCTCCCAAGTCCTCAGTATACTAGGTCTCAGTCTGAAATCCTATAACAGGAAATACAGTTAACCTACAAGGTATACTGGCCGAAAACTACAGATCCCTCAAGGTCAAAGGCAGGAGATACATCACGATCTCTAAGCATACATATAGATATGACACTACCTGATACTGTATGGAACTAACAGCATAATAACTCAGGGATAAACCACAGGTATCTAGGACAGGCATAATAAACAGGGAGTCAACAAGTATCCAGAACAGGCATACTAACCAGGGATAACTAACAAGTATCCAAGACAGGCATAATAACCAGGGATAACTAACAAGTATCCAAGACAGACATAATAACCAGGGATAAATAACAAGTATCCAGAACAGGCATAATAAACAGGAATAGCGTATGATCTTACTGCTATCTATAACAGGCTATGCATAACAAGATGACAATATCTAAAAGATAAGTTAAAGGATACCCGCCTCAATGTAGGAGTAGTCCGTATCAAATAAGAACCTCCCGTCCGATACTCCGCAACCAAAAGTCCATATCAATGCCCTGTATCAAAAGATATAATTTAGCTATCAATACCAACTGATACTAACCAAACTAAGTACTCAGTCGTATTAGGATTAACCCAACTATCCCAATTAGGTTTAATTCCACAAAGCTAAACCCAAACCTAACCACTCCAGGAACCATTCTTGGAACCTATCTCAATAGCCATAGCTAACCTAACAACAACATCTCAGCTTTCCCAAATGAAACAGGGCAATTTAGCTCACGGCAAGTCTACCTCTACTTCCATAGGCTAAACAACAGCTAGATATAAACCTCTCATAACAATCATATCAGAAGCTACAAGTTACCACTCAATTTCCCAATATTGACAACTATAATTCGAATTGAGTTTATCCAATAACCCTTTACTGATCAACAACCACTAATTTAATACAGAAACATAGTAGCTTCATCCAAGCTTAGCCAACCAATTAGCTCCACGATCACACCGTAGTTTCAATGAACCAACACAAACCTCAATCTGATCAAGAATACGAAGCTATCATAATTCATCCAAAATGGAGCAATCAAAGAAGCTGCACAACTAAATTGCTATTGAAACCATTAATCCAAATAGATCTATCTCCACACTACTCATCCAAACCTACAACAGAACTAGATCAAGAATCAATTAAAGAGAACTCTCGGCAACATTCCAAAAGAAAACACCACAGATGGAAACATAACAGATTCTTCCAATTCCAACACCTACGGATCAAAATCACAGTTCATAATAACCCACCAAACAAAATCAAAACAGGATCCCAAGAGCTCCTCTAAATCAAATATTCAATTCTATGAATTGATCCCAAAATCCAAGTCCAAACTGACCACCCAAAGCCAAATCAACCAAGGCTCAAATCCAAAGCATAGAGGAACAAATCTGAACAGCAATGAAACGCTAACAACCCATACCTGATCGACAATGGCACCTTCTGAGAGCAACTCTATAGGATTTAACAGAAATAAAAAAAACCGAAGGAATTCCCATCCAAGAAAATCAATACCACACGGTGATTCATAGGAGAACAACAACCTTAACCTCTACTAGATCAGGGTATCACATTAGAACCAAATCCAAACCAAGGAAAACCTATTCCATCCAAGATCAACATCACGCAGAACCAAATCATACCTGAGATTCGCGACCCCAACAGCTGCGATCGGAAGGAGCAATTAGGGATCCTCGGAAGCAACAATAAGTCTCAGAATTCCAACATCGCAAACACTTCTCCGATTGCAGCCTAACCTCGTCCTTCGTCCGCGTGTGTAAGGTCAGCAGAAGTGGTCGTCGGATGGAGATAGGCTGCGACTAGGGTTCGCGAAAGACGGGAAGAAGAAAAGATAGAATGCTCGGTTGCTCAGCTGCGACGATTGAAGAGGAGTCAACGCCGCAGCTAGGGTTCGCGCGATGAGGAGAGGGCTTCACCGGCGGCTAAGACACACGAGAGGGGAAGAAGAAGGGAAAGGCATCGTCGGGTGTGGCAGCCGCGATCGGGGAGGAGGAGGTTCGGGCGGAGAAATTAGGGCACGGGCGAGTAGTAAATGAGGAGAAAAAGGAAATATAAGGGATGGGGGTCTTTTGCATAAAGGCCCCTCAACTCTTGGAAATTTGAATTATACTCTTAGGGTAAGGGTTTTAACTATTTAACCCTCCAATTTATTTGTAATCCACATCACATCTCTAGGATTAGATAGTTTATCCTCTTAACCCCTAAGCCTTAGCCAAAACTCGAACAAGCCCTCAAATATTTAGATACATTTTTAGTTTAGACATTTAGGATTAAATATTAAGCAATTTAACCCTTCATAGTTTAAGAATTCACCTTAAACCTTTTCCCCTAATTCTATAAACCCTAGACCCAATCCGAAAAAATCCCGAAAAATTTTCTGGTCCGGATTTTCGATTTGCCGTATTTTACATTCATTGAGGCACCCTACTTGATGGGGGGCGCCTAGCAGCTTACCTTCTAGCCTCTTTGTGTGTTGTTTGCCTGCTTTGTCTTCCATTCTAGGTACCTGCAAGATACACAAATACAAAGCAAATACACACACAATCTTAGCCTTAACAAGATGGTTCTGACTTCGGATTTCCGCGAAACCCTAGGTCGAACCGACACAAGTTTCCACCCTCGGGAACGCGCCTTTCACCTACTCCTCTCAGGAGATGTTGCCACCCAGTCCATTCGGGTGGACTTTAGCTTAGCCTTCGATACTCTCGGATCTCAAGACGTCCGACCCTCGACCCGTCTCTAGTCCTTAGTCATCGCTCAACTAAGTTGCTCAATCCCTTGGACCAAAACTTCGTGCCCAAACCCTAGGTCCAGGACTTAGGTGCCCAACCCTCGGCTAGGACTTCGTGCCTAATTCCTCGAACTAGGTCTTCGGTACCCAACCCTCGGTCAGGACTTAGTGCTCAATTCCTCAAACTAAGTCTTAGTGCCCAGCTTCACTCACCAGGTCTTAGTGCCTAGGTTAACTAGGACTTTGGTTCACCTTGTTACACCTTTCTTGACTAACCCTTCCTTTGTTCAATGTATCACTGACTTAAGTATATTGTCAAACATTGAAACATTTAGAGGAGGACATCACTGATACAACTTGCGCCAACAGTCTCTCCCTTTTTGATGTTTGACAATATCTTAAGTTAGATTGGCTGAAGGGGCTAAATTACACTCCTTGAAAAACTGATCTAAGTTTTGAAAATAAGTTTTGATCTTTGGGAGAAAAATATTTCTAACATAAGCTCACTCTCTCCCTTTTTGAAGAAAAACATTTTGATTTTCATTGATCCTTGGAAAAAATAGAAAATTTTCTAACTTAAGCACACTCTCCCCCTTTGTCATACATTAAAAATCACCAAAACACTTGCACCAACAATGAAAATATTTTTTTTATTTGAACGTACTTTAGTATAAATCGTTGAAAGCATAGCAAAGGGCTAAATAATTACACCAAAACATTACACCTTGAAAAGTATTGTGCAAAAGTCAATTTTATACTTTCAGAAGACTTGGAAAATTTTGTCTTAGAAAAATTTTCAATTGAGAAAGATTCTCAAAACATATTTTGAATATTTTGAAAAATGCAAGTATTGTTGAAAAATATATTGAGCTTTTGAGAAATTCAAGTACTTTAAACATATTTTGAGCTTTTAAAAAATTACAAGTATTTTAGAAAAAATATATTGAGTTCTTGAAAAATGCAAGTACTTTAGAAAAAATATATTGAGTTCTTTGAAAAATGCAAGTACTTTAGAAAAAATATATTGAGTTTTTGAAAAATTCAAGTACTTTTGAAAAAATATATTGAGTTTTTGAAAAATTCAAGTGCTTTAGAAAAAATATATTGTGTTTTTGAAAAATTCAAGTACTTTAGAAAAAAATATATTGAGCTTGAATAACATAAGTACTTTTAGAAAAACATCATGCATTTTTGAAGGATATTTGAAAATATAATGTTTTACTTGACTTGGTTTCTTTTCCAGTCTGACACAATTCTAGGAAACCTTGTTAACTACAAGGATATTTCCCTATGTGTCCTGGAAATTCTTCAAACTCAAGTAAATATTATTTTCCAAAAGAATTTTATATAAAAAAAATTGAAAGTGATAGTATTATATTTTCATAGAAGATGACAGTATTTAAACAAAACTCCCTTATGTTTTCAGAAGGATTTAAACACTACAGTACATGAAAGCATACTATTTTGAAATATTTAATAATTCTTTCAGTTTGACCTCCCCCTAAACTTGACCCAGTCCTAGGAAGCATGTTGACCACAAGTATTCTTCCTCTGAGTCTTTAGGGTTTGGTTTTAGCCCAAAAGAATTATCTAATTTAAAAAATAGTTTTGAAAAATACTTGTCAGAAAATCTTCTTTTGACTTAGACTCCCCCTAACTTTGACACATACTAGGAGTCCTTGTAGATCATAAGGTAGACCTCTTCTGTGTCTTTAGGGTTTATCAAAATCAAAAGAACAGCTTTGAATGACAATATGGTAATTTTTAAGAAGATAAGTTTTTAGAAATTTCAATTTGGAATATGAATAACTTTTAAATCATGAGCTTTTTCGAAAACATAAGTGATAGTAATTAAGGCACAGTTTTCGAAAGACATTTTTAAAAGATAGTGATTTTTAAGGCACAACTTTTTGAGAGATAAAAAAAATTAAAAGAATAAAACACTCCCCCTGTACCGTTTGACTCTATCTAAGTGCCTTAGGGAACTTTAGTGTTGACCTAAGAGGCTTGTGTCTAATTGTGTAGGTCAAACAATTTTTGAAAAGAATATAATTTTTGAAAATCTATAATATGTATAAGTAATCAGACAATCATGAAATTCATAAAAATATTATTATGTTAAGCATTATTTTGAAAATAGATTTTTAGAAAAATATTCCAAGAGTTTTGGAAAATAATTTTGAAAAAATATTTTTCAATTTATTAATCCTTAACATCTCACTCATTCTAGATATCTCAATATAGCAAGCATGGTTGCCTTATGGGTGCATTGTGAGATGCTTGAATTATTTTTTTCAATTGATTGTTAAATCTAAGATTTAATCAAAACTTGTGTTAGATTCAAATTTATCAAATAGTAAAGTGAATTTGATTTTCGATAATTGGCTTCCAGGTCTTGGTGAGTCACAAGGGCATTCTTTGGCCGTAGCCTTATTGGAGCAACAACCCTTTCCTTGACAAAGCCTTTTATCAAAAATTCATTTTCAAATTACTTCTTGAAAAATTTTGATCTAACTAGCTTAGGTTTTGGATCGGTAGCTTCGACTAGTTTCACCAGACTAAACAGACCAAGTAGGGTACGCCTTACCTTACTTGACCTTATTAGAAGGGCTTCCCTAATGTACTATCATCTCACCTCCACCTAATACTGGTTGTTCAAGTTTTAACTACTCTTTCCTATAACCGTTCTAAGTCATGCATAAAATTAAACGTGAATGACATGACATATATTTTAAGAAAATTACATATGCATGGCATGACAGTTATGCATGAGTCAAACAAGTTAAATTATTTTACTTAAGTTTCTAATGATGTATCAAATTCCCGATTTAATACATGTCGTGTGAACCCGCGAATATGCCAACCCACTTTGACATATTTAATTTTATTAAATTAATTGTTGCGGTTTGGGTAAGATTTTATTTAATTCGAGTTTAAGTTACTTAAGAATTAATTAGATCTGAATTCAGAATTAATTAAAGTTGAATTAATTAAGAATTACTTAAAGTCAATTGAAGTTGAATTAATCGAAGTTATTAAATTAAGGGTTAATTGAATTAATTAGGAATTACTTGAATTTGAATTAATTAAGGATTAATTAAAGTTGAATTAATTAAAGATTAATTGAATTTGAATTAATTGAAGAGAAATTGATTTTGCATTAATTAAAGATTAATTGATTTTGAATTAATTAAAAATTAATTGATTTTGAATTAATTAAAGATTAATGAATTTGCATTAATTAAAGATTAATGAATTTGCATTCATTAAAGATTAATAAAATTTGAATTAATTTAAGATTAATTGAATTAATTAAAGATTAATTGAATTTGAATTAATTAAAGATTAATTGAATTTGAATTGATTAAAGATTAATTGAATTAATTAAAGATTAATTGAATTTGAATTAATTAAAGATTAATTAATGTTAAATTAAATAAGAATTAAGATTAAGTTAATTAAGGATAATTAAAATTAAGTTAATTAAGGATTATTTAAGATTGAAATAAATAAGGTAAAAATTGTTAGGATTTAATTAGATTTAAATTTCAACATTTCTGGATTAGATAATAATTGTGGGTTTAGCTTTATCATTTTCATTATTTCAAAAATTTCTGATTCCTTTACTATTTCTTCTTTATTTATCTTTTCAAGTTTTTCTAATAATTCTGATTTATTTGAATCTTTGTGAACTTTATTAACTATAGCCTTGATCTCAAATAATTCCTTTTCCTCCTCATCCTCAAAATTATATTCTTCGATTTCCTCAAAGTGGGTGGAGTAATTTGGGCCACTAGTTAATGTTTTGTAATAATCTTCAACATTATCTATAATTAAATTATCATCTAAAAGAATTTCATTTTCAATATCCTCAAAGTTATCCTCAACCTTATCTTTAATAGCCTCAAGAATATCCTCAGAAATATCTTCAATATTTTCAGGATTAATCTCATAATTTTCAGAATTATCAGTAAAATTTTCAAATTTGAATTCAGAGTTATCGGTAAGATTTTCAAATTTAATTTCTGGATTATCCTTAAGAATTTCAAAATTAATTTCTGGATTATCCTTAAGATTATTAGATTCAATTTCAGGAATAACAGATTTAATTTTAGAATTAATTTCAATATTATTAGAATTAATTTTAATATTATCAGAATTAATTTTAGTATTATCAGAATTAATTTCAAAAATCATTGAATTGACATTAAGGATCAAATAATTAATTTATGATATTTTAGCAACATCTACATTTTCTAATTGAGCATGCAAAATGTTAATTTGACTGTGCAGTAATTTTAATTTATCAGAAAAATTATCTAAATTATCATATGATTGTACAGGAATTTGAAAATTTCTAGGAACGTAAATTTTCCATACCTTAGTCGGACACTCATTCTTGTAGTGTCTATACTTTTAGCATTTGAAGCATCGTACGTGACTTTTATCCCTCCGGACTCCAGGCGCTTGTGCCTCCTTTGCTTCCGGTGGTGATGTTCGAGCCTTACGAGTAGGGCACTGATTTTTATAGTGCCCTTTCTCCCTGCACTTGAAACATGTAATATGAAATTTAAAAACTGACATAAAAAAATTGTACCTGATTCACCCCTGGTCTCCCCCTCAACTCCTGACGTCTTTGCTCCGTCGGCGGTTAGTCCGGTGAAGAGCGGTCTGACTCTGATACCACTTGTTAGATCGGTGCTGTCGATAGAGCGGGGGGGTGGGGGTGAATATCGACCGTAAAATCTTCGCGAAAACATCGTAAACTTTTCGGTATTCGTTCTAATCAAAGTTAGTAGCACAGCAGAAAATAAAGCAGAAAAATAAAGAACGACACAAATTGCACACGGGATTTTACTTGCTTCCCGACCCCCCAAGGTCAGTACATCCACGGCCTAAGCACGGGAACACCCATCCACTAATGGTCTCCTTTCCAGACTTTCCGGAGGCGGAGAAACCCGTCTTACAGTGCAAGAGTTACAAACCAAAGGATAAATAAATTTAAATGCAGAATGAAAACTCAAACCGAACAAACAGATTGAAACTCGCCCGATCTGGACCTCCGAAGTGCCACGCACTTCCTCTTGGAGCCTCCTGGTCGTAGAGCTTCGTCGTTAGGACTTTGTTGTCACTTGGGAAGCTTAGAATCGTTTCAGAAGTTATGTTCTGAGACTTGGGGTCGAAGCCCCTTTTATAGGGTTCATTAGGGCGCCTGTGATCACCTGGGCACCTCAAAAGACTTGGTCAAAGTTTATCTCCGTGCCGAACTCGCCGCAGCAGATAACACTCTAGACCAGGGCCCCCTGGACCTCTCAGGCACCTCATTGAACCCAGTCAAAGCTTATCTCTTCTTCGAACTCGCAGCAGTAGATACAACTTTCAACCAGGGCGCCTATATCATGTGGGGCGCCTGAATGAAGAGCCTGGTTTGCCTCCTTTCATTGAGGCGCCCTAGTTGATGGGGGCGCCTGAATGAAAGCCTGCATTGCCTCCATTCATTGAGGTGCCCTACTTGATGGGGGCGCCTAGCAGCTTGCCTTCTAGCCGCTTTGTGTGTTGTTTGCCTGCTTTGTCTTCCATTCTAGGTACTTGCAAGATACACAAATACAAAACAAATACACACACAATCTTAGCCTTAACGAGATGGTTCTGACTTCGGATTTCCATGAAATCCTAGGTCGAACCGACGCAAGTTCCCACCCCCAGGAACGTGCCTTTCACCTACTCCTCTCAGGAAACGGTTGCCACCCAGTCCATTCGGGTGGACTTTAGCTTTGCTTTCGATACTCCCGGATCTCAAGACGCTCGACCCTCGACCCGTCTCTAGTCCTTAGTCATCGCTCAGCTAAGTTGATCAATCCCTCGGACCAAGACTTCGTGCCCAAACCCTAGGTCAAGGACTTAGGTACCCAACCCTCGGCCATGTAACACCCCAAATTTTTAAGGTAATATCATGACGATGTATGAAAAATGTTTATGATAAAATGATATAAATTTCATACAATCACATTCTGTGAAATGTCATGAAACTATTTCTATAAATGAAATGTCATGAATGCATGAAATATTATATTCATGAAATATTATCATGAAATATTATATTCATGAAATATTATTATTATGAAATATTATCATGAAATATTATATTCATGAAATATTATTATTATGAAATATTATCATGAAATATTATGAATTCATGAAATATTATTAATATTATGAAATTTCATGATGGGCTTGGCTTAATGGGCTTTGATATGAATTAGTGCAAATTGTGATAAAAAGAAGAGGTAGAAAGGAGGAAGCAAGGATTGAACCTTGAACCTCCTAGTTGCACTCACCATGTCATAACCAATGAACCAAGCAATATTTCATGTAGAAGGAATAAAGAACATGCTTGTTAAAAGCTAGGGAAGTGAAGAGACATGTCTTTTCATGAGAAAAGTATAAATAGGGGAATGAGAAGTTAGAGTAACTTCCTCTTCTTCTTTCTCACTTCTCCCCACCGAAATCTTCTTCTTCCTCTTCTCTTTTCCATTTTCGAAAAGTGCTTCCTAGGGTTCTAACCCTAGGGCAATTGCAAGAAGGAGAGTCCAAGTGCCATTGCTCTCTACCAAGTCCAAGGAGTCCTAGAGAAAATTGGAAGAAAAGGATTTTCACATACCCTCCAAGTGTAGGGTACCCTACAGTTAAAGAGAAGGTGAAGTTCCAGCGCTAGGATGTAAGTGTCCTCTCGCCTGCAGTGTAATCGTTCTTGTGTGATTTTCATGCCTTGATTGATTTTGAAATGGGTGTTTTCCTTCTTGTAAATTTCGGCCAACACCTTCAAGGGAGGCTTTGGTTCCTTCCTTGATGCATGGGAAGACCTTGAGACTTAAGGTATACATGTAGATGGATTTTTCTTCATGGTGTCAAGAACAAAACCTAGGGTTTTTCCTTGTAGAAGGTTTCGGCCACCCCTTGTAAGGGGTCCAAGAGAAGGGTTTTTGATCAAACCTTGATGCATGCTAGTACCCCTAGGGATTTTATACACATATGTGTGGTTTCCAAATTTTTGGAAGGACAAAAAATTAGGGTTTGGTACCCTACAAGGTTCGGCCACTTCCAAAGGGAAGTGTTTGGTTATTCTTTGATGCATGTGAAGATCCCTTGGAACTTAGGGTATACCTATATGATGTGTCCCTTCATTTTGTGATAACAAAAGCTAGGGTTTAGGGCTTGTATGGGTTTCGGCCAAGGTGTAGGAAAAAGGGGTTAGTGAGAGTTAACCCCACTTAAGGTATAAACCATGTTTCAATTGTTAACATGAAGTGCACTTGAGGTGTTTGTAGAAATGCTTGAATGAATGCTTGATTGAAAAACCAAAGAATTCCCTACCCTTGATTTTCGGCCAACCATGGTTCTAGGGTTGGGAAGCACTTAATGAAATCATGAAGCATGCTACTACTTATATGATGTGTGTATAAATTATGTGACCTATCTTGTTAGGTATAAAAGCATGCCTTATAGCCCATGGGGCACTCTTATGACATGAACATGATGTGTTTGATAATATGCTTAAAAAGGGATACTCTATTGAAACTGGGATCAAGAGCACCCAAATGTGTGGTGTGTCCCTAGGGGATCAAGAGCACCCTTGATGAGTGGTGTGTCCTTTTAAGATGTGATTAGGAGTACCTTTAAGCATATACATATATGAGTAATTGCATGATAAATTACTTTACTTTGAAAGTTGTGTACCCGACTCGGAAGGGGGTCGTTAAACAAATCCAATGTGCATGTTAACTGAAGGTCATGGCATTGGTAGGACGGAAGGGTCCTGCCCTAATTAGATTGGTGGCTCGCTACCCCAATTTATTAGGGAACGCGCTTGATGTGGTACTACAACTGGGTCCTGGATGATATTGTATTTTTAAGTACTTACCTTTATGGAACCTTTTGAAAACATTTTCTCATTATGTGATAATCTTGTTCTGTAAAGTACTTAGAGATATTTGATGGGATGTTTATGATGCTTTGATGAGATGCTTATGATGCTTATAATCTTGTTCTATCTTGATTACTGAGTACATGATATGATGTATCGATATGGTTTTGCGAGTAGGCCCGGATTCTTACTAAGCATGTTTTGCTTACTAGTTCATGTTGTTTTTCTTATGCTGCAGATAGCGGTAAGAAATACTTGAACTAAAGGAAGAGGCAGAGGGAAGGCTAGAGGATGTGTGTGGTGATGGCTCGGGAAAAGACGAAAGATTCTTATCTACCTTATTTTTGTCTAGAATCTAAACTGCTTCCAATAAAAGATTGAAATTGTATTACTATACTCTGAATGTGTGATGATTATGACTACTCTACTGTTGATTAAGTTAGAGATATGGAACCTATGTCATGTTAGATAATACTATCATTAATGTCTAATTCTTGTAGTATGCATGCTAAGTAAAATGCTAGATATTTACTATTTTCTGTTGCTTATGAATGCTTCTTTTGCATGTATCTAAGACTAGATAACTCTTGCTATATTCTTACTTGAGATTCCATGCTATAGTGTGTTAAATAATCTTCCTATTAGGTTGTAAATGCATGTAGATATAAAAGAAATGAAAAACCTTGCTTGGTAAATTAGTCTTCAATAAGCATGCTTACTACACTTCTTGTATTGTAATTGTTTTGTTTGGATATACATGCTTAACTTGATAAATGACATGAATGTATGGACCCGTAATCCCGCCTTAAGGGTAGATATAAGGTCGGGCGTTACAGGCCAGGACTTCATGCCCAATTCCTCGAACCAGGTCTTCGGTGCCCAACCCTCGGCCAGGACTTAGTGCCAAATTCATCGAACCATGTCTTAGTGCCCAGCTTCACTCACCAGGTCTTAGTGCCCAGCTTCACTCACCAGGTCTTAGTGCCTAGGTTAACTAGGACTTTGGTTCACCTTGTTACACCTTTCTTGACTAACCCTTTCTTTGTTCATTGTATCACTAACTTAAGTATATTGTCAAACATTGAAACATTTAGAGGTGGACATCACTGATGCAACTTGTACCAATAGTTCCTTCGAGTTTGCAACTGGACCACTATTATCACAATAGATTGTGATAGATCTAGGCAAACCAAGAATCACATCCAAGTCCATCATGAAGTTCCTGAGCCATACAGCTTCCTTGGCTGCCTAGCTTCCATGGTGGAGTCTGCCACGCATTTCTACTTGACACTCCTGCATACTATGGCTCGACCTCTTAAAGTAAACACAAACCCTGAGGTAGACTTACTTTTGTCCTTGTCCGACTGGAAATCTGAATCCGTATAACCCAAAGGGATTAATTGGTCTGCTCGATAAACCAGCATATAATTGTAAGGTATGGCTTGGCGTGTTTCCATAGCAAATACCTAGTCGATCCGAGAGACCTCTCCATGTTTACGGATTAAAAATTCATCTGAGTGGAGACCCGTCTCCCAACGACCGTCTC
The DNA here is from genome assembly GCA_024364735.1 of Boesenbergia rotunda. Lineage (NCBI taxonomy): Eukaryota > Viridiplantae > Streptophyta > Magnoliopsida > Zingiberales > Zingiberaceae > Boesenbergia > Boesenbergia rotunda. The sequence goes on along the minus strand of JAGFNQ010003395.1, from coordinate 205,996 downwards.
GTGCCGTATCGAACGATCCAAATTGCAACTCAGTCAATTACCAAAATTGGCCTTGCAATTTGTTTGACCGTTCGACCGCGGAAAAGGAGACGAGTTGATCGCCGACTTTTGTGTTTATGGTCGATGTCCAGTTAAGAATTTATTAAACATATTTTGAAATCAAAATAATAAATTCTTAATCATAAAATGACAAGACATATAAACATGGCACATAAAAGACATAAGGAAATACAAAGGAGTGTATGGAATGTTATACCTTTCCGATCACCTCGCGGTCTTCTACCTTATGTCCCTCTCTTCGCGGACGTCATGTAGGCGATGATCTACGCTATCCGAGATCACCAAGAGCTCCAACCAATCCCCTTCTCATAGCCGACCAAAACCCTAGCCACTAGGGTTTTGCACCGCCGGCCTCTTCCCTCTCCCTTTGCACTGCCGACCGCTGGACCCGGCTCCAAGCCCTCCGGACCAGCAGCACACCTCGAGAGGAAGATGAAGAAGAAGAAGAAGGAAAGAAACAACCTTCTTCCTAGCCCCAATAGCCCGAAATCTCCTCCCTCCTTCAACCTTGCGGCGCCGCCGCAACCTTTGGTTGTGCCGCCTACAGCCGGCCACCGGCGCCTCCTCTACCCTCCCTGTGTAACGCCCGCTTTTTTTTTCCTAAAGCGGCGTTACGCTAACATACTTCAGGCATGTAACATCATACTGCAGCGGAATAACTTAAACTTTACATGCCCCTACTACCAATTCTAACATAGTGACATGGACACTAGACATATAGACTTCATACTTAAACATCATGTCATAACAATCTTAACATCATCTCATGAGGTTCATTTCATATCATGCATAACATCATATCATAAGTTTCCATAAGTCACTAATCGAGCATATACTTAACAAAAGTAAAGTTCTTAGCATAACGGCAAACGTTTGATTTCATGGGCCAAGTCACTATCACGCACATATAATCTTGCCCTCCTGCTGCTTCCTCATGGTCCCCTTGCATGATCTGCGGTATAAGGAAAAAGACTATAAGCACACAGGCTTAGTAAGACTCTTTCCTACTCACTAAAATCATTCGTCATTCATTCATAATCATATGGAACATAAGCATCATAACATTTCTATCATAGCATAAAGCATAAACATAGGCATAAATCTAATTAAACATTCTTATCATGGCATAAAGTATAAACATAGGCATAAACATAATTAAACATTCTAAGCATGGCATCATACATGGCATGAACATAAGCATAAGATGTAAATCAACCATAGGCATACTTTCTAGCATATCAAGCATAGACATCGTAAACATTCTAAGCATGGCATGATACACGGCATAGCATAACTTAATAAACTTTCCTAGCATGACATGAGACATGACATAAATATAAACATAAGATATAAACCAACCTATATGGCATAAACATAGGCATACATTCTAGCATATCATAAGAGCATCTTCTTACCATAATCATAACATGGATCATTCATTCTCATACATATCTTTTAACATGGAGCATAAGCATAACACATCATTATCATAACATAATGCATAACATGTATGAATGCATGGGTGGAATGCATATACATAAGGATGCTTAACTTTTAAAATCATACTTTTAGAATGCTTAAACATAATCATCATAACATTTGGGGTCCCCGGCTTGTACCACATACATACATCATAGCGCGCATCCCTAGTAAGTCTGAGGTAGCGAGCCCCGACCTACTAGGGTAAGGACAGCATAGTCGGTAGTCCCCGAACCGAGGCGTTCTCAAGGAGCCCATCCCTGTTGCACAGCTCCGGTAGTGCCAGAACCGTGGACAGCTCCGGTAGTCTAGAACCGGGGCGTTTTTAAGGTGTCCATCCCTTGGACCCATACTTGGGTCCGGTACAAGCCCATTCATAAAGTAAAATACTTTGCATGCTTCATCATTCATAAGACATTCATAGCATACTTATCATGGCATCATTGTTATCATGAACATGATCATAACATATTTATCATGGCATCCTTCTTATCATAAACATAGACATAACATACTTGTCGTGACATCATTCTTATCATGAACATAAACGTAACATACTTATCATGACATCATTCTTATCATGAACATAAACATAAGATACTTATCATGGCATCATTCTTATCATAACATACAAACATAAAGTATGGTGCTTAAGGTTAGGGTTATGGGTAACTTAATTTCCATCACATGCTTGAACCTTTACGTATACTTTATAATGAGCATAAACCATCATTCTTTGGGTCCTAACTCCATCCCAAACCCTAGATACCTGCCTTGGCCGAAATCCATAAGGCCCATGGGGGTATGGAAAAATTCCATTAAAATCCCCAGTCAATCATAAGACACTAATCACATTTTTACCATAGAGCCACTGGAGCCCTTACTTGAAATAAATCATAACTTTTTCCTTATTATTCCTTCTTGGCCGAAACTTATAGAGTCTCTAGACCGTGTGGAAATTTACATAATCAACCTCCATCACCCTTATATCATGACAACATATCAAATGTATACTTGAAGTTTAGAACTCACCCTAATCCTTGGGTCCTTGAGGTTGGCCGAAACATATAGGGTCTCTAGGGTACCCCCAAAAATTCTCAAAAATTGTATTTAATCTCCAAAATCACCAGAGAACATTTAAACAACATTATCAAGGTTTTTAGCATAGTTATAGACACATAAATCATGGTGGCCGAAACCCTCAAGCTTAGGGTTCTTGGTTTTGTTTCTTTCATGTTGGCCGAAACCCTAGAGTGTCCTAGGGTACTCCAAAAATTCCCAAAAATTATACTTAACCTATACACATCATAAGGGAACATTAAATAACATTATAAAGATTTTTAACATATTTATAGACATTTAAATCATGGTGGCCGAAACCCATAAACATAGGGACCTTGGTTTTTGTCCCTTTCATGTTGGCCGAAACCCTAGAGTGTCCTAGGGTACTCCAAAAATTCCCAAAAATTATACTTAACCTCTACACATCATAAGGGAACATTAAATAATATTATAAAGATTTTTAACATATTTATAGACATTTAAATCATGGTGTCTGAAACCCATAAACATAGGGACCTTGGTTTTTGTCCCTTTCATGTTGGCCGAAACCCTAGAGTGTCCTAGGGTACTCCAAAAATTCCCAAAAATTATACTTAACCTCTACACATCATAAGGGAACATTATGTAGGATCGATGCACGTGAGAGGGGGGGTGAATCACGTGCGTTTTTCAAAAATCAAAGCGCTTTAAAAAGCGTGCACAGCGGAAACGAAGGAAACGAAAAACACACTAACACAGACGAATTTTACTTCGTTCGGAGTCTTCGTCGACTCCTACTCGAAGGCCCAGGTCCCTCGGACCTTTCCGTTGGGCAATCCACTAAAACTCTCTATCGGTCAACCCCGATAGAGTAGGCGAGTACAAATGAACTTAAAGTGTGACAACCCCACACTTTCAAGTAATTAAGTGCAATAAAGTAATAAAAGAAATTCTTCTTTTTACCGACGTCCGGAGTAGGTCGACTCTTTCGGGGCAGCGGGACGTCGTCGGCTCGAAGTGTAGCATTTCCGGAGCAAGGCGCGAGCGTAGAAGAACTTGAAAGCTTTGGAAGAAGTGTTGTTCTTTGAAGAGGGTAGAGGCCCTCTTTATATAGGGCAGGGGGCGCCCGACATGCTCGGGGCGCCCCCCACGTGGCTCTCGATCCCGTGCACCCTCCGGTCAAGGCTGATCTCTTCATCTTCGGGATCAGCTTTGACTGGGGCGCCCGACGCGCGCGGGGCGCCCTGTTTGACCAGTCAAGGCTTCATCTCCTTGGCTTCGCGAGGGCGAGCTTCGGCAGCTGGCAGTGAGGTGGCACAGGGGGCGCCCGATTCAAGCGGGGCGCCCCGAATAGCGCTGCTGTCGGGGCGTTTACCTCTCCGCTGACATTGGGTTGACTCTGGGGCGCCCGACACATCCGGGGCGCCCTGCTCAGCTACGGCCTCACTCCTTTGAGGTTCTCTGAGCTGAAAAAACACAGTCCTTCGGTCCTGCATCCAGGGTTAGTCCAAAACAAGGCTAGTACAATTTTATATGGACTAAAATTAGATACAATTCTAAGTTAATTAGATCCTGTCTCCCAGACCAGGATCTAACCAGGACTCAACTTAGATCACCTAAATGGGTCTAAGTTGGACCGCGCCTAAAGTCCAAGATTGGACTCGTCCTCACTGGGTCGCTCCTCCAGTGACTTACCTTACTTACCTATTGTGCAGCTCTACTTGACTACTTGACCCTACCAGGACTTCCTGCCAAGGCTCAACCACCTTGGTCTTCCTGCCAAGTCTCAACCAACTTGGTCTTCAGCCAGTTGTCAGGTCCCACGGACCCAACTGGACTTCCCGCCAGGACTCAACCATCCTGGACTTCAGCCTGATGTCTGGTCCTAAGTCTTTCAACCCTGCACACTTGGTAAAGAGGTTAAACACACACAACCCTAACTTTAACTACTTTGTCATACATCAAAACCCGAGTTTGACCGTTAGTGCAAACTGCACCAACAATCTCCCCCTTTTTGATGTATTGACAACTCAGGTTAAAGTTAGGGAAAAACTAGCAGATACATGCAAGTAAAAAAATAAGCATGAATGTACATGGTAAAATTAAGTAGCAAATAGATTTTGCTTGCATTAACCCGAATTTTCTAAGCTTTAACCCTACTCTCCCCCTTTGTCATTCATCAAAAAACATACGTATATTAAGTTACGAAGAGTAGGATCCAAAGCTAAGTGATAGGGAAAACTAGACTTAGGTAACATGGATTAAGTAAGATAAATAGCCTAAGTGAAAAAAGGAACTCCCCCTAAATCAATTAACTTAGCTTTCAAAGCTAACAAATAGTTTTCTACAACATTATTTTTCAAATGAATTAGAAATATTTTCAAGGTTAAGCTTGACAATCTTTTTAAAAGAAAAAAAATTTCTCAAATAATACATATTTTTCAAAGCCAAAAGAAACTTTGCTACTGAGCTTTAAATCAATCAAAGTATTTTGATACTTTCTAGTATAAGAACAAGCTAATAATGGATTTTTAAAGAACATAAGTGTTTTTATTTTAAAGTTAATTTGAAAAAGGAGATTTGCAAGACCTAAAAATACGGATTTTTCAATGCTAAATAGGAATTGCAAGGAACTATTCATAAGCATAATAACTTTTAAGGGAGTAGAAATATAGGCTAAGTGTTAGAAAAAAACTAGTCTTAAATTTATTAACTTAGCTTTTAAAATTTTTTTTTTTTTTAGAAAATATAATATCAAACAAAATTTTAGGGATTAATATTTATCAAAATTTTCAAATGTGTTTTGTTAAAAATGACATTTTGAAAAAGTATTTTGACCTCAGCTCCCCCTGGACCAAGTAATGATTGTGGTCCCTTTTCATATGTCTAACTCTAGTTACTGACTAACTATCTAGATGATAGTAGTATTCACTGAGTTAGTCAAGTCAAGTAATAATGTCTAGCTCAGCTTTTAAGGCAAGACTACTTGACTTGATCACTGTAACGTTGGTATTTTACGCCCAGACTTACTGTGATGCACTGACTTAAGCATTTGGAAGTCCAGGCAGAGTCCTATGCATCTCACAACCGTTCTATGTTTTTGCAAACACAAACAAGGTAATCTTAATGTGTTTTGTGAGATGCGGCTACCTAAATCTATCGGTTCATGCAATTCTAGGGGTCAAGCTTAGGCTAAGTCTGCCAGTTTTGAAAATCAGATTTTGAAAGACAATAAAAGTTTTTGAAAACCACATTTGAAAAGTCCGTGTTTAAGTTAAATTTTGAAATATAATAAACTTTGAAAAACTAGTTTGAAAATGTCCATGTGTAAAAAAGTTAACTTAAGCTTATCAGGTCAGTCCTAGTCTATAACACACATTCCTATTAATCTTCTCAAGTTGCTAAATTCAGATTCAGGAAGTGGTTTGGTAAATATATCAGCTAGGTTAGACTTGGATTCAACATGGTTAAGTTCAATTTCTCCTTTATTTACATGATCTCTGACAAAATGGTGTTTGATTTCTATATGTTTGGTCCTAGAGTGGTGGATTGGGTTTTTGGTTAAATTGATTGAACTTAGGTTATCTATATAAATTTTGACTTTCTTAAAATCTAAGTTAAAATCTTTTAAGGTATGCATCATCCAAAGTAGTTGGGGCTACACATTCACCCATTGCTATGTACTCAGCTTCAGTGGTGGATAGGGCAACACAGTGTCGGAATGGCACCTTATGAAGCCTTGTATGGGAGGAGATGTAGGTCTCCGATATGTTGGTACGAGGGTGGTGAAAAGAAAGAGATGGGGCTCACAACGGATGTTATTGACGGCGCCACCCGAGCTATACAGAATATTCGACAACGGATAGAAACTGCTCAGAGCCGGCAGAAGAGTTATGCCGATGTCCGGCGTAGACCACTGGAATTTAATGTTGGAGATTTGGTGTTTCTCAAAGTGGCCCCTATGAAGGGGGTGACCAGATTTGGGAAGAAAGGGAAACTAAGTCCGCGCTATGTGGGGCCGTACCTGATTCTGAAGAGAGTCGGTAAAGTGGCATATGAATTAGAGCTGCCTCCAGAGATGTCAGCCATCCATAACGTATTCCACGTATCCCTGCTTAAAAAGTGTATCCCGAATATGGACCAAGTGATCGAGCCGCAGACAGTACAAGTACAAGAGGACCTAAGTTATGAGAGCAGACCCATCCAGATTTTGGATAGGGAGGTCAAGAAGCTGAGGAATAAGGAGGTACCTCTAGTCAAGATCTTATGGCAAAGCCAGCGGTTCGAGGAAGCTACCTGGGAACGCGAGGACGAAATGAGGCGCAAGTACCCGGAGTTATTCTAAGTTCGAGGACGAACTTTCACGAGGTATGGGGGATTGTAACGACCCGGAAAATTCTCTTAATATTTTATGAAAATATTGAGCATATTTAAATAATTTTCCGAAGGACCTAGAGGTATTAATACCAACTTTGGCCTAGAAAACCCATGTTTTCTCATTTAAATTGAGAAAACTCAGCACTAATGGGTCTTATATGGGCTTTTTAGTACCATAACTATAGGGGGATTTTAGGTAGAGATTAGTATAAATATAAGTAGGATTTAATTAGACATATTAGCATGATTATGGGTAAGTCTTAGCTTAATTTTCCTATGTAAATGGAGACATTAGGTATTAATGGGCCTTAAATGGGTCCCAAAAATAGGTCTTAATTAGGTAAAAATTAATATAAATATAAAAGGATTTTATTTAGGAATATTAGCATAATTATGGGTGATTTTAGGAGAATTTTCGAAATAAAGGGGAAGTTTCGAAAATAAGAAAAAGGATTTAAAAAAAAAATAAAAGTGCATGGGCCAAGGATTGAACCTTGGGCCTCTTGTACAACCATGAATGCTTTAACCAACTCACCTAGCAAGGAATTCTTATGAGAAAATGAAGTGGATAGTGGTTAAGGAGTAGAAGAAGATGAAGGGCCATGGAGAGACTTTTCATTTACCTCTTTAATGGGTGATAAATAGGGGGGTTTGGGAGTTACTTCTTCTTCTCATTCCTTGCATTTTCGAAACTCATTCTCCCCTCATCCTAGCCGAACACCCAAGGAAAGGTTCTCCCTTGGAAAAGCTCCACAAGGGGTCTTATCTCCAAGGTCTAAGAGTTTTTCAAGGATACAAGGACAAGGGTGTGCAAGGGTCCAAAGATCTTACCATTTCCTCCTCTTTCAAGGTTCGAAAAATCAAGAGAATCTAAGGTAAGACTCCCTCACCTGTGGTATAATAGTTCCCTATGATTTCCATGATTTTTAGCATGATATATGGGTTAGTTTTTGGATTTGATGTTGAAAGGAAAAAAAACCAAGGTCCCTATGTTTATGGGTTTCGGCCACCATGATTTAAATGTCTATAAATATGTTAAAAATCTTTATAATGTTATTTAATGTTCCCTTATGATGTGTAGAGGTTAAGTATAATTTTTGGGAATTTTTGGAGTACCCTAGGACACTCTAGGGTTTCGGCCAACATGAAAGGGACAAAAACCAAGGTCCCTATGTTTATGGGTTTCGGCCACCATGATTTAAATGTCTATAAATATGTTAAAAATCTTTATAATGTTATTTAATGTTCCCTTATGATGTGTAGAGGTTAAGTATAATTTTTGGGAATTTTTGGAGTACCCTAGGACACTCTAGGGTTTCGGCCAACATGAAAGAAACAAAACCAAGAACCCTAAGCTTGAGGGTTTCGGCCACCATGATTTATGTGTCTATAACTATGCTAAAAACCTTGATAATGTTGTTTAAATGTTCTCTGATGATGTTAGAGATTAAATACAATTTTTGAGAATTTTTGGGGTACCCTAGAGACCCTATATGTTTCGGCCAACCTCAAGGACCCAAGGATTAGGGTGAGTTCTAAACTTCAAGTATACATTTGATATGTTGTCATGATATAAGGGTGATGGAGGGTGATTATGTAAATTTCCACACGGTCTAGAGACTCTATAAGTTTCGGCCAAGAAGGAATAATAAGGAAAAAGTTATGATTTATTTCAAGTAAGGGCTCCAGTGGCTCTATGGTAAAATGTGATTAGTGTCTTATGATTGATTGGGGATTTTAATGGAATTTTTCCATACCCCCATGGGCCTTATGGATTTCGGCCAAGGCAGGTATCTAGGGTTTGGGATGGAGTTAGGACCCAAAGAATGATGGTTTATGCTCATTATAAAGTATACGTAAAGGTTCAAGCATGTGATGGAAATTAAGTTACCCATAACCCTAACCTTAAGCACCATACTTTATGTTTGTATGTTATGATAAGAATGATGCCATGATAAGTATCTTATGTTTATGTTCATGATAAGAATGATGCCATGATAAGTATGTTACGTTTATGTTCATGATAAGAATGATGTCACGACAAGTATGTTATGTCTATGTTCATGATAAGAAGGATGCCATGATAAATATGTTATGATCATGTTCATGATAAGAATGATGCCATGATAAGTATGCTATGAATGTCTTATGAATGATGAAGCATGCAAAGTATTTTACTTTATGAATGGGCTTGTACCGGACCCAAGTATGGGTCCAAGGGATGGGCACCTTAAGAACGCCCCGGTTCTGGACTACCGGAGCTGTCCACGGTTCTGGCACTACCGGAGCTGTGCAACAGGGATGGGCTCCTTGAGAACGCCTCGGTTCGGGGACTACCGACTATGCTGTCCTTACCCTAGTAGGTCGGGGCTCGCTACCTCGGACTTACTAGGGATGCGCGCTATGATGTATGTATGTGGTACAAGCCGGGGACCCCAAATGTTATGATGATTATGTTTAAGCATTTTAAAAGTATGATTTTAAAAGTTAAGCATCCCTATGTATATGCATTCCACCCATGCATTCATACATGTTATGCATTATGTTATGATAATGATGTGTTATGCTTATGCTCCATGTTAAAAGATATGTATGAGAATGAATGATCCATGTTATGATTATGGTAAGAAGATGCTCTTATGATATGCTAGAATGTATGCCTATGTTTATGCCATATAGGTTGGTTTATATCTTATGTTTATATTTATGCCATGTCTCATGCCATGCTAGGAAAGTTTATTAAGTTATGCTATGCCGTGTATCATGCCATGCTTAGAATGTTTACGATGTCTATGCTTGATATGCTAGAAAGTATGCCTATGGTTGATTTACATCTTATGCTTATGTTCATGCCATGTATGATGCCATGCTTAGAATGTTTAATTATGTTTATGCCTATGTTTATACTTTATGCCATGATAAGAATGTTTAATTAGATTTATGCCTATGTTTATGCTTTATGCTATGATAGAAATGTTTATGATGCTTATGTTCCATATGATTATGAATGAATGACGAATGATTTTAGTGAGTAGGAAAGAGTCTTACTAAGCCTGTGTGCTTATAGTCTTTTTCCTTATACCGCAGATCATGCAAGGGGACCATGAGGAAGCAGCAGGAGGGCAAGATTATATGTGTGTGATAGTGACTTGGCCCATGAAATCAAACGTTTGCCGTTATGCTAAGAACTTTACTTTTGTTAAGTATATGCTCGATTAGTGACTTATGGAAACTTATGATATGATGTTATGCATGATATGAAATGAACCTCATGATATGATGTTAAGCTTGTTATGACATGATGTTTAAGTATGAAGTCTATATGTCTAGTGTCCATGTCACTATGTTAGAAATGGTAGTAGGGGCATGTAAAGTTTAAGTTATTCCGCTGCAGTATGATGTTACATGCCTTAAGTATGTTAGCGTAACGCCGCTTTAGGAAAAAAAAAGCGGGCGTTACAGGTTGGTATCAGAGCGGTTACCATCTCACTACACACACATCAAGCCCTCTCCTGCAGCTTCCAAGTAAGTACCTCTTTACATATCTGATAGTATTAAGATGCTGTATGATCTTAAGATATGCATGTATGAACGGTATTAAGATATGCAAGTATGAACGGTATTTATGATGAAAAGTACGTTACGATAGGTAACGACGAATGATGCTTTATCTTATTTTAGGAATTTGATATTTAGAATAAAATAGGGGTAGGAACATGTATATATAGAAACTTTTGGGAGTGATATCTTGCGTGCTTTTCTCTGTATATATTTGTGAATTGAAAAAAAAAGAGAAACTAGTTTTGTACTGGTTTTTTTGTCAGTTCCGTACTGACTGTTTTTTTTCCAATTCCAGATGTCGCGCGAGATTGGCACCAGGAGTGGTTATCCGGGGCGGAGTGGGGAGTTGCTGGAGCAGATAGGGGAGGTGGAGTATAGCCCGGTCCTTGGAGTCCAGGGCAATATGGGGACATTGGACCGGCTGTTTTGGAAACTGGAGCAGGAGGGATTTCCAGTCGTGGATGATCATAGGATCGGGTCTCTACTTCGTTCATTGCCCAACCGGGCGAGAGTGGTTGCTCATCAGATTTGGGGGCAGCACGGATGCCGTATCTGCTATACGGAATTATGTAGACAGCTTCTCCGCCATGAGTTCCCGGAGGACCTGGGGGACTCAGAGGAGGATCAGGAGATGTTTGAAGAAGATCCGGAGATGTACGAAGAGGATCCCGAGCCGTTAGAGGAGGATCCTGAGATGTATGAGGAGGATCCCGAGCCATTCGAGGAGGACCCGGAGATGCTCGAAATGTTCGAGGAAGACCCGATGAGCGAGGACGATCTCGAGGTGTTCGAAGAAGACCCCGAGATGCTCGAGATGTTTGAGGAGCCCTGGGTGTTTGGGGAAGACCCTGAAGGGGCCGAGGAGGTTCCCGAGATAGAGGAAGAGGAGCCGATGGAGACGGTGGAAGACCCTGAGGTAGGCCAGGGAGAGATGAATGAAGGAGGGGCAGTGACTGCCATGATGTTCTTTGTTATGGGCATGATGGCAGCCCATCTATTTCATTGAGTTTGGTTAGGTTGTGAACCAATAAGTTAATACTAATACTAGTTGTCGAGTGTGTATTTCAATCTTATGCCCATGAACCTGATATTAACAATAAAGTGTCAATCGTATCACACAATTGTATCAAATTATATGAGGCAAATGATGATAATATGAGAGCATGTACTAATATAAGATTATTATCAATATAACTCATGGCTCATGTAGTGAACTAATATATCGGAGGCATACTACTATGGTTTACCCATAATTATAATAACATATAAGTATGATATATGCATATAATTACAGCATAGAGCGATTAAGGATACTAGCTCAATGATATGTTAAGAAAGTAATCAGACTTCATGGAGTTCCCAAGACCATCATCTCAGATAGGGATGGTCGTTTTACTTCGCATTTTTGGGAATGCGTTCAGAAGTCTCTCGGCACTAAATTACGATTTAGCACCGCCTTTCACCCGCAGACTGACGGGCAAACTGAGCGGGTAAATCAAGTGCTAGAAGATATGTTGAGAGCTTGTGCCCTGGATTTCAAGGGAAGTTGGTGTCGATATCTATGCTTGGCGGAATTCGCTTACAATAATAGCTACCAAGCTACAATCGGAATGGCACCTTATGAAGCCTTGTATGGGAGGAGATGTAGGTCTCCGATATGTTGGTACGAGGGTGGTGAAAAGAAAGAGATGGGGCTCACAACGGATGTTATTGACGGCGCCACCCGAGCTATACAGAATATTCGACAACGGATAGAAACTGCTCAGAGCCGGCAGAAGAGTTATGCCGATGTCCGGCGTAGACCACTGGAATTTAATGTTGGAGATTTGGTGTTTCTCAAAGTGGCCCCTATGAAGGGGGTGACCAGATTTGGGAAGAAAGGGAAACTAAGTCCGCGCTATGTGGGGCCGTACCTGATTCTGAAGAGAGTCGGTAAAGTGGCATATGAATTAGAGCTGCCTCCAGAGATGTCAGCCATCCATAACGTATTCCACGTATCCCTGCTTAAAAAGTGTATCCCGAATATGGACCAAGTGATCGAGCCGCAGACAGTACAAGTACAAGAGGACCTAAGTTATGAGAGCAGACCCATCCAGATTTTGGATAGGGAGGTCAAGAAGCTGAGGAATAAGGAGGTACCTCTAGTCAAGATCTTATGGCAAAGCCAGCGGTTCGAGGAAGCTACCTGGGAACGCGAGGACGAAATGAGGCGCAAGTACCCGGAGTTATTCTAAGTTCGAGGACGAACTTTCACGAGGTATGGGGGATTGTAACGACCCGGAAAATTCTCTTAATATTTTATGAAAATATTGAGCATATTTAAATAATTTTCCGAAGGACCTAGAGGTATTAATACCAACTTTGGCCTAGAAAACCCATGTTTTCTCATTTAAATTGAGAAAACTCAGCACTAATGGGTCTATATGGGCTTTTTAGTACCATAACTATAGGGGATTTTAGGTAGAGATTAGTATAAATATAAGTAGGATTTAATTAGACATATTAGCATGATTATGGGTAAGTCTTAGCTTAATTTTCCTATGTAAATGGAGACATTAGGTATTAATGGGCCTTAAATGGGTCCCAAAAATAGGTCTTAATTAGGTAAAAAATTAATAAAATATAAAAGGATTTTATTTAGGAATATTAGCATAATTATGGGTGATTTTAGGAGAATTTTCGAAATAAAGGGGAATTTTGAAAATAAGAAAAAGGATTAATAAATAAAAATAAAATAAAATAAAGGTGCATGGGCCAAGGATTGAACCTTGGACCTCTTGTACAACCATGAATGCTTTAACCAACTCACCTAGCAAGGAATTCTTATGAGGAAATGAAGTGGATGGTGGTTAAGGAGTAGAAGAAGATGAAGGGCCATGGAGAGACTTTTCATTTACCTCTTTAATGGGTGATAAATAGGGGGGTTTGGGAGTTACTTCTTCTTCTCATTCCTTGCATTTTCGAAACTCATTCTCCCCTCATCCTAGCCGAACACCCAAGGAAAGGTTCTCCCTTGGAAAAGCTCCACAAGGGGTCTTATCTCCAAGGTCTAAGAGTTTTTCAAGGATACAAGGACAAGGGTGTGCAAGGGTCCAAAGATCTTACCATTTCCTCCTCTTTCAAGGTTCGAAAAATCAAGAGAATCTAAGGTAAGACTCCCTCACCTGTGGTATAATAGTTCCCTGATTTCCATGATTTTTAGCATGATATATGGGTTAGTTTTTGGATTTGAGTTGAAAGGAAACAAAACCAAGGTCCCTATGTTTATGGGTTTCGGCCACCATGATTTAATGTCTATAAATATGTTAAAATCTTTTAATGTTATTTAATGTTCCCTTATGATGTGTAG
>JAGFNQ010003395.1:0-192104 GCA_024364735.1 Boesenbergia rotunda | reverse complement strand
TTGTAGCTTGGTAAGCTATTAGTAAGCGAATTCGCCAAGCATAGATATCGACACCAACTTCCCTTGAAATCCAGGGCACAAGCTCTCAACATATCTTCTAGCACTTGATTTACCCGCTCAGTTTGCCCGTCAGTCTGCGGGTGAAAGGCGGTGCTAAATCGTAATTTAGTGCGAGAGACTTCTGAACGCATTCCCAAAAACGCGAAGTAAAACGACCATCCCTATCTGAGATGATGGTCTTGGGAACTCCATGAAGTCTGATTACTTTCTTAACATATCATTGAGCTAGTATCCTTAATCGCTCTATGCTGTAATTATATGCATATATCATACTTATATGTTATTATAATTATGGGTAAACATAGTAGTATGCCTCCGATATATTAGTTCACTACATGAGCCATGAGTTATATTGATAATAATCTTATATTAGTACATGCTCTCATATTATCATCATTTGCCTCATATAATTTGATACAATTGTGTGATACGATTGACACTTTATTGTTAATATCAGGTTCATGGGCATAAGATTGAAATACACACTCGACAACTAGTATTAGTATTAACTTATTGGTTCACAACCTAACCAAACTCAATGAAATAGATGGGCTGCCATCATGCCCATAACAAAGAACATCATGGCAGTCACTGCCCCTCCTTCATTCATCTCTCCCTGGCCTACCTCAGGGTCTTCCACCGTCTCCATCGGCTCCTCTTCCTCTATCTCGGGAACCTCCTCGGCCCCTTCAGGGTCTTCCCCAAACACCCAGGGCTCCTCAAACATCTCGAGCATCTCGGGGTCTTCTTCGAACACCTCGAGATCGTCCTCGCTCATCGGGTCTTCCTCGAACATTTCGAGCATCTCCGGGTCCTCCTCGAATGGCTCGGGATCCTCCTCATACATCTCAGGATCCTCCTCTAACGGCTCGGGATCCTCTTCGTACATCTCCGGATCTTCTTCAAACATCTCCTGATCCTCCTCTGAGTCCCCCAGGTCCTCCGGGAACTCATGGCGGAGAAGCTGTCTACATAATTCCGTATAGCAGATACGGCATCCGTGCTGCCCCCAAATCTGATGAGCAACCACTCTCGCCCGGTTGGGCAATGAACGAAGTAGAGCCCCGATCCTATGATCATCCACGACTGGAAATCCCTCCTGCTCCAGTTTCCAAAACAGCCGGTCCAATTTCCCCATATTGCCCTGGACTCCAAGGACCGGGCTATACTCCACCTCCCCTATCTGCTCCAGCAACTCCCCACTCCGCCCCGGATAACCACTCCTGGTGCCAATCTCGTGCGACATCTGGAATTGGAAAAAAAACACAGTCAGTACGGAACTGACAAAAAAACCAGTACAAAACTAGTTTCTCTTTTTTTTTCAATTCACAAATATATACAGAGAAAAGCACGCAAGATATCACTCCCAAAAGTTTCTATATATACATGTTCCTACCCCTATTTTATTCTAAATATCAAATTCCTAAAATAAGATAAAGCATCATTCGTCGTTACCTATCGTAACGTACTTTTCATCATAAATACCGTTCATACTTGCATATCTTAATACCGTTCATGCATGCATATCTTAAGATCATAAAGCATCTTAATACTATCAGATATGTAAAGAGGTACTTACTTGGAAGCTGCAGGAGAGGGCTTGATGTGTGTGTAGTGAGATGGTAACCGCTCTGATACCAACCTGTAACGCCCGCTTTTTTTTTCCTAAAGCGGCGTTACGCTAACATACTTAAGGCATGTAACATCATACTGCAGCGGAATAACTTAAACTTTACATGCCCCTACTACCATTTCTAACATAGTGACATGGACACTAGACATATAGACTTCATACTTAAACATCATGTCATAACAAGCTTAACATCATATCATGAGGTTCATTTCATATCATGCATAACATCATATCATAAGTTTCCATAAGTCACTAATCGAGCATATACTTAACAAAAGTAAAGTTCTTAGCATAACGGCAAACGTTTGATTTCATGGGCCAAGTCACTATCACACACATATAATCTTGCCCTCCTGCTGCTTCCTCATGGTCCCCTTGCATGATCTGCGGTATAAGGAAAAAGACTATAAGCACACAGGCTTAGTAAGACTCTTTCCTACTCACTAAAATCATTCGTCATTCATTCATAATCATATGGAACATAAGCATCATAAACATTTCTATCATAGCATAAAGCATAAACATAGGCATAAATCTAATTAAACATTCTTATCATGGCATAAAGTATAAACATAGGCATAAACATAATTAAACATTCTAAGCATGGCATCATACATGGCATGAACATAAGCATAAGATGTAAATCAACCATAGGCATACTTTCTAGCATATCAAGCATAGACATCGTAAACATTCTAAGCATGGCATGATACACGGCATAGCATAACTTAATAAACTTTCCTAGCATGGCATGAGACATGGCATAAATATAAACATAAGATATAAACCAACCTATATGGCATAAACATAGGCATACATTCTAGCATATCATAAGAGCATCTTCTTACCATAATCATAACATGGATCATTCATTCTCATACATATCTTTTAACATGGAGCATAAGCATAACACATCATTATCATAACATAATGCATAACATGTATGAATGCATGGGTGGAATGCATATACATAGGGATGCTTAACTTTTAAAATCATACTTTTAAAATGCTTAAACATAATCATCATAACATTTGGGGTCCCCGGCTTGTACCACATACATACATCATAGCGCGCATCCCTAGTAAGTCCGAGGTAGCGAGCCCCGACCTACTAGGGTAAGGACAGCATAGTCGGTAGTCCCCGAACCGAGGCGTTCTCAAGGAGCCCATCCCTGTTGCACAGCTCCGGTAGTGCCAGAACCGTGGACAGCTCCGGTAGTCCAGAACCGGGGCGTTCTTAAGGTGCCCATCCCTTGGACCCATACTTGGGTCCGGTACAAGCCCATTCATAAAGTAAAATACTTTGCATGCTTCATCATTCATAAGACATTCATAGCATACTTATCATGGCATCATTCTTATCATGAACATGATCATAACATATTTATCATGGCATCCTTCTTATCATGAACATAGACATAACATACTTGTCGTGACATCATTCTTATCATGAACATAAACGTAACATACTTATCATGACATCATTCTTATCATGAACATAAACATAAGATACTTATCATGGCATCATTCTTATCATAACATACAAACATAAAGTATGGTGCTTAAGGTTAGGGTTATGGGTAACTTAATTTCCATCACATGCTTGAACCTTTACGTATACTTTATAATGAGCATAAACCATCATTCTTTGGGTCCTAACTCCATCCCAAACCCTAGATACCTGCCTTGGCCGAAATCCATAAGGCCCATGGGGGTATGGAAAAATTCCATTAAAATCCCCAATCAATCATAAGACACTAATCACATTTTTACCATAGAGCCACTGGAGCCCTTACTTGAAATAAATCATAACTTTTTCCTTATTATTCCTTCTTGGCCGAAACTTATAGAGTCTCTAGACCGTGTGGAAATTTACATAATCACCCTCCATCACCCTTATATCATGACAACATATCAAATGTATACTTGAAGTTTAGAACTCACCCTAATCCTTGGGTCCTTGAGGTTGGCCGAAACATATAGGGTCTCTAGGGTACCCCAAAAATTCTCAAAAATTGTATTTAATCTCTAACATCATCAGAGAACATTTAAACAACATTATCAAGGTTTTTAGCATAGTTATAGACACATAAATCATGGTGGCCGAAACCCTCAAGCTTAGGGTTCTTGGTTTTGTTTCTTTCATG
The DNA here is from genome assembly GCA_024364735.1 of Boesenbergia rotunda. Classification (NCBI taxonomy): domain Eukaryota; kingdom Viridiplantae; phylum Streptophyta; class Magnoliopsida; order Zingiberales; family Zingiberaceae; genus Boesenbergia; species Boesenbergia rotunda. The sequence goes on along the minus strand of JAGFNQ010003395.1, from coordinate 188,264 downwards.
TTGGCCGAAACCCTAGAGTGTCCTAGGGTACTCCAAAAATTCCCAAAAATTATACTTAACCTCTACACATCATAAGGGAACATTAAATAACATTATAAAGATTTTTAACATATTTATAGACATTTAAATCATGGTGGCCGAAACCCATAAACATAGGGACCTTGGTTTTTGTCCCTTTCATGTTGGCCGAAACCCTAGAGTGTCCTAGGGTACTCCAAAAATTCCCAAAAATTATACTTAACCTCTACACATCATAAGGGAACATTAAATAACATTATAAAGATTTTTAACATATTTATAGACATTTAAATCATGGTGGCCGAAACCCATAAACATAGGGACCTTGGTTTTTGTCCCTTTCAACATCAAATCCAAAAACTAACCCATATATCATGCTAAAAATCATGGAAATCATAGGGAACTATTATACCACAGGTGAGGGAGTCTTACCTTAGATTCTCTTGATTTTTCGAACCTTGAAAGAGGAGGAAATGGTAAGATCTTTGGACCCTTGCACACCCTTGTCCTTGTATCCTTGAAAAACTCTTAGACCTTGGAGATAAGACCCCTTGTGGAGCTTTTCCAAGGGAGAACCTTTCCTTGGGTGTTTGGCTAGGATGAGGGGAGAATGAGTTTCGAAAATGCAAGGAATGAGAAGAAGAAGTAACTCCCAAACCCCCCTATTTATCACCCATTAAAGAGGTAAATGAAAAGTCTCTCCATGACCCTTCATCTTCTTCTACTCCTTAACCACCATCCACTTCATTTCCTCATAAGAATTCCTTGCTAGGTGAGTTGGTTAAAGCATTCATGGTTGTACAAGAGGTCCAAGGTTCAATCCTTGGCCCATGCACCTTTATTTTTATTTTTATTTTATTTAAATCCTTTTTCTTATTTTCGAAAATTCCCCTTTATTTCGAAAATTCTCCTAAAATCACCCATAATTATGCTAATATTCCTAAATAAAATCCTTTTATATTTATATTAATTTTTACCTAATTAAGACCTATTTTTGGGACCCATTTAAGGCCCATTAATACCTAATGTCTCCATTTACATAGGAAAATTAAGCTAAGACTTACCCATAATCATGCTAATATGTCTAATTAAATCCTACTTATATTTATACTAATCTCTACCTAAAATCCCCCTATAGTTATGGTACTAAAAAGCCCATCTAAGACCCATTAGTGCTGAGTTTTCTCAATTTAAATGAGAAAACATGGGTTTTCTAGGCCAAAGTTGGTATTAATACCTCTAGGTCATTCGGAAAATTATTTAAATATGCTCAATATTTTCATAAAATATTAAGAGAATTTTCTGGGTCGTTACAATCCCCCATACCTCGTGAAAGATCGTCCTCGAACTTAGAATAACTCCGGGTACTTGCGCCTCATTTCGTCCTCGCGTTCCCAGGTAGCTTCCTCGAACCGCTGGCTTTGCCATAAGATCTTGACTAGAGGTACCTCCTTATTCCTCAGCTTCTTGACCTCCCTATCCAAAATCTGGATGGGTCTGCTCTCATAACTTAGGTCCTCTTGTACTTGTACTGTCTGCGGCTCGATCACTTGGTCCATATTCGAGATACACTTTTTAAGCAGGGATACGTGGAATACGTTATGGATGGCTGACATCTCTGGAGGCAGCTCTAATTCATATGCCACTTTACCGACTCTCTTCAGAATCAGGTACGGCCCCACATAGCGCGGACTTAGTTTCCCTTTCTTCCCAAATCTGGTCACCCCCTTCATAGGGGCCACTTTGAGAAACACCAAATCTCCAACATTAAATTCCAGTGGTCTACGCCGGACATCGGCATAACTCTTCTGCCGGCTCTGAGCAGTTTCTATCCGTTGTCGAATATTCTGTATAGCTCGGGTGGCGCCGTCAATAACATCCGTTGTGAGCCCCATCTCTTTCTTTTCACCACCCTCGTACCAACATATCGGAGACCTACATCTCCTCCCATACAAGGCTTCATAAGGTGCCATTCCGATTGTAGCTTGGTAGCTATTATTGTAAGCGAATTCCGCCAAGCATAGATATCGACACCAACTTCCCTTGAAATCCAGGGCACAAGCTCTCAACATATCTTCTAGCACTTGATTTACCCGCTCAGTTTGCCCGTCAGTCTGCGGGTGAAAGGCGGTGCTAAATCGTAATTTAGTGCCGAGAGACTTCTGAACGCATTCCCAAAAACGCGAAGTAAAACGACCATCCCTATCTGAGATGATGGTCTTGGGAACTCCATGAAGTCTGATTACTTTCTTAACATATCATTGAGCTAGTATCCTTAATCGCTCTATGCTGTAATTATATGCATATATCATACTTATATGTTATTATAATTATGGGTAAACCATAGTAGTATGCCTCCGATATATTAGTTCACTACATGAGCCATGAGTTATATTGATAATAATCTTATATTAGTACATGCTCTCATATTATCATCATTTGCCTCATATAATTTGATACAATTGTGTGATACGATTGACACTTTATTGTTAATATCAGGTTCATGGGCATAAGATTGAAATACACACTCGACAACTAGTATTAGTATTAACTTATTGGTTCACAACCTAACCAAACTCAATGAAATAGATGGGCTGCCATCATGCCCATAACAAAGAACATCATGGCAGTCACTGCCCCTCCTTCATTCATCTCTCCCTGGCCTACCTCAGGGTCTTCCACCGTCTCCATCGGCTCCTCTTCCTCTATCTCGGGAACCTCCTCGGCCCCTTCAGGGTCTTCCCCAAACACCCAGGGCTCCTCAAACATCTCGAGCATCTCGGGGTCTTCTTCGAACACCTCGAGATCGTCCTCGCTCATCGGGTCTTCCTCGAACATTTCGAGCATCTCCGGGTCCTCCTCGAATGGCTCGGGATCCTCCTCATACATCTCAGGATCCTCCTCTAACGGCTCGGGATCCTCTTCGTACATCTCCGGATCTTCTTCAAACATCTCCTGATCCTCCTCTGAGTCCCCCAGGTCCTCCGGGAACTCATGGCGGAGAAGCTGTCTACATAATTCCGTATAGCAGATACGGCATCCGTGCTGCCCCCAAATCTGATGAGCAACCACTCTCGCCCGGTTGGGCAATGAACGAAGTAGAGCCCCGATCCTATGATCATCCACGACTGGAAATCCCTCCTGCTCCAGTTTCCAAAACAGCCGGTCCAATCTCCCCATATTGCCCTGGACTCCAAGGACCGGGCTATACTCCACCTCCCCTATCTGCTCCAGCAACTCCCCACTCCGCCCCGGATAACCACTCCTGGTGCCAATCTCGTGCGACATCTGGAATTGGAAAAAAAACACAGTCAGTACGGAACTGACAAAAAAACCAGTACAAAACTAGTTTCTCTTTTTTTTTCAATTCACAAATATATACATAGAAAAGCACGCAAGATATCACTCCCAAAATTTCTATATATACATGTTCCTACCCCTATTTTATTCTAAATATCAAATTCCTAAAATAAGATAAAGCATCATTCGTCGTTACCTATCGTAACGTACTTTTCATCATAAATACCGTTCATACTTGCATATCTTAATACCGTTCATGCATGCATATCTTAAGATCATAAAGCATCTTAATACTATCAGATATGTAAAGAGGTACTTACTTGGAAGCTGCAGGAGAGGGCTTGATGTGTGTGTAGTGAGATGGTAACCGCTCTGATACCAACCTGTAACGCCCGCTTTTTTTTTCCTAAAGCGGCGTTACGCTAACATACTTAAGGCATGTAACATCATACTGCAGCGGAATAACTTAAACTTTACATGCCCCTACTACCATTTCTAACATAGTGACATGGACACTAGACATATAGACTTCATACTTAAACATCATGTCATAACAAGCTTAACATCATATCATGAGGTTCATTTCATATCATGCATAACATCATATCATAAGTTTCCATAAGTCACTAATCGAGCATATACTTAACAAAAGTAAAGTTCTTAGCATAACGGCAAACGTTTGATTTCATGGGCCAAGTCACTATCACACACATATAATCTTGCCCTCCTGCTGCTTCCTCATGGTCCCCTTGCATGATCTGCGGTATAAGGAAAAAGACTATAAGCACACAGGCTTAGTAAGACTCTTTCCTACTCACTAAAATCATTCGTCATTCATTCATAATCATATGGAACATAAGCATCATAAACATTTCTATCATAGCATAAAGCATAAACATAGGCATAAATCTAATTAAACATTCTTATCATGGCATAAAGTATAAACATAGGCATAAACATAATTAAACATTCTAAGCATGGCATCATACATGGCATGAACATAAGCATAAGATGTAAATCAACCATAGGCATACTTTCTAGCATATCAAGCATAGACATCGTAAACATTCCAAGCATGGCATGATACACGGCATAGCATAACTTAATAAACTTTCCTAGCATGGCATGAGACATGGCATAAATATAAACATAAGATATAAACCAACCTATATGGCATAAACATAGGCATACATTCTAGCATATCATAAGAGCATCTTCTTACCATAATCATAACATGGATCATTCATTCTCATACATATCTTTTAACATGGAGCATAAGCATAACACATCATTATCATAACATAATGCATAACATGTATGAATGCATGGGTGGAATGCATATACATAGGGATGCTTAACTTTTAAAATCATACTTTTAAAATGCTTAAACATAATCATCATAACATTTGGGGTCCCCGGCTTGTACCACATACATACATCATAGCGCGCATCCCTAGTAAGTCCGAGGTAGCGAGCCCCGACCTACTAGGGTAAGGACAGCATAGTCGGTAGTCCCCGAACCGAGGCGTTCTCAAGGAGCCCATCCCTGTTGCACAGCTCCGGTAGTGCCAGAACCGTGGACAGCTCCGGTAGTCCAGAACCGGGGCGTTCTTAAGGTGCCCATCCCTTGGACCCATACTTGGGTCCGGTACAAGCCCATTCATAAAGTAAAATACTTTGCATGCTTCATCATTCATAAGACATTCATAGCATACTTATCGTGGCATCATTCTTATCATGAACATGATCATAACATATTTATCATGGCATCCTTCTTATCATGAACATAGACATAACATACTTGTCGTGACATCATTCTTATCATGAACATAAACGTAACATACTTATCATGGCATCATTCTTATCATGAACATAAACATAAGATACTTATCATGGCATCATTCTTATCATAACATACAAACATAAAGTATGGTGCTTAAGGTTAGGGTTATGGGTAACTTAATTTCCATCATATGCTTGAACCTTTACGTATACTTTATAATGAGCATAAACCATCATTCTTTGGGTCCTAACTCCATCCCAAACCCTAGATACCTGCCTTGGCCGAAATCCATAAGGCCCATGGGGGTATGGAAAAATTCCATTAAAATCCCCAATCAATCATAAGACACTAATCACATTTTTACCATAGAGCCACTGGAGCCCTTACTTGAAATAAATCATAACTTTTTCCTTATTATTCCTTCTTGGCCGAAACTTATAGAGTCTCTAGACCGTGTGGAAATCTACATAATCACCCTCCATCACCCTTATATCATGACAACATATCAAATGTATACTTGAAGTTTAGAACTCACCCTAATCCTTGGGTCCTTGAGGTTGGCCGAAACATATAGGGTCTCTAGGGTGCCCCAAAAATTCTCAAAAATTGTATCTAATCTCTAACATCATCAGAGAACATTTAAACAACATTATCAAGGTTTTTAGCATAGTTATAGACACATAAATCATGGTGGCCGAAACCCTCAAGCTTAGGGTTCTTGGTTTTGTTTCTTTCATGTTGGCCGAAACCCTAGAGTGTCCTAGGGTACTCCAAAAATTCCCAAAAATTATACTTAACCTCTACACATCATAAGGGAACATTAAATAACATTATAAAGATTTTTAACATATTTATAGACATTTAAATCATGGTGGCCGAAACCCATAAACATAGGGACCTTGGTTTTTGTCCCTTTCATGTTGGCCGAAACCCTAGAGTGTCCTAGGGTACTCCAAAAATTCCCAAAAATTATACATAACCTCTACACATCATAAGGGAACATTAAATAACATTATAATGATTTTTAACATATTTATAGGCATTTAAATCATGGTGGCCGGAACCCATAAACATAGGGACCTTGGTTTTTGTCCCTTTCATGTTCAAATCCAAAAACTAACCCATATATCCTGCTAAAAATCATGGAAATCAGGGAACTATTATACCACAGGTGAGGGAGTCTTACCTTAGATTCTCTTGATTTTTCAAACCTTGAAAGAGGAGGAAATGGTAAGATCTTTGGACCCTTGCGCACCCTTGTCCTTGTATCCTTGAAAAACTCTTAGACCTTGGAGATAAGACCCCTTGTGGAGCTTTTCCAAGGGAGAACCTTTCCTTGGGTGTTCGGCTAGGATGAGGGGAGAATGAGTTTCGAAAATGCAAGGAATGAGAAGAAGAAGTAACTCCCAAACCCCCCTATTTATCACCCATTAAAGAGGTAAATGAAAAGTCTCTCCATGGCCCTTCATCTTCTTCTACTCCTTAACCACCATCCACTTCATTTCCTCATAAGAATTCCTTGCTAGGTGAGTTGGTTAAAGCATTCATGGTTGTACAAGAGGTCCAAGGTTCAATCCTTGGCCCATGCACCTTTATTTTTATTTTATTTTTATTTTATTTAAATCCTTTTTCTTATTTTCGAAAATTCTCCTAAAATCACCTATAATTATGCTAATATTCCTAAATAAAATCCTTTTATATTTATATTAATTTTTACCTAATTAAGACCTATTTTTGGGACCCATTTAAGGCCCATTAATACCTAATGTCTCCATTTACATAGGAAAATTAAGCTAAGACTTACCCATAATCATGCTAATATGTCTAATTAAATCCTACTTATATTTATACTAATCTCTACCTAAAATCCCCCTATAGTTATGGTACTAAAAAGCCCATCTAAGACCCATTAGTGCTGAGTTTTCTCAATTTAAATGAGAAAACATGGGTTTTCTAGGCCAAAGTTGGTATTAATACCTCTAGGTCCTTCGGAAAATTATTTAAATATGCTCAATATTTTCATAAAATATTAAGAGAATTTTCCGGGTCGTTACATTATTATTCCATGGTGAACCAAACTAGAACCCGAGTCCAAGCATGAGTCCCTATGCTAAGCTTGACTAATCAAGCAGGACCAAGTCACTATTTGATCTCCAAGGACAAAATTCATATCCTAGATAGTCCATATCGAGGCTTTAGTCCAGGGGAGCCAATAGAAAAACTATTTTCATAATTAAATGATTTCTTTACATGTTTCTCTAAATTATTGCTTGATGATTGTTTATTTATTTTTTACAAAATTGTCATGCTTAGGAATAGAAATGGTTAGATAAGGATCTGACTTGATTGAAACTTGCACAACCTAATATTAGTGTAGGGCAAGATGATAGTACGATAGGGAAGCCTGTCTAAGGAGTCAGGTAGGGTAAGACGTACCCTATTTCAGACCTTAATTCTGCTCCGAAAGAAAAAAAATCAGAAAAGGTCCTAGGATTTCCGGGCTCTTCGACGAAATTTCGGGATTCAAATAGCCTAATATAAACATTAGGAAGGACTAAAATGTATTAGAATAATTAGTTACAAGGACTAACATGTAATTAAGTTTAAAACCTAGGGGCAGCCTTGTGATTTGACTGAAATTGTTGGACTAAAGTGCAAAATAATCCCTCTCTTATATGCCTTGACCTAACCCCATTCGGCCGACCCACTCACGCCCGATCTCCTCACCCTTTCTTTTCTCTTCTCCTTCATCAACGGCATTTCTTCCACTCAACCACCGGAGCTGACGAACCTTAGCCGCAACCTTCACCTAAGGTTAACCCCGTGAAACTCTTCTCCTCTGCCTGACCCTAATTTAGCGCATGTGAGTCTCGGCCTCAGCTTCTTCTTCTCGGTTCGCAGTCGACGCCAAGGGTTAGCACTCATTTCCTTACGATCTGTGGTCGTGTTTGCAATTGGATTGGAACATCAACTCCAGTACAACGACTCTGCGCCATAGCTGAGGTTGAGCTTGCTGGGTTCGGCGGAACTAGGTAAGAGATTTCTCTTGCAAATTTGATCGGGTATGGAGTATATGAACTCGAGGTGTTGGATACAAGCTGATATGAGTGTGATTGCATGTTTGAATCGAATTAGGGTTCTATTGCTTCCTCCCGGCTTCAACACCCTAGCTAATTGTAAGCTCCTAACGTGGAGATCTTCTTGAGGTGAGCTCCAACTCACTGCTTTAGATTGGAGCTTTGTTTGGGTTTGTTGGGATTTCGGTCTCCTTCAAGTTGAGCTCCACTCTTGCGTAGATTTATCAGGTCCTGGGCTTGAGAAGCTATTTTGAATTTTAAGGGTTGGCTGTGGATGATCGAGAACTCCTTGGCACAAGGTAATGATTTGTGTGGAGCATGTAGTTATCTTTGATCTGCTGTGGGATTGAAAGTTTGGTTTGGATTTGTATTTTAATGGTTAACCTTGTTAGAAGTTTGAATCCATCGTGTAGCTTTAATTATGATTCTGTTTTGAATTTAAGGTGGCAGCTTGTGAGAAGCTGATTATGTGAGGATCATGGTGGAATTTGTTAATTCTAGGTTCTATTATGTTGTGTAGTCTAACCTGGACCAATTGGAAGGGGATTAGGTTTCATTTGAAATGAGGAGATGATATGCAACACAAATCATTTAATTTCGTGGTTAATTAAATGATTATGAGATTGTGAATAGACCTAGAATTGAACGTAATCTTAACTATGCAAGGTAATTAAGAACCGATTAGTTAATTGGATGAAATTAACTGAAAAGAGAATGGTTAGGCTAACCCTGGTTTGGTTAGGGATTAATTAGCTAGTAATTATCTTTCTGTAAATTGTTAACTAAATACGTCCTTGATACAGGGGCTTGATTGGATTATTGGCAGGTGGTTCTTTCTCATTTGATACGAACTTCACTTACTTGAAGGCGGGTACTTCTTGCTTGTATCAGTAATTTCACTTTATCTTTTATGCATGACTATTTTATTATTATTATAGTAGGTTGATATTTACCTTTATCTACTATTGTTTTGTTATCCTACTTGATACTTATGCTTGACTTTGGATATGATCTAAATTTACTTTCTATACAGTCTCATGTTTTGTTATCTGATTTTGTATAGCATTAGTATGGGCATGAGTAAGTAGATATAGCATAGCTCACCATTGTATGGTTGCATTGATTGATTCTAGTCATACTTGCATGTGTGTCTGGATATAGCATGATTGGGTTATGATACATGTTTACAACCTTTGCATGGTAGGTTGTGATATGTGTCGATGACCTAGTAGGGGTTGCATGTGTTAGAGTCATGCACCATACCTATATTGTTGCATGCCGGTGATCAGCGACTCCCTTGTGGTTGAGTCTATCGGCTTCCAACACATGATATGCACACACGGCCATTCATGGGTTAGTGGATACCGCTGGGTGTGTGCATTTGTTCAGTACTGCTCCGCTCGACCGCTCATGGGTAGTGGTTTCGGAGCGTGGTAGTAGGCATGAATCTCTTCTCTTCCCATAGACAAGAGAAGATGAGAGAGATATCTCTCCTATATATACATGGGGCGGAGCGAGAGCTCCACCAGCATCTTGTCCACTCGGTCACTCAGGAGCAGTGATGACAGAGTGCGGACAGTGTCACATCTCTACCCACTCGGCCGACACATTATCGCATGTCTCGGTGGCTGGACTGGTGTTAGGGGTGACCATGACATTGCATCATGTGAATATGATGCATTTGTGCATTTGATTGTGTTTACTGCATTTATTTGCTGCACTTGTTTGACATGCACATACAGGATATACTTTTGTGTGGTTTGTTGATCCTGCACTTGCTCGTATGGTATGAGTCCTATTATGATCATGATAGATTGATTTCTGGTATGTACAGTCCTTTATTATTTCAATTATGCATATTTCTGATACTATTGTTGAGACTGTATCCTGTTGTATCTGTATAGCTTGTTTAACTATTTTTCTGCCATGCATATCTTTCTATATACCCGCAGAGTCCATTTGGACTCACTACCCATGACAATATTTTTGTTTTCAGGTTGATAGCGCGCCGAAGGAGCCCAGCTACCACCCTACGACTCCGTTGTTGGGTGCTTCTACGTTTGTTTTCTTTTTGATAATATTTTTTACGCGTTGTATTCATTTTCATATATTGTGGACTTGTATTCGTGATCTATTCGAACGGTATTGTATTTTTAAGTCCTCTGTTGGACTATGTGTTGGTTGTTTTGCTACGCATCTGCCCTAGGCAGCTCAGGTGAGTATTACAGAGTTTGTATTGTGATATGTTCATTTTTCATATATTATATATCTATTTTGAGGCCTGAGGCCAAATTATAAACTGCATGTGTTGTATGTATGTATAAATTATCCGTCGGACAGGGAAGATGCTGTCCAATTTTATATTGGATCAACGGCTCCATTGGTCTCGGGAAGTGACAACCTCGCCACATCCACGACTAGTTAGACCAAGGTTTCTCGTAGAGTAACTTGAAAATAAAATTTCTTTAAAAGGCTTTGTCAAGGAAAGAGTTATTGCTTTGATAACCAAGAAGGCCCCTATGCTTCGCCAAGACTTGGAAACCGATTATTGAAATCTATTTTCAATTTACTAATTGTTAAACTTGAATCTAACTCAAGGTTCAATTAAATCATAGTTTTTGACTTTAATTCTAAGATAAAATTTAATGCATCTCACAAAACAAATAAGAGTACCCTGTTTTGTCACTTAGAAAAGGGTAAGATGCTTAGGACCTAAAAGATTAGTTCAACCCAACCAACCTCACAACCTAATCAATTTCACCTTTAATTTATTAAACCTAATTTACAATTTTACCTTATTTAAACTCAACTTAATTCAAAAATTCACCATATATATTTTTCAAAATTTAACTTAAATATTTTTAAAATCTAACTTAAACACTTTTCAAAATTTAATTTAAACACTTTTCAAATTTAATTTAACCATTTTTCATAACTTAAGCATTTTTGTAAAATTCAACTTAACTTAAATATTTTTCAAATTCAACTTAATCATTTTTCAAAATTCAACTTAAACATTTTTTTCAAAATTCAACTCTACTCAACCTAATCAGATTAAGCTAATAAAGCTAAAACATGTCTCACATAAATATCCATATGAGTAACATGATTGAAAGCTCAGATTGGGTGAGACGGACTAGGCAGTGAAACTCAATTCATCTATCCTTATACTTCTACATAAATGGATTTAAATTAGAGCACTTAATGTTTAGGAACATAAAGATTTGGACTAGTGGATGTTGGATAGTGGATGCTCTAGACATATGACTGGAGATGAATTGAAGTTCACCAAAATCAAGTACAAGAATCTAGCTTCAGTGGCATTTGGTAACAATGCACACTTAAGGTAATTGGTTCAAGTAATATTGAACCAAACTCTAATTTCATTATTAAAAAGGTGTTATTGGTTGATCATTTTAAATTTAACTTACTTAGCATTAGTCAACTTTGTGATATTGGTTATATAGTCACCTTCTCTAATTCAGACTACCTTATTGGGAACTTACAAGATTCAGAAGTAACCCTTAAAAAAATTAGGAAAAATAACATTCATGTTATTAACCTATCATCTTCACCTAAATGTTTTCTAACCCAACAAGAAGAAACTAACTTATGACATATAAGACTAGGTCACACCCACACAAAATTAATTTCAAAACTAAGTCAAAATAGACTAGTTTTGAAAATTCAATTTGTAACTCATGTCGACAAGGTAAACAAACAAAGTCAACCCACAAACCTATCCAATCAGACTTAACCCAAGCTACACTTGAGCTTATACATCTAGACCTATTTGATTCTCATGAAGTCATGCCACTAAGCAAAAATCGATACTGCTTAGTAATTATTGACGATTACTCTAGATTTACCTAGGTTAAGTTTTTGAAAACCAAAAATGAAACTTTTAAAATATTTAACACTTTTTGTAAAGTATTTGAAAATAAAAAAAAATACTAAAATCAAAAGAATTAGAAGTGACCACGAGGGGGGCACCGGGGGGGGGGGGGGGGGGGATTTGATAATCTAAAATTTAAGAAATTCAATAAAATTAATTAATATACTTATGAATTTTCTTGCCTTAGAACCCTCCAACAAAATGGGATAGTAGAAAAAAAGAATAAGACCCTTCAAGAAGCTGCTACGACTATGCTTAACGAGTATAATCTATCTAATCAATTTTGGACAGAAGAAATAAACACAGTTTGTTACATCTAAAATAGAGTCCTAATAAATAAAAGACATAATAAAACCCCCTATGAAATTTATTATCATTAACTATCTAATTTATATTTTTTAAAAGTTTTTGATTGTAAGGTACATATCCTAAATACTAAAGACTACTTAGAAAAATTTCAAATAAAATCAACCCCAGGAATTTTTGTAGGGTACACAACCACAAGTAGGTCATATAGGGTCTATAACAAACATACCCTTAAAATTGAAGAAACTACAAATATAATATTTGATAAAGAAATGGTATCAACACCAACTAATTTACATAACTTAACCTATTCACCCGACTTAACCAGTCAACCAAGCCTAAATAATTCAGACCAAGACTTACAAGAAAGCAAATTAATATTTGAACCAAACTCAAATCAAATAGTTGAACTAGTAATTGAACCAAATCAAACAATTAAACTTGAACCTGAACAACCTGAACCATCTTCTAGGACTAGGATAAATCATCCAACTGATCAAATCTTAGGTGACCCAACCTTAGGTGTTAGAACAAGGTCATCCTATAGAAACCTAAGCCAAGTCGCCTTGATTTCTAAGATTGAACCCAAGACAATAGATGAAGTGTTACCTGACCCAGACTGGATTATAGCTATGCAGGAAGGGTTAGCACAATTTGAGAGAAACCAAGCCTGGGACTTAGTACCAAAACCAGAAGGTAAGACTGTGATAGATACTAAGGGGGTATTTAGGAATAAGCTGGATGACAAAGGAGAAATAGTAAAGAATAAAGTCCGCTAAGTAGTTAAAGGGTTTAGTTAAATCAAAGGATTTGATTATGATGAAACCTATGCACTTGTAGCTAGACTAGAATCAATTAGGATGCTTTTAGCTTATGCAGCCCATAAGGGATTCAAATTATATCAAATGGATGTTAAGTCTGTCATTCTAAATGGATTTATAAAGGAGGAAGTCTATGTAAGTCAACCTCTAGGTTTTGAGGACTTAGAACATCCTAGTTATGTTTTTTGACTTAAAAAGGCCCTATATGGACTTAAACAAGCACCTAGAGCCTGGTATGAAAGACTATCCAATTACTTAGTTTCTAAGGGGTTTAACCAAGACCAAATTGATTCAACCCTGTTTGTTAAATTCTTTGAAAATGAAATTTTCATTGCCCAAATCTATGTAGACGATATAATTTTTGGCTCAACCAATATAATTTTTTTAAAAGAATATATAAAAGTAATGGAAAGTGAATTTGAAATGAGCCTTGTAGGTGGGTTAACATTTTTCTTAGGATTTCAAATTAAACAAACTAAAGATGGAAATTATGTTCACCAATTTAAATATGTAAAAGAACTAATTAAAAATTTGAAATGGAAAACTCTAAAGACATTAATACCCCTATGACAACTAATGTCAAAATAGATAGTGACCTAGAAGAAAACCCAGTGGACTTTACCTAACTGCTAGAAGACCTGATATTTTATTTGCAGTAGGTATTTATGCTAGGTACCAAACATGTGCTAAGGAATCTCACTTAAGTGTTGTCAAAAGAATCTTTAAGTACATTAAAGGCACCCTAAATGTAGGAATTTAGTATCCTAGGGCTTCTAATTTTGATCTACTAGGTTACTCTGACTCAGATTATGCAGGGTGCAAATTAGATAGAAAAAATACTAGTGGAAGATGCCAGATGTTGGGTCATTGCTTAGTTAGTTGGTTCAGTAGAAAGCAACATTGTGTAACATTATCCACAACTGAAGTTGAATATATAGCCTTGAGAATATGTAGCTCAACTATTATGGATGATGCATACCCTTAAGAACTTCCAGTTGACCTACAATAACACTAAAGTCTACATTGATAATATTAGTTCAATTAATCTTACAAAAAATCTCATTCACCATTCCATAACTAAACATATTGAAGTAAAATACCACTTTGTTAGGGATAATGTAGCCAGGGACGAAATTATACTTACACACATAAAATCAAAGTCTAACCTAACTGATATTTTCACTAAACCACTACGTCTGAGTTTAGTTCACTAAGAAGGCAGCTTGGAATGTGCTCAGTAGAATAGACTTATTCACATATGTGTTTTTCTCCTTAATCAATTTTTTTTTAAAAAAAGGAAAGTAAGGAAAAAATATACTTTCAAAGAATATCTATTGTAAATTTTTTTGATATATGACAAAGGGGGAGAGTAGAAAAAATAAAGTTAAAAAGTATGAATTTTTTGATTTTTCCTTTTTCAAATTATTTCCTTTTTCAAAACTTTGATTTTCAAGGTTCTGAAAGAATATTATTTTAAAAAAAGAAAACTATATTTTTTTCAAAAATTGGTTTCACATTAACTTAGAGATTTATTCAAAAGTTTTCAAAATACTTTTCAAAATTATATTTAGAATTATTTTTCAAAATAATAAACATTCTCATACTTAGAATTTTTCAAAGAATTTAGCAAATCTTTCAAACCGAAAATTGCATATTTTTCAAAAGTTTCAGGAGGAGAATTTCAAATCAAGGGGAAGTTTTGTGCACTATTTCAATTTTGCAAGGTTTTCTTTTCAAAAATTGTAAATGTTTTAAAACCCCAAGGGGAGATATCTTATCAAGGCAGAGAGTTAAAAGCTTTTCCAAACTTTTCAAACCTTAAGTAAAATTGTCTTAATTTTGAATCTATTGCTTAACTATATTTCATTTCTTGCTTATATTTTTTTAACTTAACTTTTGAACTGGGTTGTGAGAAATCAAAAAGAGGGAGATTGTTGGTGCTAGAAGCACCAGATCAAACCTGGTATTGATAGTGGAAAAGGGTTCAATGTTAAGTTTGTATTATGATCTAATAGATTTGCTAAGTGTGCAAGAAAGTCCTAGTTCACCTAGGCATGAAGTCTTGACCTGCAGGGTTGAGCATGAAGTCCTAATCAAGGATTGGGCACGAAGTCCTAGCCGAGGGTTGGGCACCAAAGACCTAACCGAGGGTTGGGCACGAAGACCTAGTTCGAGGAATTGTGCACGAAGTCTTGGTCGAGGACTATGGACAACAGTAGAGACAGGTCAAGGAACGGACGTCTCGATATCCGAGAGTTTTGGAGGCCGAGCAAAAGTCCAACCGGAGGAGCCGATTGGGAAAAGTTAACTTCTCTAGTGTGGAGTAGGTGAAGACACGTTCCCTGGAAGAGGGAACAGTAGGCGTTGGTTTGACCTAGGATTTCATTTGAAATCCAAAGTCAGAACCAGATAGCTCTAGCTATCAATCATTCATGCATTTATTATATACTATTGTGTTCTTAGACTAACCTTGATTACAGGATAAGGAGACCAGCTGGCTGCAATCAGGGGCGCCTGAGAGGACTCAAGTGCCCGTGAGCCAGGTGCCTGAGAGGTCTAAGGTGCCTGGGAAGCTAGGCGCCTGTGAGGAGTCAGCTGCCCTAGAGGTGTTTTCTCAACAGTTGGCGAAGCTGAGTTGGCGGTCGTTGGTTGGAGGTGCCACGTCAGCTCCCAAGCGCCCCAGTGTTCCCAGGCTACCGAGAAGGGATAGATTTTGGCCGAGTCAGCGGATAATGACGCGGCCTGAATTGTCGATGTGGAGGGCGCCCCTAGCCTCTCGGGCGCCCAAGTAGAAGTATATAAGGGGTTTCACCCCTTGCTTCTAAACATAAATTCAAGCACTCGAATACACTGCGATAAAGCCTCTGTGCTCAAGTTCTCTATGCCTAAGAAGTTCAAAATCGACGACACTCCGCTTCCACGACGAAAAGATCATCTCTTCCTTTAAGTGTCATTGGTATAATATTTTCATTTCTATACTTAAAATTTATCATATTTGTACTTCATTTTATGAATTATAGTATTGTCCAACAAAAATGGTTAAGGACCTTGGGTCTTAGAGTAGGAGCCGTCACAGATTCCAAACCAAGTAAAAAAATAAAGTGCTAGCCTTGTTTTTTATTTGTCTTATTTCCATTGCGTCGAATCAGATTTACATCCAAAAATACGTAATCGATATTCACCCCCTCTATCGATCACAACGATCCCATAGTAAGCTTCTGGAGGAGAGAGTTTGAGGTCGTGTCCCCCGGGATAGCCTTAGGCGCTAAGATTACTTTATATATTATTATTGTGCTAACACTCTTATGCAGATAATCAAAAGTTTGTTGACCATCTGATCAATCAACTAATCACCTGGATCAGTTGACTAATCAAGCTACAGCGAGCTAGATTCAAAATATTCAGAGTTATCCATTGACTGATCATCTGGATCAGATGACGGATCTATATTTAGTATGGCGTGGGCACTCATATGGAAGATTTCTATCCGTCGACCGATCAGAGGTTAGGTTGATGTATTGCATTTATTGCACTGCCATCCGAGTACAACCGAGCAACAAATACAAGGAAGGAGCTGGAATTCGTCGACTGAACAAGAGGTTCAGTCGATCGACCCATTTCGTCGACTGAATGGTTTTTCAGTCGACGAAACGCTACCTAGATAAGGAGCTCGAGATTAGCTTTCAGAAAAACACTTCTACTCGCCTCATTCTAGCTTTCTGTGTCAACAAACTACTTTCGATCTACAGCTCCGATGCGGGAAAACTCACCGTCATACTGCACTCAAGATATTCTACTTCTTAGTCGGTATCATTTTCTTAATTGTACTTGTACTCATATTTCTAGAGGAAATTAGTAGGTTGTTACTAATTCCCCTACATTATGTACGACATCAGTTTCCCCCAAAAGATTTTCAAAGAAAGAGTTATAGTGAATTGTCTATCGAGGGAAGTTGAGGATTGTGGGCCTTGGAGTAGGAGTCGTCGAAGGCTCCAAACCAAGTAAAAAGAAGCGAGTCTCATTTTTCGCTGCTTTACTCTTACTCTCTTTCATTTTATGTGTAAGAGAAAAGAAAGCTTTTATTAATGATCGAGATTAACCCCCCCCCCCCCCCCCGCCTTCTCTCTATCATCGACGATCCTATAATCGGTATTAGAGCAGGTTTGTTATGAAATAGCTTTATAGTTTTTCGTGCTTCTTAATATCTTTTCTATTCTTTGAAAAAGTTTTCTTTTCTTTACATTAGTTGTTTTTCATATTCTTTATCTCACACTATTAATCCCAAGAGGAAGTTTTGGAAATCTTGTTTTAGTCTATCCTTTTTTGCGAGAATAAAAAATGTCTCAACAAGAAGATTTAAGTACGTCTCACCCACCTCTCTTCAATGACACAAATTTTAACCTTTGGAAGAGACGGATGAAGCAATTTTTAAAGATAATGTTCAACTTGTGGATCATGATTAAAAGGGGTTTTATACTGCTGATCAACAAATTTAGAAAACCTCTAGAATGGAAAGGTGGACCTCTAACATTAAAAATAAGGTTCAAGATGATTCTAGGGCCACATACACCCTCCAATGTGGCTTGATGAATGAAGAACTTGATCTTGTTGGTAACTTCAACAACGCTAAGGAGATTTGGAACAAGTTGATCGAAATTCATCAGAAAACCCATGCTCCAAAGCTAACGAAAAGACATCTTAATTTAAATAATGTTTCTAACAATTAAATGTAGGACAACAAATCATCCTCATATAAGTTAGACATGCATGAACCAAAGCAAAGAAGTTTTGTGGCAATAATGATAAAAAAACATATAGACAAACTCGATTTTGAGTCCGAGCATGAGCACAAGTATGATTCTGAGTCCGAGCCCGAGCCCGAGTCAAGCGATAAAGAACAACTTGAGGCAAATTTATTTTCAAAAGTTCAATTACGCAAAATTATTAAATGCCTATGTAAGAAATTGACTAAATCAGCGGAACAAATTAACTCACTCCTTAAGGAGGTTAACCACCTTAAGGAACAAGTTAACATGAACCCCTTAACTAACCAGGTTTATAAAGGAACATCAACTCAAGTTGCAAAATTTAAGGAAGAAAATTCCTCTTTGAAAGGTCAAGTTAAGGGACTCAATAAAATGTTGAAAAGTTTGACTTTGGCTGTAACCTTATTACTAAGTATGCAGTATTGAAAGGATTATAACCTGACACCAAGCTGAAGTACGGGGTGATGGAGTCCTGTCAAGAAGTCCAAGGTGGTGGAGTCTTGGCAAAAGTTCAGTTGGGTCCGAGAGTTTGACTGCTGGCGGAAGTCCAGGACGGTGGAGTCCTAGCAAAAGTCCAAGTTGATGGAGACTTGGCAAAACTTCTGGTGGGTTAAAGAGTTGATTCAATCTGCACAAGGTAAGTGAGGTAAGTCACTGGAAGAACAAATTCTGGTGAGGATGAGTTCCAGTTGGGACTTTATGCATGCTCCAACTTAGAATCATTTCGGATCTCTAAGTTGAGGCCTCTAACTAGATCCTAGTTTTGGGAAGACAATGTCTATTTAATACTCATTACTTTTAGTCCATGCTGTGTGATTACTAACCTTGTTTTACAGAGTATATTTATTTTTGGACTAACTTAGTTTTGTAGGGGGTTTTCTATAAAAGTTTCCTCAAATGAACAATACCTGAGGTACCTCAATTTGGACTAGAGGCGTCTTAGGCGGATGAGAGCAGTTTCGTGAAGTCTATGCTGAAGATGCACTATCAGCGAGCTGAGGTGCCTCAATTCAAATCATAGATCAAGATCAAGTTTTGACTGAGGCGCCTTAGTTGGGAACTGAGGCGCATCAGATACCCTTTATAAGGGGGTCGTTACCGAGAGCTTGGTACAAACTTTCTCCTACTATCTTAAAGCTCATGCGCTCATGCGCTCATCCGGCTACTTCCTCATCTTCCTGCTGCATCTTCTCTTCGACACGACCACATCTAGCTGTTGCCGGAAGATTAACGCCAACATATGAGCCAATCGAAAGTTCTATACTTGTGTTGGGTAACGAATTTATTTATTTGTGCTTAATCAAGTAGGAAGTGTAAGGTTGTTACACTTCCTACCCATATCTTTACTCGATCACTCTACTAGGAGCTTACCAGTGGAGGGGTACTAGTGGATTGTCCATCGAAAAGATCCAAGGGACCTGAGCCTTGCAGTAGGAGTCATCGAAGGCTTCGAAGTAAGTAAAACCGACCTGTGTATGAATCTTGAGTTTTTCATCTTTTTTGCTGTGCACGTACTCTCTATCTTTCGAAAAGCGATTTATTTTTTAAAAGACACATGATTCACCCTCCCCCCCCTTCTCACATGTAACGGTCCTATAAATGGTATCAGAGCCTCGTTCACTCTGAGTCAGTGCAACCACCATAAGAGCTGGGGTTTTTTTCGATTTTTAGTTTTTCGTACACAGTCTAGATTTGGTATTATTACCTATCTTTAGATGTTTCTTCCATTCAGATTTATTCGAAGTCAGTGCAACATCACTTGAGTCACTTTTATTGTTTACTACCTCTCACACTATTAATCCAAGACCCAGTCTTGGCACTTTTTCTCTTCTGCTTTTTGCATGACAAATCTGATGGCTCAAGGTGAAGGCTACAGCACAGCTCGGCCTCCTATGTTCAGTGGGGAAGATTTTCCCTACTGGAAAAGGAGAATGGAGGTCTATCTAAAATCGACATGGATTAGTGGTTTGCTGTCTTGAGTGGATACTCACCACCAATGGATGAAGGAGGAAATGCTCCACTCAAGCCGGACAAGTGAAACATCGAAATGAAGAAGAAGGTGCAAGTCGAGTTCAAGGCCCAAAATACTTTGCAATGTTTCCTAACAAAAGAGGAGTTGAACCGAATTGGACCAACTAAAAGCGCAAAGGAGCTCTAGGACAAGCTAATCGAGCTACATGAAGGCAGAGATGATGCCAAAGTAACAAAGAGATATTTTCTGCTAAATAGGCTCTTCAACATAAAGATGCAAGACATGAAATGGCAAGCCAACTTCACTCCCGTATCAAGGAGATAATGAACAAGCTCCATCTGATTAGACATCACCCAGACAATCAGGATGTGATAAGGTACGCTCTAAATACTTTTCCTCGAAATTCATCATGGGCATCTATTATAGATGCTTACAAAATTTTGAGAAATCTTTCAAAAATAAAATTAGATGAATGTTCTGTGAATTATACCTCCATGAACAGACTAACGCCAAAACAACCGAGAAGGATATTGCTTTGATTGCAGATTTCTCAAAAGAATCAAAGTCGAAGAGTAGAACCCAGGAACCATCTATAAGTGAGTCAGACTCAGACTCAGATAATGAAGAACACCTAGTGAACTTGGTAAGAAAGATGTTCACCAGGAGGAAGAAAAGATTATCCAAAAAGGACATTCAGAAGGTGATAAAGCCACACACAACAGAATCCAAAAGCAACATCACCTGCTTTGGCTGCAACAAAAAAAGGGCACTTCAAGAACAAATGCCCATTCAAGAAGGAGGGCCAACCCAAGAGGACAAAGAAGAAGAAGGCGCTACAAGCAACTTAGGACGAGACTGATGGGAATAAACCCTTGTATGGCTTGGCGGTTTCCTAAGCAACCACGGGGTCGAACATGAGAGATCTCTCTATGTCTACGGATTAAAATTTTAATCTAAATAGAGACCTGTCTCCCAAACGACCGTCTCATCGTCGTGTCAATTGATTCAAGTCACAATTTAGCCAAAACCAAAGTTAAAGTCTTGTAACTTTCCGAATCGAAAGACCGCGGAAAAGACGACTAATGGATCGCCGGTTCTTGTATTTGTTATCGGGGTCCATGACAAATTAATTGACACATTAATTAACAAACAATTAATCCATGGCAATTAATTAAACACATGCAATAATGAATACCAGCATGAAAATAATAAGAAAACAAAGACGGAGCTAAGGAGAGGAATACCTCGCCTTTTACCTTGCAATCTTCTACCTTATGACCCTCCCCTCCTGGACGTCATGTGAGAGATGAGCTCCCAAGACGCGGAGTCACCAAGGCAAGCCATGATCACCTTCTTCAAACCTCTTCCAATTACCAACCAAAACCCTAGCACCTAGGGTTTTTTCTCGCCGGCCACCTCCTCACCTTCCCTTGTGCCGCCGGACACACCAACCTTGTTGATCACCGGCTGAAGGGTAGCCAAGGTGAGGATGATCAGGAAGATGAAGAGGAAGGAAGAAGAAACTGAGATAAACTCCTTCTTCTTCCCCAAAACCCACAGAAACCCTAGCCTCCCTCTTCAATGTCGCCGGCGCCAACTTGGGAGAGAACCTCCCTGTTTTCTGACCGCCGACCACCCCTCTCCCTTGCTCCTTGCTTGCGCACGCCAAGGGAGAAGTGAAGATGAAGAGGGAAGAAGAAACCGTGAAGAAGAAGAGGAAGAGAATCAAAATTCCCTTCCTCACCGTCGGCGCTGCAAAACCGAGTGAAGGGCTGCCGCCGGTGGGTCTTCTCCCTTTCTTCTATCTCCCGCTGAGATCTCCTAGACCTGGCAGAGTCTTCATGCCAAAGAGGAGGAGCTGATGAGGTGGAGAGCCGAAGGAATCTCCTCCTTCTTCCTTCTCTATGCTCGGCGCAAGGGGTTGCCCTAGGAGAGAGAATAGGAGAGGGTTATGGGTGTTGGCTTGTGTTATTAGATGATCAATTAGCCTTGTATCATGACTCCTATGGGGTATTTATAGGGCTAAGGTAGGGATCATGAGGAGGAGTTGGGAGTTGGTTCTTGGCCCGCTAATGGATCCAAACCCGATCCATTAATAGAGATCCATTCCACTAAAGGATCCCATTGAACTTCCTCACAAACTCCCATATTTTCATATGGGCTCCACCTATTATGAGTCGTCCATCTCTCCGTATTTATGATATCAAATGTCCGATAATTAATTAAAATTACTGATAATTTAATTAATTATCCTCTTGATCCTTGACTAGTACCACTCAACCTTTTCATAATGTCAGACCATAGTCCACTTGCAAGATTTGACATGACTATCCTTTTGAGTTCATCAAGGGGGCATCATCATCCCGACTAACCAGGGCACGGATTTCCTCAATAATCAATGGAACACCATGTAGATAAAATTATTACCCAACTTACCGGGCCTATCAATCTAACAGAATAGATCTCGCCCATTTGTAAATCAAAGTAATAATAATTAAATACACGTGCCCATTATTATTTTGGATTTAGAGATCGTACTCTATAATATAGACCGAGGTCTAATCCAATTTATAAAGTCAGTACAAAATTGAATGACCTCTCTTTTTGTCCTACTCAATGCACACAAAGTGCACTAATGTAATTCTATGGTTAAGACAAATCACACCTAATTACACTACAACCATCCCGATGGTTTGTCCAACTCCATCTCGATTGTGAGCCTCTTACTTATACTTCTACAAGGAACTCGATAACATGATCTTCTGTGCATCACCATGTACCATGTTATCTTCAATGCAAAGTACGAGATATTTTGTCCACATACTAATATAAATATGCACCTTGTGATTTTGTGATTCTCTTTTAAAATGTAAATGTATTTTAACCAAAAGTAAAGCTTTTATCATACATCCTAACAGAGACCTCCCCTAACGACTCAAATAGAGAACCTGCGAAGAATTCCAGCTACCTGGCACTAATGGCAACTGAACCTGAGTCAGAATCAGAATAAGATGAAGAATCTGAATACGAGTCAAGCCACGAGTTTGCACTCTTTTCTGACGGCTCGACCAAGGTACAGGAATTATTAAATACAATGTTTTTTAAAATAATTTCCTATTTAGATAGAAAATTGATTGCATCTGAAAATAGGATTGATCAACTCCTTAAGAAAAATCAAGACCATAAGGTGAAAATTATTAACAATAAATTAATTAATCAAAAGTAATCTGAAAAGTCAACTAAACTTGATAATGAAAACTCCACCCTAAAAGGTGAAGTACAAAAACTCAAGGATTCACTAGAAACTTTGACAACAAAATCTAAGAATCTTGACCTAATTCTTGGATCTCAGAAGGGTGTTTACAACAAATCTGAGATAGGATACAAAGCAAGATCGTCCTAGAGATCTTTTGTTTCCTTTACCCACTCACGCAAGAACTTAAGACAAGTGTGTGTCCCGAAAGCTTACCTAACAATGCAAGTAGGGCAAAACCAATATTATGTCCCTAAAAAGGGCATCCACTATATTAACCCTAAACACCCTACCTACAATTTAGAGGGAGGTACCAAATTAGTTGGCACCTCAAAATCAACCCTTACCCATTAAGGTAATTAGGACTATACTTAAAAGTTAATTTGACCCTTGATCTACTTAGTACCAGGGTGGGGTGAGATGATAGTATGCTAGGAAAGTTGGTCTATGAAGTTAGGTAAGGAAGGCGTACCCTATTTGTTCTTTTTAGCTCGATGGAACTAGCCGAAGCTACCTTGTCACATCCTAGACTAGTTAGACCAGAGTTTCTCAAAGAGTAAGTTAAAAATATAATTTCTATAAAAGAGTTTGTCTAGGAAAGGGTTGTTACTCTGATAGCCAAGAAGACCCCTATGCCTCGCCAAGACCTAGAAACCAATTTTCAAATGTGCTTTTAAATTACTACATGTTAAACCTAAATATAACAAAAGGTCAAATTAACTTTCCTAAACTCAACTCAATTCATCTAACAAAATTATAGGATTACCCTAGTTGATAACGTTAGACAGGGTAAGATGATTAAGGACAATAAAATTTAAACTCGTATTGTCTTTTAAAATTTTAACTTTTATTAAAATTTTACCTTAATTAAACCTAAACTTTAATTGATGGGGTTGAGCACCCCATAGCTGACATGTGGACTGAAGACGCTATGTGGCAAGACCTACCGAGTCTGGACGACTCTCTTTCCGTGGCACCAGAGGCCCCCTCGGGAAGATGGATTCTCGAGACCACCTTGGGCCGGCATACTCTGGAAATCGACCCAGGAGGACACACGCCCGATATCACCTCGGGAGATCAGGTCCCCGAGAGCACCTTGGGAAGGTAAACACCCGGGACCCCTTGGGCCAAAAGACCCCGAGATCACCTAGGGGTAGCGGAGCCCAAGGAGCACTCGACCTCAAGTAATGGTCCCCCTTTCTTTGGATATGTGGATAATCATCACCAATTATTATAGGATAATCATGACCCATAATTACCACAACGGTCCGGATTTAATGGTTGAGTGGACCGTTGCAAGGGTTATTGATAACTAGCATTTTATGTCATTATATTTGCTCATTTACTTAGCATTTTTTTATCCTCTCGTATGTTTAAATCATGTTTATATCATATTTTATGATTAGGATCTATTTTTGGAGCTAATTATAATTTCCTCTAAATTTTGGCATTATTTCATGATTTTTGTAGGGAATTAAAGATGAACCTTGGACCGAGGCTTGGATCAAAGTAATTGGACCCAATGCTAGTGTTGAGGAGCTTAGTTCAATTTAAGCATGGTCTAATTTGAAGGCTTGGTTCAATTCAAATGAAGATGGTTTATTTCATCCAACCCAATTTGGACCCAAGAAGAGGAAAGCTCTAACCCATCCAAAAGCCCATTAACATCATCCAATCCTTAAGCCCAATTTCAACCCTTATTGGATTTGGATCTAATTTTCTTACTCCTACCCTCAACCCAAAATCCAAAAATCCATTAAGAAACAAAAACTTCCCTCACGCCATCGCACAAAAAAAAAGGGAATCACATCTCCAACCCGACGCCGCCCCTCTCCTCCACTTCCATCTCACCACCAGCCACTTCCTAGCCATCAACTCCACCAAGGCCGGTGGTCCCTCCCTCCACCTCGCTGCCACCGGCCGGCCAAGTTCTTCTTCTTCCCCGTCCAACCCATCCACAACCTCCACCTCATTCACGTCCCTCAACTCACGGATAGAAACAACATCTTTTCTTCCACACCAAGATTTCGGATTGCTTCCTCCTCAAGCTCCGGCCATCTCCTCTTCGAGTTAGAGGAGGAGGAACTAGCAGCCCCTTTTGGAGCTCTTTCATCTGTGTTTCAGCAGCCCGCTTCCGAAGCCATCCATTGTCATCCATCCGACGATTGAGGGAGAAGCTCCGGCCATCCTTGCAACTTAATTTTTGCTTATTGTTTGTTTCTTAGAGTTGGATGTTTGTGTTAATTGATGAATGCTTGTATTGAGCTTGATTCCCAATGTTTGGATTGCACGTACTTTGATTAAATTCTTTCATGGATACCATGTGTTTGATGAATTGTCTCTTCCATTAGTTGGATTCTAGTTTGAATTTTCCTTATCTTAGATTCTTGCAATGTTTCGTTAGTTTGATTGCTTTATGTTCTCTTATGGTTGTCTTTCAGTTTGATGCAATTAGATAGGT
The DNA here is from genome assembly GCA_024364735.1 of Boesenbergia rotunda. NCBI lineage: Eukaryota > Viridiplantae > Streptophyta > Magnoliopsida > Zingiberales > Zingiberaceae > Boesenbergia > Boesenbergia rotunda. The sequence goes on along the minus strand of JAGFNQ010003395.1, from coordinate 162,612 downwards.
TTCATTTATGTGTTGAATGTTTATACCAAATTGAATTCCCATGTTTGAATTGCTCACACATTGCTTAATTCAATATATGCTCCCCAAGTGTTCGTTGAAATGTCCCAACCAATTGTCTTAGTGTAGTTTCGCATTTTCTCAACTTAGATTCTTGCTACGCTTTATTAATTGAATGTTTCAAGTTTCTCTTATGTTTAAGTTCTGCAATTAGGTTGGATCAGGTTAAGTTTCATTAATGCTCTATTTCCTTAAATGCTTCCTTTATGATGTCTTTCGTTTCCTTGTCAAGTGTAGTTAGGTTAAATTAGATTTTCTTTACTTGCATTGTCCTTCATTAATTAGGATTAGATTTCATACCTGCTTTGCTTTTTCATTTATTAATCTTAGCATTCAAATCCAAACCCCCAGTTTAATATCCAAAATCCAAAAGCAATATCTTGGAATCCTAGGATTATTAATTTATCATTACATTCCTTGAGAGAGACGACTCGAGTTACTCTATACTACATTAGTTTAGAGGAGTTCGACACTTTAATTGTATTTGATGCTCGTGGTACGACACACGGGTCACATCAGTTATCCCATAACCGACAATTGGTGGGATGTGGTGAAGATCGTGGAGACACGTGTGATTGTCGCCTTATGTATAAAAGGTACTCTAACCCCTCCGGTAAAGGGGTTACGCACACTCTAACTTACGCATTTTACTTGCTTCCTTCCATCTCCTAAACTGTGGCACTGACTTAAGCGTCGGAGTGGGCTCCATCAAACAACCTCCAGCGTGTTTCCATTAACGCTCATGTTAATCTTGCAGGACAGAAGCTTTTCCTCTCTCATCGTCATCCTTGTTGAGGCAATCTGTGGTCCGGAGTGACCAAGTGTTTTGATGTTTGGGCAAAGGGTTTAAGTTAGGTTTACCCTTGTATTCTTATATGTGTATGTTGAGTGTACAGGTTGTATAGATACATATTAACTTGACTGGACGACCTCGGTACAGTGAAGGGTGGCATGGAGACAAGCTGGAGGCTTATGTGCACCTGAGGGACCTTGGAAAGCAAGGACGATGAGCTGATGGTGCGGACTTCGAGGCATGCGTGAAGGATGGCATGGAGGCAAGCTGGAGGCTTGCGTGCATCTGAGGGATGGGAGCCGAAGATAAAGAGGGCGCGAAGGCAACAGTCGAGGCTGCGGAGGAGGAGTCAGTCGAGTCACGAGGGTACAAGTGCTGTGTGATTGTACTCAGGAAATCCTAGGGTTCGAGTGCGGAGTGGAATGTACTCGGGAAGGGTAACCTTAGGTGGGTGAGTAGACCAGTCGACTGGCCTGGGGGCAGTCGACTGACGGAACTCACAGAAAGGTCTCAGCCCTGGGACCAGTCGACTGCCCTCGGGGCAGTTGACTGGTAGGTGGCTGGTGAGTTGGCTGAGAATTCGAACGTTGGGGTGCAACGGTCGAATTTCAGTGGCACCAGTTGACTGCCCTGGGGGCAGTCGACTGGTGGCGAGGGTTTCAGCCTGAGTCCTATTTAAAGAGGACTTCGTGGTGGCTGAGCTTCTTGACGAATCTTGTCTTGGCTAAAGGCAAGAAAATAGTCTTTGTGCTCAGTGCTTTGTTTGAGTTTGTGGCGAGGTTTCTCCACCCACAAGGAGCGACGAGGACTAGCCGGAGGTTATCCAGGGATTAATCCACCGATGAATTCTTGGATTAGTCACCCGTCAGGGGTGGATACCAAGTAAATCTTCCGTGTTAGCATTGGTTAGTATTTGTTTTATTATTTTTATTGTATATTCCGCTGTACAACTAACCGTGCAGGAAGAAAAGGGGTTCGAAAAGTGTTATTCACCCCCTCTAGCAACGTCATCGATCTATCAATTGGTATCAGAGCGAGGACTGCTCTTGATCGGACTAACCGCCAAGGGAGCACACGCTAGAGGGAGAAGAACATGGAAGACAAGTTCGGGGACGACATCTACACTCCATCGGCCTACGACCATGAGAATTTCGGATATTAGAAAGCGAGATTGGAGGCATGGTTCAGAATGGAGTGGGACCTTCGGATCGCGCTTGAAGAGCCCTTCGAGATTTCAAAGGATAAGCACGGGAAGAGGCTTAGACCTAGGTATTGGAATCAAGAACAAGCAAGGGCAAATGAAAAGGTAATGGGTATATTGATTGATATTGTGCCTAACAAAATTTTGAGTTGTGTAGGAGCATACCAAAATGCATGTGAACTGTGGAGCAAATTGAAAGAATATCATGAAAGTCCTACTCAAGCTCAAGAGCCCAAGGACAAAAGTCAAATGAGTCAAGAAGAAGAAGAAGAAGAAAAGGAAGTATCTACATCTTCAAGTGAGGGAGAGAGTGAAAGATCATCAACCTCCTCAAGAGAAGAAGAGGAGGTATCAAGAATGCCTAATGGAATTAGGAAATTACAAACTTACGGTGGCCGGCGGTGATTTTCTTCTCCGACAACCGGTAGTGGTTCTTCTTCAACTTTCCGGCACCAGAGGGCGTGTAGCACAGTGTGGGTGGACTTCACTGGAGTAGGGGCCACTGTGGAGGACGTTTTAAGGAGTAAAATAGAGGTATGAGGGTCTTTAGTGGTGGTTCTTGAGTACAAGGTGCAGTTTTAGTGCAGTTTTTGGCTTTCCGGCGAAGTTTCTGCATTTTCCGGCGAACTTTCGGCAGCTCCGGCCATCCTCTCCGGCCAAGGGCAGCTGCTGCCACCCCAACCAAGTGCCACGTGGTTGGAGGGCTTTGGGTGGCAATCCACTAAGGTAGATGGGTTTTGCATGCCATCCAAGCAAGTGTGTTCTCATTGGGTGGCTTGGGTGACTACTCCTCTTCCATTGGGTGAGGTGGGTGGCTGTTGTCTTCCCAAAGCACAGCTGGACTCCTCCTCCAACCATGGTCAAGAAGAAGAGGAATATGAGGGGTTCTTCTAGTCAAAAGTCCCCTAAGGAGGTGGCAAGGCATGATGAAGTGGCAGCACATATGGACCAACCGGATTGTAATGAGGTGGACAACTTGGACAGCTTGGATGGGGGTAGGGCACCTGCTGCTCATGCCCAAGAATAGAGGACACCTACTGCCCACGCCCAAGAATAGAGGACAACTTCTCCTCGTGAAGGAAATGAAGATGAATCAAGGCAAGGCTTGCAAGAGGAAGAACCAAGTGAAGATGTTGCGGAAACGCCGCCGGAGCTGCTGCCGGAGCTACTGCCGGCATCACTTGGAGGAGGACATGGGCCAGCCTTTTCAAGGACAATTGGAAGCTCAAGAATGCTGTGAAGTTGGATCATTATGAGGCTAAAGGTGAAAGGCTAAGGTTTGGTTATGAAGATATTGATACCATGGAAGAAGCAGTGGGTTTCTGTCTTGTTGGTTGTTTCATGGGCCATCATCCGGGCAAGAATGGGGTGAGAACAGTAGCAAATCAGTGGAGAGTCCCCTACAAGTTGTTTATGCATCAAAGTGGTTGGATCATCTATAGATTTGAAACTGAACAAGATCAAGAGAAAGTTTTGTAAGGTGGACCATATTTTGCTTTTGGTACTCCAATGTTCCTCAAGATTATGCCAAGGTGTTTTCTATTTGATGAAGATTGCCGATTTGCTCCGGCTTGGGTACAAATTCATGGTCTACCGGTGGATTGTTGGTCGCAAAAGGTTTTGAGCATGATTGGCTCGGAAGTGGGGAAACTGTTGTACACAGATCATTTGACACGTACAAGAGAAAGATTGGAGTTTGCTCGGCTAATGGTGGAAATTCCAATTGTAGGAGAAAGGGTATATGAGGTGCCAATTATGTTGCCTACCGGAGCCCAAGTTGATCTCAAAATTGTGTATGAAATGGTGCCGGACTATTGTCAAACATGCAAGAAGTTGGGGCATGGGAATGGGGAGTGTGGTGCGGATAATACACAAACTGAACAACAACATCATAGGGTTGATCGGAATCAATCAAGCGGATATCCAAGTCAAGAGCAAGGGCCAAGGATGAGGTCGCAATCAAGGAGAGGTCGTGGTAGAGCAAGAAGAAGGACGCGCACAAGACAACAATGGCGACCAATGCAAAATGAACATATGGAAGAAGGAGCTAGGGGGCAACAAGAAGGGCCACAAGATGAGCAGAATTGTTTGGCAATTGTGCCTCACAGTCCTATTCCGTTGGCGGTTGACTCGGAAGGAAATGGTGTGTCAATGGAGGAGGTACCAATGGGGGAAGAGTCAGCGGATCCGGGGCAAGGACGGGGCTCGTTTAGGGCGCCACAGCCCACGCTAAGCACAGGGACAGCAAGTTTTGTGTTGTGCCAAACACCAAATGAGGTGAATTCTTGCAGTAGGGAGCCTTATCTCACCCGGGGTGAAACTTCAAAGCAAGGGGCAGCAAGGGGAGCGCAAAGAACACACCATACATGGGCGCGAGCAGCCCGAAGGGGTGGTCAATGAAGGTTGCTTCATGGAACATTAGGGGCTTCCACAAGTCCCTAAAGCAAGGGGGTGTCCAACACCTTCTAAGGAGCAAGGAGATACAAGTGCTAGCATTGTTGGAGACAAAGCTTAATGAAGAACTTATTGAACCAATCATGCAAAGAAGGTTCCAAGGTATGGGTTATGCACATAATTTTGGAATTTCTAATCATGGATGGATTCTTCTTTTATGGGACTTGCAGCGGGCTGATATGAACATTGTCACCGCATCTGAGCAATACATGCACTACTATGTCAAATGTCAGATTTCTGGACGGGGTTTTCTTATTACTTTTGTATATGGGCTCCACTCGATTATGGATAGAAGACCGCTATGGGAGAGTCTCTCGGATCTAGGAGGCACCATCACGAGACCATGGATGATTATGGGGGACTTCAATACCATAATTTCTATTCAAGAAAGGCAAGGTGGAAATCCGGTTACAAATTATGAGATGCAAGATAGCCAACGGTTTGTTCAATTGTGTGGTTTGGTGGATCTAAGATCTATTGGATGTCGCTTTACATGGTCAAGGGGAGATGTATCTTGCAAATTGGATAGAGCCTTGGTAAACTCGGATTGGCTAGTGGAAGACTTTGATGCTTATGTGGAATTCATAGCACCGGGATGTCTTTCCGATCATTCGTGTGGGATTGTGCACATTCTACCCATGGGCCGGCCACCTAAGAGAGCTTTTAAATTCCTAAATATGTGGGCACTACATGAGATTATAGTAAGGTGGTGGAGAACTCTTGGGCAGCACCGGTTTGTGGCAATGCACAATACATCCTCAAGACTAAGGTGTACCGATTGAAGGGCGAATTGCGCAAGCTGAACAAAAATCAGTTTGGGCACATTTCGGAGAAAGCAAAGAGGGCAAATGCGGATTTGGAAGAAATACAAAGGGGAGTTCTAATGGGTGGACCAATGCCCGATGATTATGGTGTGATCCGGAAACGTACTATACTACTTTCGGAGGCGGAAAAGCTATTTTACCAACAAAGAGCAAAGAACACATATCTTAGGAGTGCGGACAAGTGTACAAAATTCTTTCATGATGTGGTTAAGAGGAATAACAAGAGAAATGCAATTATCATGCTCACTAAAAGGAATGGGAAAAGAACTACAAGCTTAGGAGAAGTTGCGGAGGAATTTGTGGACTACTTTCATGGTATACTTGGACAAATGGAGCCTTGTTCAGTTTTGGACAGCGGCACAATTGGTGGAAGGATGCTTACAAATGGGCAGAAAATTGAACTTGAGAAGCGGTGGGGGTAGAGGAGTTAAAGACGGCCTTATATGACATTGGTAGTGAGAAGGCACGGGGTCCGGATGGCTATGGGGCTAAATTTTTCACCTCGTCATGGGATATAGTTGGTGCAGTTTTTTCTACAGCAGTACAAGAGTTCTTTTGCATGGGCAAGTTGTTGAAGCAATGGAACCATTCTTTGATTTCCCTCGTGCCCAAGGGGGACCATGCGGAGGGTGTAAAGGACTATCGACCTATCTCTTATTGTAATGTGTTCTATAAGGTAATCTTGAAGATTATTGCGGGTAGGCTTTCGAAGGTGTGGGTTATCTTATTGATCCGGCACAAGCGGCCTTTCTGCAAGGGAGAAGTATTAGTGACAACATCTTCCTAACTCAAGATCTATTAAGGAAGTATGCTCGGAAGCGGATTTCTCCAAGATGTATGATTAAGGCGGATTTACAAAAAGCTTTTGATATGGTGCATTGGGATTTCTTATTAAATGCACTCGTTGGTTTTGGCTTTCCCCAATGATATTTAAATTGGATTAAGGAGTGTGTCACCACGGCATCCTATTCTATCTCTCTAAATGGTGGCGTCTATGGTTTCTTTAGTGGACGGAGGGGACTTAGGCAAGGTGATCCCTTGTCTCCCCTCCTTTTTGGATTATGCTTAGAGGTGTTATCAAGAAGGTTGAAGATCATTTCATCTATGTCATCCTTCCACTTTCATCCAAGATGCAAAGAAATAGGTCTCACACACCTTGCTTATGCGGATGACTTGATGATCTTTGCAAGAGCAGATGAAACCTCCATGGGACTGTTAAGGGGTTGTTTGGAGATTTTGGAGAGGAAGCCGGCTTGAAGGTGAACCAATTAAAGTCACATGTATACATGGCTGGGGTAAGTGGAGCCACAAAGGGTCGGTTGCTTCAAATATTCGGATTTCAAGAAGGGAGCTTTCCTTTTCGATACTTGGGCATCCCATTGGCGGCGGAAAAATTGCGTATAGCTAATCATGGACCACTCCTAGATAATATTATTAAGAAAGTGAATGTTTGGCCAAAGCGTACTCTATCATATGCGGGAAGATTGGAGCTTGTGAAGACGGTCCTCCAAGGTGCGATAGGCTATTGGTTTTCTATGCTTTCCATTCCCGGTGGGGTAATTGATAAGATCAAGACAATATGTCGGTTGTTTGTTTGGGATTCTAAGTACCCTCCAATATCTTGGGACACTATTTGCTTGCCAAAAGAGAATGGAGGATATGGCCTTAGAGATCTAGGTGCATGGAATGAGGCATTACTTGCCAAGGTGCTATGGGAAATTCACTCAAGAACGGACTCCTTGTGGATTAGGTGGGTGCATCACCACTATATTAAGGGGGGTGATTTTTGGCTTTGGGATGCAAAACCTTCGGATCCGCCGCTGATAAAAAGGTTGGTTGAAATCAGGGAGAAAATTAAAGGAGCGGGCAATGGAATAGGAGAGGCGAATATGAAGCTAATTGAGTGGTTTGCAATGAAAAGCAATGGAGTTAGCAATGCATACGATTTTTTTAGATGCGCTACCGTGAGGCCCCCATGGGCGGCAACATTATGGAGGACCGAGATTATGCCAAAGCATCGGTTCATATCATGGTTACTTGCGCAAAGGAAGATTCGGACAGCAGATAGGATGGAGTTTGAGCCAAACAAACAATGCCCGGTATGTTGTCAAGAGGAGGAATCAATGGACCATCTATTTTTCATGTGTCCCTTTGCACATGCTCTATGGAATAAGGTAAAAATTTGGCTTGAGATCAGTTTTGATTTCCAAACAATAGAAGAACTACTTAATGGGGTGCGACAAAGATACAAAGGGGAAAACCGGAAGGCAAAAGCTAGATTACTTGGCATTTCAAGCACAATCTACTATATATGGGGCGCTCGGAACAAATGCAAGTTCGAGGGAGTACCTACAAATGTGGATGGAGCATTTCGCAAGGTACAAATTCATGTTCACCGCTTTGTGGATCTCTCGCCAAGATAGTATACAAAATGGAGCAAATTGGTGCAAGATGGTGGAGCGGTTTTAGCACAGTTTGGTACAAGCTGTATGGTCGGTTTCTGCTGCTGACGGGGGCTATTTTGTTGCTGATCAGTGCTGATTTTGGATGTCTTTTGATGCTAGGTTCTGCTAAGGCTGGATGGAGAGGCCGGCTGGATTTTGCTGCTGTTTTGGGGCTTGGCTTAAGCTCAATTAATCCCTGCTCAGTAGGTATGAGTAATCCCTAGGACTCTGTGCAATCCCCTACACTACCATCCCTGTGCTATAAGTCCTCTGAATCCTCAATAGAAATGGGTGATCCTGGGGCTCTGTGCAATCCCCTACACATAGAATATCCTCACCAACTAATAGTGAATCCGAAATAAAGTCTGAAATATCCTCAGCCTCTGTGGCAAACACATCCTCAACCTCCTCTGTAGAAATAACTCCTCCAGAAAAATCATGTAAAACTCTCTCAGCCTCTAAATCTGTATCAACCAATCCATCCAGAATGTCAATACTCATAATAGAATAGTCCTCTCTAGGGTGTTTTATAGCATCAAAAATGCTAAACTGAACTACCGTATCTCCAATCTCCATCGAAAGCGTACCAGCATAAACATCTATCTTCGTTCTAGCAGTCTTCAGAGATGGTCTTCCTAAAATGAGTGGAGAACGGTGTGCAAGATAATCTCCCTCCATATCCAAAATATAAAAATCTACATGAAATATCAGCTCCTTTACCTTCACCAAAACATCTTCAATCATACCAGCTGGGTGGGTCTGACTTCAGTCTACTAGCTGTATCACCACGCCAGTAGGCTGTAAAGGGCCTATGCCAAGCATCTGGAAGACTGACCTGGGCATCACATTTATGGAAGCTCCTAAATCCAGCATGGCATCATGGAATGTGGTGCTCCGTATCTCACAAGATACTATAAATACTCCAGGGTCTTCACACTTCTGAGGTATAGAGTGGATCAGTGCTGCAACATTCTTCCTCAAGCTGACTAGCTCATTTTTCTTAAGCTTCTTTTTGTGAACACATAAATATTTCAAGAACTTAGCATACTTAGGAATTTGTTTAATCATAGTCAACACATTGATCTCTACCTTACTGAACATCTTCACTAGCTCATTATACTCCTTTGCTTTCTCCTCCTCCACTTTCTTTTTAGCTTGAGTTTTGCGATGAGGGAAAGGTAAGGGAACAGGAATTTCATCTTGTTGAGCCGAAACTTGAAGAGCTGGGTGCTAAATTCGTAGCTGTTTTGGTGCTGAATTTGATGCTGTTTTGGTGTTGGAAATTGATGTTGTTTGGTGCTGAATTGGCTGCTGCTTGGTGCTGAAAATTGCTACTGTGGGTGGCAATTTGGCTGCTGATTTTACAGGCAATTTGCTGCAATTCTGAGGGTGGTTTGCTACAAGTATTTATGGTGTGTGCTCAAGATGTGTGCTGTCCATTGGAAAGTTTTGTGTGATGTTGTGTGTAATAATAGACTGGTGAGAGTGGTGAGATGAGAACCATGCTTCCAATATAAGTGCTATGGTTGGGTTTGATGTTATTTGTATTGGATGTCCTGTACTTGATGCACGGATTGAGGCATTAACCTCATGATGTGATTTTATATACATGTACCTTTTTCAAAAAAAAAAAAAGAAGAGGTATCAATTTCGAGAATTGAGAGGGAGGAGAGACCCTCAACCGTATTGGATCAGGAGGAGGCATCCACATCATCAAAAGTTGAAGAAGAAGTTCCAACCTCCACCAAAGCCAAATCAAAAGAACATATTACATGCTTTGGTTGCAAAGAAAAGGGGCACTACAAGGATAAGTGCCCGAAAGGTAAAATGGAGGTAAAATCTACACTCATTTCAAGTTCTTTTAAATCTAACATGAGGTGTAGGAGTGAAGAAGCCCAAGCTAAAAAGGAGAAGATTAGATGCTTCACATGTGGAGAGCTAGAGCACTACCACACCAAGTGCCCTAGAAAAGGTGAGCTAAAGAAAATGGAGCACTTGAGGAGATGGGAGAAAGAAGAAAGGAAGAAAAGAAGAAGCCCACATCAAGGAGGGACTCCAAAGGTAAGGAAAGTAACTCCTAACCTTAAGACAAAGTTTAATTCAAATTTAAGTTCCTCCTTGCATTTTAAAAATAGAATTAACCATTCATCCATGCATGCTAGTATTAATGAAAATTGTCTCTTGTACATAACCATGGTTTTAGATATAATGATAAGACTAGGGTTAACAAGGTAGATCATAACCCTAGGAAAAGCATGCATCATGGTAAATCAATAAGCCCAAGAAGGGAAGGAATGTGACTAGAAAGGAGGGAAGGTCTAGGAATGTCCAAAGTGGGCATATGGACTCAAAGGTTCAAAACTTAGAAAGGGAAAATCAAGCCTTGAGGGAAAGGATTGATAAATTAGAAAAGACCCTAGAAAGATTCACGGTTGTATCTAAGGGTTTGGATATGGTGTTGGGTGGCCTAAACCGCACCAATGATAGATCGGGTCTAGGATACCAATCTAAGGTCTCCCATGCCAAGGGAAAGAGATATGCTAGGATAGCATATGATTATGGCAAGAAGGGGGAGTCCAAAAATGGAAAGGGGATGTCATTTAAAGTGAAAAAAGAAGGACTTAACCAAAGACGAGGTGTCTAAGGTTAAGAGTGTCAAGTTTGTAGGCCAAGAGTCACCTGTGGAACACCGATGTGGCCTAGTGATGGTTGAGTCATCTAGGGAGGTGGCTAGGGCTAAGAGCTCAAGGGGGAGCTCTAGGAGCCTTTGGGATATATAGTGAATGGATCTTTGGAGGGTTCCTCCTAGAGGTCTAGATGGACCATAGAGTGTGCCAAAGGAATTGGAGACGGACTTGAGTCTCAATTCTTGGGTTTTGGCACGGTGTTTTTGAGTTTCATGCATGGAAATATGACATTGGGGTCATATTGCATGAAAATTAGTTTTTGGTGTATAATTGTCATGTAAATCAATGCTAGGGACGCATTGTGGGTTGGCATGGGCAATGACATCAAGAGAAAACCAAAACTAGGACTTTAGGGCAAGGTTTAATTGAAGTTTATAGCTAGTTTTGGGTTTTGTGTCAAACTTGGGAATGGTGATAGATACATTTTGGAATGTATTTTTCCCAAGTAGGTATGGGTACCATAAATGTCTCCACAAAATTTGGGAATTTTTGAAAATTTGTGGAATTTCTGACGCATTTCTGAATTTCGTTAGAAAGGCTGAAATTCTGATTTTTAAAGTATCAGTCGACTGCCCTGGGGTGCAGTCGACTGGTCAAGGCTGAATTTTGTTTCAGCAGCTGGTTATGTGTCCAAATGATGAAAAACAAGTGTATGGGGGGCTAATACACATTGTTTATAATCATTGGGGATTGAAAGAACCAATAATTGGGATATTGTTGGGGTCTTTTTGATGTTAGGCAAAGGGGGAGAAGTGTTGGGTTTAAGTTGGGAAACCAAACACTCATTTGCTAGAAACCCTAGGTTTAGGGGGAGCTAAGATTAAGGGGGAGCATGGTTGCTCCATTCTTAGCGTAAGGGGAACCTTGGAGAGGTTAGAGGATCTTAAAAAGCCTTTGTAAGTCCAATGTAGGGGGAGCTCTTGGGAGAAGCCCGGTTTTGGTGAAAAATCCTAACTTGGAGGGTTAGGTGTGTGAAAAATCCTAACTTAGAGGGTTAGGTGTTGAAAAGTCCTAACTTGGAGAGTTAGGTGTGGGGAGCCTTGGGATAGGTTTTAAAAAACTCGTTTCAAAAAAGTCCTAACTTGGAGAGTTAGGTATAAGATGCCTTGAGATAGGATCCATGTATGCATTGCATATGCATTTATTTAGCATGGTTTTTTCTATTGACTACTATTTTGTTTCCCTAACTTAAACGTATTGCCAAACATTAAAAACGGAGAGATTGTTGAGGTAATTTGTGGTCCGGAGTGACCAAGTGTTTTGATGTTTAGGCAAAGGGTTTAAGTTAGGTTTACCCTTGTGTTCTTATATGTGTATGTTGAGTGTGCAGGTTGTACAGGTACACATATTGACTTGACTGGACATCCTCGGTACGGTGAAAGGTGGCGTGGAGACAAACTAGAGGCTTGTGTGCACCTGAGGGACCTTGGAGAGCAGGGACGATGAGCTGATGGGCGCGGACTTCGAGGCATGCGTGAAGGATGGCATGGAGGCAAGTTGGAGGCTTGCGTGCATCCGAGGGACGGGAGCCGAAGATGAAGAGGGCACGAAGACAACAGTCGAGACTACGAAGGAGGAGTCAGTCGAGTCGTGAGGGTATGAGTGTTGTGTGATTGTACTCGAGAAATCCTAGGGTTCGAATGCGGAGTGGAATGTACTCGGGAAGGGTAACCTTAGGTGGGTGAGTAGACCAGTCGACTGGCCTGGGGGCAGTTGACTGATGGAACTCACAGAAAGGTCTCAGCCCTAGGACCAGTCGACTGCCCTGGGGGCAGTGGACTGATAGGTGGCTGGTGAGTTGGCTGAGAATTCGAACGTTGGGGTGCAACGGTCAAATTTCAGTGGCACCAGTCGACTGCCCTGGGGGCAGTCTACTGGTGGCGAGGGTTTTAGCCTGAGTCCTATTTAAAGAGGACTTCGTGGTGGCTGAGCTTCTTGACGAATCTTGTCTTGGCTAAAGGCAAGAGAGTAGTCTTTGTGCTCAGTGCTTTGTTTGAGTTTGTGGCGAGGTTTCTCCACCCACAAGGAGCGACGAGGACTAGCCGGAGGTTATCCGGGGATTGATCCACCGATGGATTCTTGGATTAGTCACCCGTCCGGGGTGGATACCAAGTAAATCGTCCATGTTAGCATTGGTTAGTATTTGTTTTATTGTTTTTATTGTATATTCCGTTGTGCAACTGACTGTGCAGGAAGAAAAGGGGTTCGAAAAGTGTTATTTGTTAGGACCAAAAGGAATTTAGATATCTCCACAATGGCATGATATTGTCCACTTTGGGCCTAAGCCTCATGGTTTTGCTCTTGGGCTCTCCCAAAAGGCCTCATACCAATGGAGATATCTTTTTTCCTTATAAGCCTATGATCTTTCCCATTTGTTCTCAATGTGGGGCTATGTTTGTAACCTTGCAACCCCAACAATCCCCCCCCCCTCAAACAAAGGACCACAAGCCCACCTCAAGCGGAAACTCTTTCCGTTTTGATGTATGATCCTCAACCCACCAAGACTTTCTGCCCCTCGATCCACCCGACCTACTAAGACTTCACCGCCTAGCCGCAACTAGGACTTCATTGCCTGGTGTCTGGTCCTCTTGATCAAGACACGGGAGCTCACACATCCTTTATTCAAGGCTTAACCCACATGGTTAGATCTAGATCATGGCTCTAGTTTGTGCTTCTTCTGGCAGTTAGTCCGATGAAGAGCAACCTGGCTCTGATACCACTTGTTAGGACCAAAAGGAATTTATATATCTCCACAATGGCATGATATTGTCCACTTTGGGCTTATGCCCTCATGGTTTTTCTCTTGGGCTCTCCCAAAAGGCCTCATACCAATGGAGATATCTTTTTTCCTTATAAGCCTATGATCTTTCCCATGTGTTCTCAATGTGGGACTATATTTGCAACCTTACAACCCCAACACTATTCACCCCCCCCCCTCAAGCAACATCGTCAATCTATCAATCCTAGTGGATTGAACTCTGGTGACTAGCCGTCGACGTCTATTCCTTCTGGAACAAGTTTGGCGTCGTCTGTGGGAAACCAGTAAAGCACCAGAAGGAGCACCGATGGTAGAGCCGGCGGGACAATCCATTGTCCTGGCGAAAGAGAAACTAGATCGCTTGGTGAAAAATGTCATCAAAGGGGCGCTCGAACAACACCAAATCGAGCAGGCCACCTCACGGCGAGTCGCTTCTGTGTAGGAGGAGATCCCCAAAATCTCCATCTCGCACCCCCAACCACGAAGATCTGTCTCACCACTGGGGCGAAACACCGGAGCAGTCCTGGACCACCGGCGGGACTCTCTCGGAGATGCGGAGAAGGCCAACATAGTAGCCTCCAGCGCGCTAAGGCAGGAAGATGGACCAGGGAAGAGGGAAGAACCTAAGGCCTCCCCAAAGGCTCCCTCTACCCCTTTCTCATCGGAAATTGTAGAAGACCCCATGCCGAAGCAGTTCCACGGGCCTAGGATTGCTGATTACGACAGGAAGAGATCCTGAGGATCATGTTTGTAAGTTCAAAAATGCGACACTCCAGCACAATACACCGACGGTGTGAAGTGTTAGCATGGTTGTTCTTGAACATCCTATCCGGAGCAGCCCAACCATGGTTCCAGGGGATGCCCCCGGGTTCTATCAACTCCTTCATGGAATTTAGAACCGCCTTCCTCCACCATTTCGCCAGCAGCCGTCGTTATCAGAAGACGACATTAAACTTATTTGCTCTCAAGAAAAAGCTGAAGGAACCGCTCAAGGAGTACATCCAGTGGTTCAACTGAGTGGCACAGGATGTGCCAACTATGACGTCGGAAATCCTCGTCAGTGCCTGCACCCAGGGGCTCTTCGAAGGGGATTTCTTCCAATCTCTGGTGAAGAAGCCACCCACCAATTTTGATGACTTGCTAGGGCATTCTGTCAAGCACGTCAACATGGAAGAAGTGCAACATGCCCAACGCAAGGAACCAGCCGGGGTCTCTCCTCAAGTCGTTGTATGGTCGGAAAGGAGGGAACCTCCAGCTCCAGCCCGAGGAAAGGATCCCCACCTGGGGAAGGATTAGTGGGTTGGTAAGTGGAAGTTGGTCGAGACAGTGGACACCGAGTAGCTAGAGCCACCGATGAAGTATTGCGACTTCCATGGCAGTACAACACACTCCATCGAAGAGTGTCATGCCTTGAAGAAAAAATTAAGTGAGGAAGCAGACACAAAACCTTAGAGGAAGTGGAAGAAGACGGGGTATCGCTGGAGGTCTCCTCGGCGAAGCCTTTCTCCTCGACAATGGTAGTCGGTAGGGAACGAGACCATACATAGGTCTCGGTCACGTTCAAGGGGGAGGAATCGGGGAGTTGCACCCCGCAGGTCTCCCTCATTGGAAAGAGACCCTAGGAAAGGCAAGGCCCCTTCACGTGGTCCGCCCTCGGGACACGTGGGGGTGATCTTCGGAGGCCCAACCAGGGGAGATTCCCATCGAGCAAGGAAGGCTCACACCCGGCGGCTGGAGAACTACACAATTGAGACGAGTCAGAGCCAGGATCGCGACCCTATGACCTCTTGTGGCCTGGAAGACTTGGAAGATGTAGAAGCCCCCCATGAAGACGTCCTAGTAATCCTTGCCCGCATTGCCAATTATGAGGTCCAGCATATCTTCGTGGATACAGGTAGTTCTATGAACATCCTGTACAAGGCTGCTCTGGATTAGATGCAGATCGACGAGGATGAACTACTTTTGATTTTGACCCCGCTATTCGGTTTCATCGAGTACCGAGTATAGCCGATAGGGCAAATTATCCTATCATTGTCATTGGGCAGTGACGTGCTGGAGAGGACTAGAAGGACCCCCTTCTTGGTTGGGGAGGCTCCCTCATCCTACAATGCCATCTTGGGCCGCCCGGCGTTTAGTGTCTTCCAGGCGGTGGTCTCTGTCTACTACCAGAAGATAAAATTCCCAGTAGGCGACCAAGTAGGGAAATTTAAAGGGGACCAGTTGGTGTCTCGGCGGTGCTACAGTGGGGAAGTCAGATCGGAGTCCTGGAAAAACCCGAAGGCACAAGAAGGCTAACCGGAGGAAGCTACCATCCACAGGAGGATAGGGACAAAAAGATGAAGAGGCCAGGGCAGACCTACTATCTCCAACCCTGTCACCCCCGGTAAGATTTGTGAGACGTGCTATATACTTGCTTGTATATTCTTGCTGCCTTGCAGTGAATTCATGAAATAAATGAGACGTGTCATCACAAAAGTGCCAATACATCTGTCTAAAACTCTACTACCTCGCGGTGCAGCGGATGCCCGAGGTAAGTAGGCATGGTCTGGGTGCTGTGAATGCCCAACCAAGAAACAAAAACCCTACTACCTCGCGGTGTTGCGGATGCCCGAGGTATGTAGGCTTGGTCTGGGTGGTGTGGATGCCCGACTAAGATCTCAAACCCTACTACCTTGCGATGTTGCAGATGCCCGAGGTAAGTAGGCTTGGTCTGGGTGCTGAGGATGCCCGACCAAGATCTCAAACCCTACTACCTCGTGGTGTTGCGGATGCCCGAGGTATGTAGGCTTGGTCTAGGTGTTGCGGATGCCCGACCAAGATCTCAAAACATACTATCTCGCAGTGCTATAGATGCCCAAGGTAAGTAGGTCTGGGTGCTGCGGATGCCCGACCAAGATCTCAAACCCTACTACCTCGCGGTGCTGCGAATGCCCGAGGTAAGTGGGCTTGGTCTGTTACGGATGCCCAACCAAGATATCAAACCATATTACCATCCGCAGTGGTAAGTACGCTTGGTCTGGGTGCTGTGGATGCCCGACCAAGATCTCAAACCCTACTACCTCGCGATGCTGCGGATGCCCGAGGTAAGTAGGCTTGGTCTGAGTGCTACGGATGCCCGACCAAGATCTCAAACCCTACTACTTTACGGTGTTGTGGATGCCCAAGGTAAGTAGGCTTGGTCTAGGTGCTGCGGATGCCCGATCAAGATCTCAAACCCTACTACCTCGCGGTGCTCCAGATGCCCGAGGTAAGTGTGCTTGGTCTGGGTGTTGTGGATGCTCGACCAAGGTCACAAACCGTACTACCTCACGGTGCTACGGATGCCTGAGGTAAGTAGGCTTGGTCTGGGTGCTACGGATGCCCGACCAAGATCTCAAACCCTACTACCTCGCGGTGTTGCGGATGCCCGAGGTAAGTAAGCTTGGTCTGGGTGCTGCGGATGCCCGACCAATATCTCAAACCCTACTACCTCGCGGTGCTGCGGATGCCTGAAGTAAGTAGGCTTGGTCTGGGTGCTGCGAATGCCCGACCAATATCTCAATCCCTCGTGGTGCTGCGGATGCCCGAGGTAAGAGGCTCGGTCTGGGTGTTGCGGATGCCCGACTAAGATCTCAAACCCTACTACCTCACGGTGCTGCGGATGCCCGAGGTAAGTAGGCTTGGTCTTGGTGCTGCGGATGCCTGACCATGATCTCAAACGCTACTACCCCGCGGTGGTGCGGATGCCCGAGGTAAGTAGGCTTAGTCTTGGTGCTGTGGATGACTGACCAA
Organism: Boesenbergia rotunda; assembly: GCA_024364735.1. NCBI lineage: Eukaryota > Viridiplantae > Streptophyta > Magnoliopsida > Zingiberales > Zingiberaceae > Boesenbergia > Boesenbergia rotunda. The sequence continues at coordinate 145,623 of JAGFNQ010003395.1, read as the reverse complement.
GATCTCAAACCCTACTACCCCGTGATGCTGCGGATGCCCGAGGTTAGTAGGCTTAGTCTGGGTACTCCGGATGCCCGACCAAGATCTCAAATCCTACAACCTCGTGGTGCTGCGGATGCCCGAGGTAAGTAGGCTTGGTTTGGGTGCTACGATACCCGACCAAGATCTCAAACCCTACTATCCCACGGTGCTACGGATGCCCGAGGTAGGTAGGCTTAGTCTGGGTGCTGCAGATGCCCGACCAAGATCTCAAACCCTACTACCTCGCGGTGCTGCGGAGGTAAGTAGGCTGGGTCCGGGTGTTGCGGATGCCCGACCTGGAGCCAAGCAGACCCTACAACCTCTGACCATGAACTATAGGAGGCTAGGGGGAATGTAGGGGAAGAAAGTTAACACACAACCGACCATATATGAAACATCATCCTCAAACAAGGGAAACAAGCATGATATCTGATTATTGCTCGAAGCACTTACATGTCAAAGGTAGCAATTATCTCCCTTCATTTGTACGGGGAATACATTGACAATGACATCTCAAGGAAATACAAAATATAGGGGACACAATCAGTGGACCCGGTAGAGGAGACCACTCCTTTTCCCGGGCTCTCCTCTATTGCCTCATCATCTCCGCCTGGTCGCTTAGCTCAGAACCGTCTTCTAGTGGTGGGTGAGCTGGGAGTCATCTTTATTATAGTCCTGACCCTTGAATCTTTGGTCGCGGTTGGGACTTCTTGGTTCTCCATTCTTATAACCACTCACAGATGAAAAGGATACAAGAACGGCTTGGGGTACACAAGGTAAAGGGACGAAAAAGTTCCATTCAAAGGCCCTGATTACTTCTTACATTCAACTCACATTTAGAAACAAAGACGAAAAGTGAAACGCAAAGGGAGGAAAGGAAAAGTAGTGGCTACAACTCCTCCTTGGATGGCAACTTACTCCATGCCTGACTGGCGCCTGAGGTGGACGACTGCCAGATGCCCAAAACTCGGGGGAGGGATTGATCATTAATGGAGAGCCTCCGTAATGAACATGGGATCAACCAACAGGAGGCACTTCCTGATATAAAGCCCGGGGGAGTTTGTTATGTTGTTGGGTGAAAGAGATGACATCATCTCTACTATGCTCCCCGATGAAACATGTGATGTCTCTTCTAGACTCTCCGGTGAAACAAGTGGTTCCCTCTCTGCTATGCTCTCTGGTGAGGCAGACGACCCCTATCAGAAGGGAGGATGGTAGAAGATGTACTGGAAGGTTGTACGCTTCACAGGGGATTTTGAGAGCACCTGGCTTAACCTTTGCAGATGGGGCTTCCCGCCCCTCTGGGCGGTGAACCTCCTCCCTCGCCAGCTTCTCCTCCAGGTTGTGACCTCTCTTCCCTTCCTTGCTCATGGGTTCTAACAAGAGGAGGGAGGAAAGATGGAGGGGGGGGGGGAGAGCAATTCAACCTTCCACCTTTATAGGGATAGCCGCCCTCGTGCATTTAATGAGGGCACGGCGCATGGGCGATAATGGATGTCAATCACGAAGCGTCGCCTCTTTTCTGTAGTTGTTGATTGGCATGTTTTTGCGGTGCCTCGGAACTCGTGAACCTTTATGAATCAATTCAAGGGATCGCCTTTGGCCCAGAGATGATTGCTTGGGTCCCGCGGGCTCACCAGACACTCAACAGAGAAGGGAGCCAATACGGATCCCACAGATGAATAGCTTCGGACCAGGCAGGTGAACTTTCGGGGTTACCTCGGGAAGACCCATGCCCGAGGTGGAAACCAAAACCCCCTAGGTTATCGCGGCCCAGGAGACACTTGATGTCACGAGGGGCTTGTTGGGACCGGGTGCATGTTGACAAGGATACGGGTTCGTAAATTTTAAAAATATTTACGTGCAGCGGAAGAATTTGCATAAATAATTTCTCAAATTAATTTTTAACCACGTATCTAGCATGCGACCCTATGATGAGTGGACATGATCATAAATTAAAATTTTGCGAAAAGTAAACTAATTTACTTTGTACCTCGCGTAACTCGAAGAAAGGGACGAGATCCAACCGTAGCGTCCCTTGGAAGCTCCGCCTCTATTCGCGTCCACGCCGAGTTCTCTATGGGATGACTTCGCAAAGCCACGAGTTTTGTGCCGACGAGAACTACTAGATTCTCCAAAAGCACAACTAGAATATCAAGAGAGAAAGATGGAAACTAACCACCAAGTAACGGAATCAAGATTCCGAGGAAAGGAAGGAAGGAGACGCGTCCCGCTTCGTCTTGGTGGTGGCTCACGGCTAGGGAAGATGGCGTCGGCCCTAGAGAGAGAGAGAGAATAAGGGAGAGAGAGAGCTTCTTAATCTCTTGATTAATTAATTGAGGAATTCAAGCCTAGCCTTGGTTCCTTTATATAGTAGTCTCTCCATCGCCAAGTCTCCTCTTTAACGGAATAAATTTACATAAGAATTTTATCTTATAAATTTTCTTATGAATTATTCTATTATGCCAAGTTTTATTATAACTAAATTTATAATAAAACAAACACATCTCCCAATTTATTATGGAATAAATTTTTACAAGAAATTTATTATATAAATTTTTCTTATCATGGAAAAATCAATTCACAATTGATTTTATAAAAATCAAACAAACCATTTAAAGTTTATTTTAATCTCCATGAAAATAAATTTATTTATATAAATTTCTTTACATAAATTTCTTTATATAAATTTATTTATCCATAATTTTATAAAACAAATCGCGCTTGATTTATTTTATAATTTAAACCAAATAAATTGGTTTTCTCTCCATGTGGTGGCCGGCCAAACCAAAGAGGGTGGGGACCCTCTTTGGTCGGCCAAACCGAGCCAACTCCTCGCGAATTAAACTCATTTAATTCGCCCAATAAGCCTTCAAAAGACTTAGCCATTTTAAGCTTCCAACGCGCCTCTGATAAATTCAGATTCGACTTATTTCTCTTGATCGGAAAATCCAATTTTCAACTCGTTTTAAATCCCTCGGATTACTCATTGTGCGTGTGACTAAATAGGCTTTCGATTTATGTTGGTCGTCTATAATCAACCAATTATAGAACGATCATGAGTGGCACCTAGTAGTACATCATGACCCCCAATTAATCGAAAGATCAACGGTTGACCTCAGAAATAATTCTGAAACCCTTCAGCAGCTCTAATGAATTGTGCCTCATTCCCTTTACCATCTTATACCCACTTGGTTCAGGACATGGTCTGTGTGTGTCAGTCCCCACTAGGCTGACTACGTCACACCTAGCCCAAGTAACGTTCTCTCGTCCTTTGGATTTCTAATTACTGTCATGTATTTAAGAGACTCATACTCTAAACATGACATGCTCTGGCCAGAGGCTTTGAGTAACAATCCGACGATAGGCCTGGGTATACATCTCCTCGCAAGGAGTGGTGAATCCTTTGTAGGCTGTTCAAACATCTTCGGGCACTTCAGCTTATACCCAACCATCCTGGGTCCACACCTCCTTGGAGATGCTTGCTTAAGATGTTAAAGTATAAGTCTCCATGACCAAGATGACTTGAACACCGCAAGTCAAAGGAACATCGCACTTAAGCTGCAGTAAGAACTTCACTGACATGTCTATATATAGACTACCATGTGATGTTTTATAGTCAGTCACTCCAATGAACTAGTTCCCTTAACTAGCATCCATGTTTATCTCCGGACATCCCAATGTCACCAGCCAGTGAAAATCAGCTGATTAGAGAATAACCCATGCTAGTCTCAACAGAATTGATAGCGTCCGTATTTATCAATTCATCGACTAGGGATATTTTCAATACTTCACAATTGCACATGTAGAGATAATCACTAGTTGTGATTCCACCACAAATTCTCTCATGCTGTGAATTGTATTGCGGACATTCAGTAAATGAGTTTAAGATCTCAATCAAATATACAAACATGTATACTCAAATAGTGAATTTTCATTTATTGAAATAAATGTTTACAATCATAAGGCGATTGCCTTAGGACACTTCTCTCATATCACTAACAGGGCTCGGGGTTCCCAAACCCAACCTAAGAGACAGTTGGGGGCGAGCATTGGCTCCCTAGCTCCCCTGCGCCATGGGCCGGGAGGGAACGCTCACCTTTCATGAGTGTTAGTTTGGTATCTGGCTCCTTGAGGCGAAGAACAGCATTGACTCTTTGATTCCCTTGGTCCTCATGATGAAAACAAATAATATGAGGAGTAAAACAAACAAGATACTCAAGAGAGTAAGTCAAGGAAATATTTTCATTATAATCAAAATAGTACATCGGGAGAAGATAGAAAGAAGGCCAGGGGGAATAATTCTACAATTACTTATCTTCTGGCAGGAGCTCCTCCCAGACTCCGCCAATACTCATAAAGCTCAGGTCGGTGTTCGGCGGTAGAAGTTGGGCCTTCCTTAGCTGGTCAATGGCCCCATGGAAGCCCTGCTTCAAACATTTCATTACTTGACCGACTAAGATATCACCGAACTCGTCTGACTCCAAGAATCTGGCCTTGAATTCCACCTCGACCTCCTGGCGATGGGAGTCCTCGACAACCCGCGATCGCGCATCTCGGCCTCGGCTTCCTCCTGGGCAATCTTTAGCCGAACCACCTTAGAAGATATTTTGGCCTAGTCTTCTAGGGCCTCTTTGAGTCTCTCTAAAATAGCCAGAGCTTCCGATCATGCCTGGGTCACGTCCTCCTCAAGGTCGGTCAAGCGATCAGCTGCCGTCATAAGGTCATCTTCCTTCTGGGCTAGCTGGTGTGCTTGGTCCTTGATGCGTTCATTCAGCTTCCAGGTCGAAGTCTCTAGGGGTCGGACATCCCCCGACAGCTTTTCCTCCCTCGCCTGAAGCCGGTCCTGCTCCTGAGTCACTCGGAGTAGGTCATCGGTAAGGGCCACAACCCTCTTGGACATCAAACGTTCACGGCACTGAGAACTCTGTAGGGCAGATTCCAATGACAGCAGGGTGTCCAGCTGATTCTCCACCTTCGCTCGGAGAGCGCTGTTGATCCCCGCTTGCATGAGTCTCGCCCTATGCTCATGGTTGACTGTGGCCTCTGCTATCAGGGCTCGGTGGGTCAATGTAACGACCCACCTTCTAGTACACTAAGCTTTAAGGCGGATCGCTACGTAAATATATATATATCTAACTGATTCCTGACTGAGTAGCTTAGGAATTTCAACAACGATATGTAAAAGCATAAACATAAACGTGCCAAGTTGGTATCAACTTCTTTATTGAAACCATTCATTATTCATATCTAAGGGCATTCTTAGCTACTACATGTCATTCTATATGGTGCATATATCTTAAAACAAGCATATCCTATGTATTTAGCATGTAAATCAAAAGTATCAAGTTCTTATCTCTAAAGCTTAAGCATGGGTCTAAATTACCATATTACAAGTAGTAACTCATATCATTCAACATTCGCTAAGCAAGTATTAACACAGGTAAATAAACTACTTTAATATACTAGGCACCCCAAATAACGAGTCTAAACTGGTTAATACATGGTTCTCATAATATATCGCGAAATAACTAAAAAAGCATAAACAAGAAAACTAAAGAAGCATACTAGGCACCACGAATACAAGTCTAATTAAGTTCATACATGGTTCACATAATATATTGCGGAATAACTAAAGAAACATAAAGAGGGTTATTCTATGCTTTGCAAGTTCCGAAGACTTTTATTCCCACTCCACCATCACACACACTTTGCATCAAGCCCGCCGCCTCCGCTACTAGTGCTTTCCTTTACCTGTATCTGCAGTATAAGGAAATGCAAACTAATAAGCATAAAGCTTAGTAAGTACCATCTAGCCTCACAAAACCATGAAAACTCGAATTATACTTTTATAAAACATGTTATGCACATACATGCTCATATCCATAAGTAATTATGTTAGGCTCATGCTAAAATACATATCATAGGATGTCATGGCATATAGCTGAGACATGGCACATACTGAACTTAGCATGACATACATATCAAACTGGAACTGGAACTAACTAACATAAAACTAATTATTAAATTCACCACATGCTAATATGAATTTCTGAAAACTAAATACATATAGTAGGTGAAAATAATAATCAACTGCTGTGGGCCCGGCAATGTACCAACTGTGCGCGCATCCCTAATAAACCCGAGGAAGAAATCCCGAATCCATTAGGGTTCTACTAGGTTATCTAAACCTAGGGGCAACTAGGAGCCCATCCCATACTAGGTTATCTAAACCTAGAGGCAACTTGGAGCCTATCCCTGGACCGGAGTTCGGTACAATGCCACTGAAAATAAAATAGTCCTTTATACTTTTCTTTCCTTTTCTAATTCTTGCTTTTACTAGGTTATCTAAACCTAGAGGCAACTAGGAGCCCATCCCGTTGGACCTTGGTCCCAATCATAAACTGGAGCAAGAATTTCTATTCTTTAATGCTTTCTATAGCATTAACTGAACTTAACATTTTAACAAACACCTAACGTACGTGCTTGTTCATAATTTACGATTTCTAATCGTAGAACATACATATAAGAAATTAAGCATACGAAACGTCAACCGAAACTACTTATACTGCAGGTGAGGGATACTTACTTCCTGCGCTAAGTTTTTCTTACGAATAAACTCTGAAATTCATGAGGAAACGTCGAACTACAACGTTCTTCTTGCTTCTAGGCGTTCTCCTCGCGTCTACGAGGGTCCCCGTAGAGAATAGGGCCTCTCGAGACCTTCCCTTGGCTTCCCCTTTGTCTTGGGCGGCAAGAGAAGAGGAGAAGAGGGAGAAAACGCAAGAGAGGAAGAGGAGAGGAGGAGGGGCGTCGGCGCTGCACCCTTGGCTCACGAAAACCTAAAATCTCCTCCTCTAATTCTTTAATTCGTTATTTATATTAAGTTGTAAAAAAATCCTAAGTTAAATACATATCTAGAATACTCGATTATTTCTTTCAACGAAACTCCCATTGGCCTGGTGGTTTGTGGAGCTATGCTAAGGGTTTACTCTAGCGGAGGTTGCGGGTTCAAAACTCACCTAAGGCCACCAACTCATCTTCTTTATTTTTGGCACTTATTTTTATGGAAAAATTCCATAAAAATATCTACAAATTCCAGAAAAATCCTAGGATATTTCTAAAATTATTTGAGGAAATTTTTGGGCTTTACAGTCAAGGTCTCAATCTCCGGCCAGGAGTACAAGTGGTGGCCGGTCGTCAGGCATTCTTCAACCTCTTATCATAGTACAAGAGAGTTATAAATCATGAGAGGAAGTAACCTATGAAACAAGGAACACTTACCTTCAAAAGAGACTCACGGAGGGTAGTGAGGGGCCCGGTGGAAACTCGTACGACTTCCCCTCCCGAGACTCCTTGACTTCTGGGGGGGTCAACCCGGCTCACGGAGGGTAAGGGGTCTCTACGCGGGAGGACTGGCTCGATAGTGGGGGCCCCAAGTGGCACTGTAGAGGGGCCAGAGTCGTCCTCCTCTGAACTGAAGGCCCCCTTGGAAGGAATGCCCTCGACAAGGACCTCCTTTGCACCGGGGGGAAAGAATGCACGGCAGCTTCCAAGGCCGCGTCAAGCTTTTTGCGTAGGTGGTCGAGATGCATCTAAGGTTTGGTAGAATATGCTTGCTTGCCTTTCGGGGCCTTGGAAGGATTGACCAGGGAAGAACTAAGGGTATGATTGCCTGTATCTGTAGGGGTAGGCTGCGGGGAAGGCGGAGATGGGGGGTGGTATCCTCATCCTCAAAAAGTTGGAGGTCCTCCTTGGGAATGGAAGGGAGTGTGTCGGGGCCGGTACGATGCAACCTCTTCCGTCTTGGAGCTAGGCCTTCTGGGAGTTTTCGCTTTTGCCACATAGAGAATTTCAGTATTTGTGGGTCGGCGGGAGGCCATGACTTCCCTGCAGCCTCCCCCATATGGACAGAAGCAACAGGAGGATCACTTTCTGAAGGGATGCAAGTCTCTGGGTCAATAGATAGCCCCGGAGTCCGGTGGTTGGTAGGTGTCTGAGGCTCGACAGGAGCCTCCTTCCGCTCCGCGCTACAAGCTCACTGGATGATTCAACAGTCCCCTCCGAAGACTCGGCCGAGGTAGAGGGTAAAGCTGGAGGAGCAGGGGGAGGATCCAGGGCCCCTTTGTTGGCTTCATCCCACTTGATGAGCTGGTTCATCGCCTTCGAGAGCATGATTTCCTCTGCAGTAGATAGGCAATAGAACATCAATTAGAATCAATGAGCATTGACTAAAATAACAAACTTACTGAGGTTGGGGCTGATGGGAGTGACTTTAGGGTTGAGGCCCGCCCAGTACATAAGCTCCTCACTATGTACCAGACATGGGCCACTGAACTCCATGCTGGAGAGAATGCTCCTGGCTCACTGGTAGGCGGGATCATGGAGAAAGCTCCCTAGTACAGGGGGAGTCAACGTTGTTGGGGCAATCTATGGTCCGGAGTGACCATGTGTTTTGATGTTTGGATAAAGGGTTTAAGTTAAGTTTACCTTTGTAATTTGATATGTGTGATTGAGTTTGCAAGACTTGGTGAGTCACACATGGAGGCCACATCCGAGGGATGAGAGCCGAGAGAAGAGGACTCCAAGGGTAAGCCGGGAAGTGGACTTCAAAGGGCACACGTGAAGGGTGGCATGGAGGCAAGCCGAGGGTTTGCGTGCGCATCCAAGGGACGATAGCCGATGGAAGAGGACTTCAAGGGGCAAGCCAAGGGAGTGTATATGAAGGCATACGTGAAGGAGGGTCTTCGGAGTGAGGGAGAGTGAGATTGTAAGCTGGGCAGTCAACTGGGAATGGATCAGTCGACTACCAGCGGGGAAACTCGAACTCACCGAAAGATCAGTCGACTGGTCTGGGACCAGTCGACTGATCAAGTCGAAAACTAGCTGTTACAGCTAGCCATTGGGTTGCTGTTTGGCTGGGACCAGCCGACTGGCCTGGGGGCAATCGACTGGTAGCAAGATTTTCAGCCAAGAGACCTATTTAAAGGGGCTCAGGTTTGGCTGAGAGCTCCTAATGAAATGAGCTTGGTTAGAGCTCATAGTTGCTTAAAAGTGTGTTTGGGATTGTGGCGAGGTTTCTCCACCCATAAGGATCTACACGAGCTAGCCGAAGGGCATCCGGGGAGTGATCCACCAAAGGATCAAGGGATCATCCACCTTACGGACTGCCGTGGAGTAGGAGCGTCATCTCCGAACCACGTAAAGATTGGCGTTAGCATTGTTTAGTTTATTTATTTGTTATTCCGCTTGCGTTTGCTAACGTTGTAGGAAGATAATCGAAGAAAAGCTATTCCCCCCCCCTCTAGCTTGACAGTCACGATTTAACAAGTGATATCAGAGCAAAGGTCGCTCGTCTATGGACTAATCGCCGGGAGAGCAGAAGGTGCTAGAGGAAGATGGAATCCAAAGGTCCACTCGGATGGATACTAGGATTCCACCTCCATACGATCAAGATGATTTTAATTATTGGAGGAAGCGGTTGAAGACATGGTTCCAAATAGATTAGGATCATTGGACGGCATTGGAAGTTCCATTTAATGCTCCAACGGACAAGAAGGGGAAACGCCTCTGACCTCGGTATTGGACCAAGAGTCAAACGGAAGAAGCGGAGGCAGATAAGGAGGTAACTAGAATTGTATTGAATTTATTACCTTCACATATTGTATCAAATGTAGGAGAGTACAAGAATGTATATGAGCTATGGAGGAAGATAATAGCTCTACATGAGAATTTGACACAAGGGCAAGAAGAAGAAGAGTCCAAGGAAAAGGATCAATTGGAAGTTGAGTCAAGTTCAACATCCGAAGAGGAGGAGAAAGTTGAATTGTCTACATCTTCAAGTGAGAAAGAAATAGAAGAAGTCTCCACTTCAAGGATTGAGGGGGAGGAGAGACCCTCTTCGATACCGGAGCATGAAAGAGCTCCTACCTCCACCAAAGCAAGAACCAAAGATCACATCATTTGCTTTGGATGCAATCAAAAGGGGCACTACAAGGACAAGTGTCCATTAGGTAAGAAAAAGGAGATAACCCCTAAACTCAATTCAAATAATTTGAAAACTAACATGAGTTGTAGGGATGGAGTAAAGAAAGATAAGAAGCATATAATTTACTTCACGTGTGGTGAGCGTGGACACTACCACACCAAGTGCCCAAAGAAAGGAGAAATCAAGAAGTTGGCACATTTGAAGAAATTGGAGAAGAAGAAGAGCTCAAGTCAAGGGGGAGCTTCAAAGGTAAAAGGAAAGGTAATTCCTTGTTTAAAATTAAATCCAATTTCAAATTCTTATATGTTTATTAAGAATAATCATGGATTAGGTATAATAATAGAAATAGGGGTAATATTGTGTTGAGGCAATTGGCCCAAGAATGATCGGGAAGATCATGATTTTGATGTGTGTGCCAATAAGTTTAAGGTTAGGGTGTTATGTTGTATTTGATATATGTGTGATTGAGTTTGCAGGACTTGGAGAATCACACATGGAGAACATATCCGAGGGACGAGAGCCGAGGGAGGATGACTCCAAGGGCAAGCCGGGAAGTGAACTTCAAGGGCACACGTGAAGGGTGGCATGGAGGCAAGCCAAGGGAAGGCTTGTGTGCGCATTCGAGGGACGAGAGCTAGAGGAAGATCACTTCAAGGGGTGAGCCAAGGGAGTGAACTTGAAGGCACATGTGAAGGAAAATATGAAGAGTGGTTGTAAGTGAGTGGGCAGTCGACTGCAAAAACTCACAGAAGGTTTTCAGCCTTCTACCAGTCGACTGGACCAGAGGCAGTCGACTGGTGACCCCCCAAAACTAGCCATTGGCTAGCAATTAATGCTAGGCCAGTCGACTGCCCCAGGGGCAGTCGACTGGTACGGGGCTGGACAGCCTGCGAGGTTGTCCTGTTCTCTTATAAAAAGAGGACTTTTCCGCACGTGAACGGTATGGTTTTACACTGTAACGAAGTGTTGTTCGTGCAACTAGTCATCCAATCTTCCTCTCTCTCTAATCATTGCATTCTGTAAAGAGGAAGACAACGCCTTTGTAAAGGTTTCTCCACCTGAAGGAGACTTTTCATAGTGGAGGTGGAGTACGTGTGTGGATCCCTGGATTAGTCACCCATTCGGGTAGATACCAAGTAAAATCCTCTGAGTTAGCATTGCTTTATTGCTTTCATATATTTTTTGTTTGTATTCCGTTAACAATTTTGTATAGAAATTCGAGAAATTGCTATTCACCCCCCCCTCTAGCAATGTCTTCGATTTATCAATTGGTATCAGAGCAGGTTCGTTTCGGAAGAACTCACCGTCGACCGGAGCAAAGTGAAATGGCATTTCAAGAGGGATACAGCACTGCACGGCCCCCCTTCTTCGACGGGAAGGACTTCGCGTACTGAAAAGGTAGAATGCAATACTATCTTATGAACGACATTGAAAACTGGATTAGTATTGTAGATGGATTCGATGCACCCGTCGACGAAAAAGGAGAGCCAACACCAATGAGATCATGGTCGAAGGATGTCATAAAGAGGACGCAGTCAAATGCCAAGGCCACCACCACACTTCAGTGCGGGCTCTCAAAGGAGCAACTCAACAAAGTGGGGTCATTCAAGAGCACCAAAGAGTTGTGGGACAAACTGGTTGAACTAAATGAAGGGTCCAACGAGTCCAGAAGAGCAAAGAAGGACTTGCTCGTTGCCCAACTCCAATCCCTGTCCATGAAAAGCAACAAAACTGTCAGCCAGCTGCATGGAAGGATGAAGGAGATCATCAACGAACTCCATATGATTGGAGAGAAGATTGAAAACTGGGATCTCGTCAGGTACGTCCTACAGTCTTTCCCAAGAATAACCTTGTGGGCATCAATGGTTGATGCATACAAAGTATCAAGGGATTTGTCAATAGTAAAATTAGATGATCTATTTTGTGAATTTGAACTGCACGAGCAAGCTAATGTTTCGGCCAAAGAGAAAGGTATAGCTTTTATTGCAGAAAAGGAGAAGAAGAAGATAAAGAAGAAGAAGAAGGTGGTCTACTCCTCCTCATCAGACTCAGAGGAGTCCAGTGCCTCTATGGATAGCGACCAAGAGGCTTTCATGGTAAGAAAAATGTGTAGGGCTTTCAAAAGTTTTTCTAACAAGTCTTATGCTAGGAAAGGATCCAAAAGCAAGGGTAAGGCAAAGGACATCATTTGCTACAACTGCCACCAAGAGGGACACATGAAGAATGAGTGTCCTCAACTAAAGAGAAGAGATGAAAAGAAGGAGAAGAAGAAGAAAGGTGACAAGAAGAGGTCAAAGGGAAAGGAGAAGGGTGCCACCAACCTCAAGGCGACTTGGGATGATCTGTCATCCTCGGAGGAGGAAGAGGAGCAAGTGTCTCACTTTGCTCTCATGGCAGTGGACCACTCAGAGTTATCAGATGATGAAAGAAGCTCGAGCAGTGAAGATGAATGTGCTTCATCATCATCATCCGAGTCAGAAGCTTCGGTAAGTGAGGTATACAGCTTACCCTCCTCTACCTTAGTTAAAATTATTTCTAGTACCAATATGGATTTAGCTAAAGCTAGAAGTAAGATTAAGGACTTGAAAGATGAAATTGTCATGCTTAGAGTAGAGTCTACAAAGCTTAAGGAAGACTTGCATGCTTGTTCTCTTACATCACATGATACATGCTTTGAAATTGAAAACAGAGAACTAAGGAAAAAGGTCGAGGACCTCACAAAGGCACTTAGAAAATTTCAAGTGGGCTCTAGCAACTTAGATATGATAATTAACAGTCAAAGAGTCGTCTATAACAAGGCCGGATTAGGATATAGGCCAAAGACCAAGGAAGTGACCTTTGTCTCACTCATGGGTAGAATTGGTGCATCTAGGTGACAAGGAACTAAGGGAAATATCAAGAAGGCATGGGTACCTAAGAAATTTTTAAATGATGATTATGGATCAAAAATCTGGGTACCAAAAGAGTATGTTTTCCATGTTGTATAGGTGAAGGTGAAGGAGGCTTCAACCATGTGGATAGTAGATAGTGGATGCTCAAGACATATGACTGGAGATGTGACCAAGTTCACTACTATTAGCTACCTAAGAGAAGGGACGGTCTCCTTTGAAAATAGTGAAAAACTAAAAATAATTGGTAGGGGCACCATTGAGGTATCTTCTACAATTTCTATCCATAAGGTACTTTTAATTAAAGACATGAAATTTAATCTACTTAGTGTAAGTCAGTTATGTAATGCAGGCTATAGGGTTAAATTCCATGCTAGGAAGTGCCTAATAAAACAAAATGAGTCCGATAATGTCATATTAGAAGGGTATAGGGAGGCAACTCTTTATTATCTTGATCTTGCTTATGCTACTGACAATTTGCCTAAGTGTCTTATGTCTAAAGAAGAAGAAGGGTGGTTATTGCACCGAAGACTTGGGCACGTGAACATGAGAAGCATTGCAAGAGTGTCCAAGGAGGAGTTGGTGAAGGGGCTACCTATGATCAAGTATGAGAAGACCAAATTGTGTGATGCATGCCAAGAGGGTAAAGCAATCAAAATCATCACACAAAGGTAAAACCCTAACCACTACTACTTTACCATTAGAGCTTTTACACATTGACTTGTTTATTGCCATAGTACTCCCTCACTAGTAGGGAGTAAATATTGTTTAGTTATTGTAGATGATTTTTCTAGGTTTACATGGGTTTTCTTTATGAAACATAAGGACGATACCTTAAATATTTTTATAGGGTTTAGTAAAAGGGTAGAAAATGAAAAACATCTCAAAATTTAACCGAATCAGGAGTGACCATGGTGGGGAGTTCCAAAATTCAAGTTTCTCACAATTTTGTGTGGAAAATGGGTACAAGCATGAATTTTCATGCCCAAGGACTCCTCAGCAAAATGGGGTAGTTGAGAGGAGAAACAGAGCCCTACAAGAAACTGCTAGGACTATGCTTAATGCATATTCCCTTCCTAGCTACTTTTGGGCCGAAGCGGTTAATACCGCTTGTTACATTCAAAATCGAGTTTTTTTTTTGGATAAAAGGAATATTTTATTCCTGAAAAGAAAATCCATATTAGAAGGGGGACTAGTCCTAACCTTCTAATATAGAATTACAGCGACTCAAAATGATTTACAGGTAATGCAAAGGAAACTATAAACACCAACTGTCTATATGAATCTATACAATTATCAGCCGGTTTTTATTAATTCAAAACTAATGTTAGAATCAATCTCTAGCAGCATCCCTTTCCTCTTGTGTCCAAACAACCTTCAAATATCCCTCGAAGATGTGCAACAGCTCCTCCAGTCTCTTGATACCCAGGATCTTTAAGTATATACCGTGGTACTCGAAATACATCAGCCTCCTCCAAGTATCAACCACCTCAAAATTTGCTCGCCAATGCTCCTTTCCGCCTGGATACATAAGAAGCCGCCGATCTCCATTATAATTGCAAAAAATCCTTTGAAGTGTCCTCTTGTTGTAGCTTGCTATCTCAGCAGATCATCCTGCATTATCGCACCCGATGTTCACTTTGGGCAAGTGACTAGCCAAAAAACGGACATTCAAAATTGGATTTTGGTACATAGATTCCTAGGCAAAACACCCTTTGAGTTGTGGAATGGGAGAATTCTACAAGTCCACTACTTTAAAGTCTTTGGATGTAAGGTCTATATTCTAAATACCAAAGATGATTTAAGGAAGTTTGAGTCAAAAGCCGATGAAGGAATTCTAGTTGGTTATTCATCCACTAGTAGGGGTTATAGAGTTTACAACAAAAGGACAAAGGTGATTGAGGAGTCTTCTAATGTCGATTTTGATGAATCTACCAACACCTACCCTAGGAAAGCCTCAATTGATAAGGATATAGAGGAATGTCAACCCCTTGCCTAAAGAATCCAAGACCTACATTTGGAGGGCAATGATCAAGGGGGAGTAAGAAGTACTCTAGAGGATGTGGAAGAAGTAGTCAATGAACCCACAACCTCTAGGCCCTTGAGACATCACCAAGATCACCCAATTGACCAAATAGTGGGTGATGTCACTCAAGGAGTAAGGACTAGGTCCTACTTTAGAGACCAAACTAGTCAAATCACCTTGATCTCTTAATTAGAACCTAAGTCTATTGATGAAGCATTGGAAGATGTAGATTGGGTCTTAGCAATGCAAGAAGTGCTAAATCAATTTGAGAGAAGTGAGGTTTGGGAATTGGTTCCTAGGCCTAATGATTACACCATTGTAACCACAAGATGGGTCTTTAGGAACAAACTAGATGATCAAGGCAAAATCACTAGGAACAAAGCTAGATTGGTAGCTAGGGGGTTTAACCAAGTTGAGAGATTAGACTATGATGAGACCTATGCCCCCATAGCTAGATTAGAATCCATTAGAATTCTACTAGCCTATGCCGCTCACATGGGTTTCACACCTCACCAAATGGATGTGAAGTCGGCATTCCTTAATGGGATTATTAAGGAAGAGGTTTATGTAGAACAACCCCCCGGGTTTGAGGACCCTAACTATCCAAGACACGTTTACAAATTGAGAAAGGCCTTATATGGATTGAAACAAGCTCCCCGGGCTTGGTATGAAAGGCTTTCTTCATTTCTAGTGTCTAAGGGGTTTAGGAGAGGAACAATTGACCCTACTTTATTCTAAAATCTAAGGATAAGGACATATTTATTGCCCAAGTGTATGTAGATGATATCATTTTTGGGTCAACAAATAATGACTTCCTACAAGAATTCATCAAATGTATGGAAGATGAATTTGAGATGAGTCTTATAGGAGAACTAACTTTCTTTTTAAGACTTCAAGTTAAGCAAACTAATGAAGGAACACATGTTTTTCAAACTAAATATGCTAAGGAAATGCTACAGAAATTTGGTCTAGAAAATGCCAAAGTAGCATCTACACCCATAGGAACCAATGTGAAAATGGATAGTGACCTTGAAGGGAAAATGATAGACTCTAAACAATATAGGAGCATGATTGGTAGCCTACTATACCTAACTGCTAGTAGACCCGATATACTTTTTGAGGTAGGTATGTGTGCAAGATACCAATCTTGTGCCAATGAGTCCCATTTGGTTGTAGTTAAGAGGATCCTAAGCTATGTCAAAGGCACCCTTAATGTCGGGCTTTGGTATCCTAGAACCCCTAATGTTGATCTTATTGGATACACTGACTCGGACTATGCGGGATGCAAGCTAAATAGGAAGAGTACTAGTGGAGGGTGTCAATTTCTTAGGTCTTCCTTAATTAGTTGGAGTAGTAGGAAACAACCATGCGTTGCCCTATCAACAACGGAGGCGGAATATGTGGCAATGGGTGGTTGTGTTTCCCAACTACTTTGGATCATGCACACCTTAGAAGATTATGAGTTACATTATTCCAAGGTCAAAGTCTTGTGTCATAATGTAAGTACAATCAATTTGACCAAAAATCTAGTTCATCACTCTAGAACAAAACATATTGAAGTGAAGCATCACTTCATTAGAGACCATGTGGCAAGGGGAGACATAGAATTATACTATGTTGAGTCCAAGTCAAACCCTGCCGACATTTTTACCAAGCCTCTTCCCAAATCGGAATTTACATCCCTAAGAAGAGGCCTTGGAATGTGTTTTGTAGAAGTATAGGATGAACCCTGGGGTAATAGATTGGGAAAGGTGTGATTGATCCATTAGGGTGATACAATTGGTTCACTTGTGCTTGTGGCATAGTGTTGAATCATTAAAAGTATCAAAATATCAAAAATAGACCAACTATGGGGAAGGCAAGTGTTTAATCAATGGACACTTTGCTCAAAGATCATAGTTGGACATTTTAAACCTTTGAAAACCATTTTATGTTTTATATGCTTCGCCATACTTTTAAAAGATATATGATTGCAAATCTAAGTTGAGATTTTGATATAAAACTTAGTGGTTTTCAAGGATTTTGAGATTTTATCAAAAGTCAAGCATGTTTGAAATTATATATGGACTGATATTTTTTCTTGATAGAGTATACTATTTCAAACATGTCTGCAAGTTTTTACAATTTTTGGAATTTTCCTGAATTTTTTAGACGTTTCTGAAATTCGGCTCAGAAGCTGAAATTGACTGGCACACCTGATTTCAGCTTCTGTGATATTTTTAAGAAATCCATATTTCTCTCATATGATACCATGGGTTAGGGTTGCTTGAGCCAATTGTTTTGATGGTATCAAATGGGGAGAATGGATGGTTTAAGTTAGAATTTTGACTTAAAATGGGTTGTTTAAGTTAGTTGTTTAACTTAGTTGTTTAACTTAAATCTTGGATGATTAAAAATGGGAGAAGACGTGGATTAAGGGGGAGGTTACCTCTTAGGTTTTGATATGTCTTACATTTTTAATTAATGTTGTTCAGTGCTAAGTTGGGCTTGAAACTTAACTTGGCTATCATGAGTAGAATTGAAAGTGGGAGAAGACATGGATTAAGGGGGAGGTTACCTCTTAGGTTTTTGATATATCTTATGCTTTTCAATTGCTACTGTTATTTACCTTGTTGGACTGGTATTTTTATCCCTAAACTTAAATATATTGACACACATCAAAAAGGGGGAGATTGTTTAGGCAATCGGCCCAAGAATAATCGGGAAGATCATGGTTTTGATGTGTGTGCCAATAAGTTTAAGGTTAGGGTGTTATGTTATATTTTATATATGTGTGATTGAGTTTGTAGGACTTGGAGAATCACACATGGAGAATATATCCGAGGGACGAGAGCCGAGGGAGGATGACTCCAAGGGCAAACCGAGAAGTGAACTTCAAGGGCACACGTGAAGGGTGGCATGGAGGAAAGCCAAGGGAAGGCTTGTGTGCGCATCCGAGGGACGAGAGCTAGAGGAAGATGACTTCAAGGGGCGAGCCAAGAGAGTGAACCTGAAGGCACACGTGAAGGAAAATATGAAGAGTGGTTGTAAGTGAGTGGGCAGTCGACTGGCCAGAGGGCAGTCAACTGCCAAAACTCACAGAAGGTTTTCAGCCTTCTACCAGTCGACTGGCCCAGAGGCAGTCGACTGGTGACCCCCCAAAACTAGCCATTAGCTAGCAATTAATGCTAGGCCAGTGGACTGCCCCAAGGGCAGTCGACTGGTACGGGGCTGGACAGCCTGGGAGGTTGTCCTGTTCTCTTATAAAAAGAGGACTTTTCCGCACGTGAACGGTACGGTTTTACACTATAACGAAGTGTTGTTCGTGCGACTAGTCATCCAATCTTCCTCTCTCTGTAATCATTGCATTCTGTAAAGAGGAAGACAACGTCTTTGTAAAGGTTTCTCCACCTGAAGGAGACTTTTCATAGTGGAGGTGGAGTATGTGTGTGGATCCCTGGATTAGTCACTCGTTCGGGTGGATACCAAGTAAAATCCTCTGAGTTAGCATTGCTTTATTGCTTTCATATATTTTTTGTTTGTATTCCGCTAACAATTTTGTAGAGAAATTCGCGAAATTGCTATTCACCCCCCCCCCTCTAGCAACGTCTTCGATCTATCATATTGTAGATCAAAACCCTAAGAAAATCATGCATCATGATAAATCCAAGACCTTTTGACCTAAGGATCAAGGCAAAAATTCCAAGAAGGAGAGACATATGCCTAGAAAGGTGAATAGGTCTAGGAATGTCTAGGGAGGACATGTTGGTTCTAGAGTTGAGAACCTAGAGAGGGAAAATCAAGTCTTGAGAGCAAGACTTGAAGAAATGGAGAAAACCCTAGGTAGATTCACTATTGGATCTAAGGTTTTAGATATGGTGTTGGGTGGTCTAAAACCCAACAATGATAGATCAGGGTTGGGATACCGATCTAAGGTCTCCAATGCAAATGGAAAGAAATATGCTAGGGTAGCATATAATTATGGCAAGGAGGGAAAATCCAAGAATAGCAAGGGCAGGCCATTAAAAGGGAAGAAGAAGGACTTAACCAAGTATAAGGTGTCTAAGGTTAAGAAGGTTAAGTTTGTAGGCCAAGAGTCACCGAAGGTACACCGGTGTGGCCTAGTGGTTGTTGAGTCACCAAGGGAGGTGGCTAAGGCTAAGAGCTCAAGGGGGAGCTTTAGGAGTCATTGGGATCCATGGTAAATGGATCTCAGAAGGTTTCCCTCAGAGATCTAGATGGACCATGGAGTGTGCCAAAAGAGTTGGAGATGGAATTGACTCTCAATTCTTTGGGTTTTGGCACATTAGATTTGTGTATCATGCATGAAAATATGACATTGGGGTAATATTGCATGCAAGGTAGTTTCTGATGTGTAAATACCATATAAATCAATGCTAGGGATGTATTGTGGGTTGGTATGGGCAAAGACATCAAGAGGAGATCAAAACTAAGATTTTAGGTCAAGGTTCAATTGAACCATTTAGCTAGTTTTGAGTTTTGTGTCAATCTTGGGAATGGTGATGGATACATTTTTGAGTGTATTTTTCCCAAGTAGGTATGGGTACCACAAACCTCTCCACAAAATTTGGGACTTTTTGGAGATTTGTGGAATTTCTGGTGCATTTCTGAATTTGGGTCAGAAATGCTGAAATTGAGTTTTTCAGAGTATCAGTCGACTGGCCCAGGGGGCAGTCGACTGGTGATGGACCCACAATTAGTGTCACGAATGAGCCTCAAATTTAGATATTTATAAGTTGAAAACCCTTAGTCTCACAAAGTTAAAATGTAGTACAGGGGCCTCAAGTCGTATTTTTCCAAGGACTAGTTAAGAGTGTTTAGTTCAAGCTTGAAGTTGTCGTTTAATGTTTTTGGGGTTTTCAAGTTGAACTGGGGGTTTGTTTGCAATAAGGAATGAAATAGCAGTAAAAATAGAGTGAACTTAGCTAAAGCATGGTACGAATTAGGAAATTGCAAGAATTACACTTAACCTATTTGACAACTGAGCAAGTAAATTCAAACGATGAAATTGAAATTTAAAAACTAATTGCAGGGAACTAATTACAAGAAACTAATTGCAAAATAATGAAAACTAGAACAAACATTGCTTAAGAACTTGACTTGAAGTGTAGCAAACTAAGCAACTTGAAGAAATAAGTGTGTAAAGCCAAAATTATCCTAAATTGAACATCAAATCAGTTCATCGTCAAGACTTCCCTTTGCCGTCACACAAAAGTTGAGTTCGAATCCCTCTAGCTCAAAAATCAGCGAAGAAAAGCTCCCTGGATTAGTTTGCTGCGAATTGGCCTTCCTGATCGGTCAGCCGACCGATCAGGACCTATGCTAATCAGATTGGGAATCGATCATGAACTATACTGATCGGACTGGAGTCCGATCTGTGGTATCTCTGTCCAATCACAGACACCGATCAGTGGCTGAAAACTCCCGCGATCTCCTCCTTCCTCGATTAGTTGGACGTGATCGAGCCCAGAAACTCTCAGTAGCATTCAGAGAACCCCTCCAAGTGCTCTGATTGCTCCGAAGATGAAGACTACCCGCGATCAAATGGAAGCAATCAGTGGAACGAAACTCCGGCGAAACCCTCCCCTGAGCTCCTCTCAGCGACAAAATCGAATGCAAACTTAACCGGAAAATCTACCTCGATGATCTAAAACCTTGAAAACAAACTTGGACTTGATGTTGGTCGCGTGATCGGAGAAGAACAGACGAAGAAAAACTCAAGAACAGGGAAGAAACTCGCGATCTGGCGATGACAGAGCTTGGTGGACAAGAAGTTTGATTTAAATTATCCAATTGAAATTGGACGGCTGTGATCATCCTCACCTCATCCAACGGTCAAATCAAGTCAGATCAAGCCCAAACTCTCCAGATCTCCATCAATGGTCAGGATCTGCTCCTCCTCAGCTTGGATCGTTCAGATCTACAACGGATGGCTCAGATCTCACTGCCTCTTAAATGAATGGTTTAGACCCTCTCGAGCTTGATCCAATGGTCAGATGACCTCTGATTGGGACCAAAACTTCAGATCTTAATCTGTGGTCTAGATTAACTCTAACTTGAGCTCAGATTGATCAGAAGATGTAGATGTCTTGGATCTTGCCATTTCTTGATTGGACGGCCCACATTAATCCATCTCTTGATCCCCTTGATGGAAGCCAAGACTAACTCAAGTTTGATCCAATCTGATCTATGTCCATGATCATTCGATGCCTACAAAATTAGATTCAAATTTAATGCCAAAATATCTCAAATATACAAAAATTTGAATCAAAAGCTAAAATAGCAATAATTCATGGAACCTCATGTAAATGCAAACTTAAGCATATAAAAAGGGATCAAAACATGGATTTGAGAGCCTAAATTGATCAACAAAATGGTAGTTATCAACTAGTAAAGGCTGAATTAGTTTTTCAGCAATTAAAGTGTCCAAATGATGTAAAACAAATGTATGGGGGGCTAGTACACTTTGTGTATGATCATTAGAGGTTAAAAGATCAAATGAGGGGAAAATTGTTAGAGTCTTTTTGATGTATGACAAAGGGGGAGAAGTGTTGGGTTTAAGTGGGAAACCAAACACGCCTTTGCAAGAAATTCTAGGTCTAGGGGAATCTTAGGTTAAGGGGGAGCATTGTTGCTCCAGTTATGGCGTAAGGGGGACCTTGGAAAGGTTCTTAAAAAGACTTTGTAAGTCCAATATAGGGGGAACCTTAGGAAGGTTTTAAAAAGCCCGGTTTGGTAAAAAATTCCTAAACTCATGGGGAGGTTAGGTGTGGGGATGTCTTGTGATAGGATCCATGCATGGTTGCATTTATATTTGTTTTCTCTAACTTAAACGGATTGCCAAACATCAAAAAGGGGAGATTGTTGGGGCAATCTATGGTCCGGAGTGACCATGTGTTTTGATGTTTGGGGCAAAGGGTTTAAGTTAGGTTTACCTTTATGATTTGATATGTGTGATTGAGTTTGCAGGACTTGGTGAGTCATATATGGAGGGCACATCCGAGGGATGAGAGCCGAGGGAAGAGGACTCCAAGGGCAAGCTGAGAAGTGGACTTCAAAGGGCATACGTGAAGGGTGGCATGGAGGCAAGCCGAGGGATTGCGTGCACATCCGAGGGACGATAGCCGGTGGAAGAGGACTTCAAGGGGCAAGCCAAGGGAGTGTACTTGAAGGCATACGTGAAGGAGGGTCTTCGGAGTGAGCAAGAGTGAGATTGTAAGTTAGGCAGTCGACTGGGAATGGATCAGTCGACTGCCAGCGGGGAAACTCGAACTCACCGAAAGATCAGTCGACTGGTCTGGGACCAGTCGACTGATCAAGTCAAAAACTAGCCATTACAGCTAGCCGTTGGGCTGCTATTTGACTGGGACTAGTTGACTGGCCTGGGGCAGTCGACTGGTAGCATGATTTTCAGCCAAGAGATCTATTTAAAGGGGCTCGGGTTTGACTGAGAGCTCTTGACGAAATGAGCTTGGTTAGAGCTCGTTAGTAGTCTTAGTTGCTCAGAAGTGTGTCCGAGATTGTGGCGAGGTTTCTCCACCCACAAGGAGCTACACGAGCTAGCCGGAGGGCATCCGGGGAGTGATCCACCGAAGGTTCAAGGGATCGTCCACCTTACGAACAGCCGTAGAGTAAGAGCGTCATCTCCGAACCATGTAAAGGTTGGTGTTAGCATTGTTTAGTTTATTTATTTATTATTCCGCTTGCGCTTGCTAACGTTGCAGGAAGAGAATCAAAGAAAAGCTATTCACCCCCCCCCCTCTAGCTTGACGAGCTTGACGGTCACAATCTAACAGACGTGCCACCAATAAAGTAGTAATGGGCGTATGGACCCACCATAACATAGCCTCTTCACTACAGCACTAGTCTAATCAGTCAGCAACACTTCATTCGATTAGACTTGAAGGGAGGGACTTGTGATGGGGTTGAGCACCCCTAGTTGACACGTGGACTGTAGAGCCTATATGGCAAGACCTACCGAGTCTAGACGACTCTCTTTCCGTGGCGCCAGAGGCCCCCTCGAGAAGATGGATTCTCGAGACCACCTCGAGCCGGCATACTCTGGAAATCGACCCAGGAGGACACACGCCCGAGATCACCTTGGGAGATCGGGTCCCTGAGAGCACCTCAGGAAGGTAAACACCCAGGGACCCCCCGGGCCAAAAGACCCCGAGATCACCTCGGGATAGCGGAGCCCAAGGAGCACTCGCCTCAAGTAACGGTCCCCCTTTCTTCGGATTTACGGATAATTATCACCAATTATTACGGAATAATCATGACCCATAATTACTGTTGGAACTTGGATGGCTAGAGGGGGTGAATATAGTTAGACACCACAAATCGCTTTCTTTTATGAACTTCTGCACTTAGGGTTAGTAGCACAGCGGAAGAAATGCAAAACAGAGAAGAACTGCAGAAATGGAAAGCAAACCGAAAACGCTAACAAGGATCGTTTACAAGGTTCGGGATAACTTGCCCCTACTCCTTGGCGTGCCCTTAAGGTGGGCGATCCCTTGATCGTCGGCAAATCAAACCCCGGAAAATCCAGATAGAATGCAACCTCCTTCTCGGTGGAGTAACCTCTCCACAGCGTTTCAAAATGAATGAAGTATTAAGTACAGGAAACACAAGAAGGAATCTTACTGAGCACTTAGAACCGCAAGAACACAAGCAAACTCCTCACCGAGCTCCACTCAGCACAGATCTCATGCAAGAACTCCCTTCTTAGTGTCTTCTCACTGATGGACTCGCCAAGCTCCTTGTTTCTCTTCCAAGTGCTCAAGTATCACAAGGTTGCTCAAGATTCACAGTAGAGTAATCGCACAAGTGTAGAGCAAAAGCTTTTCGATGATGGAGAACAAGAACTCTAGCACTTCGTCAAAAACTCTGCTCAGCTCTTCTCCGCTACACAGCATAACCAGCTTCCATCGCCAGGTCACACGCTCCTCTGCAGCAGCTCCCAGCTGCTCACCTGCAGCAGCCAGCTACCCCTGACCTCCTCTGGACTCACTGAAACCCCTCCAATCGAGCCCCAGGTCATCAGCTCCTCAGCTGTTGCAGCTCGTGCCAGAGAACGTTACAACCTGCGGAAGCAAACGGACAAACCTGCTGTACTGAAATACCCAGTTTGACTCTCCATGGATGGTCCCTGAGTCACCTGCACACTTAGCAGCTCATTAGGGCAGCAAATCAACAGAAGATCAAACATCAGAGGGCTCAGAACAAGAATCAGTAGTGTATCAGTAGGAATCAGAGTGCGATCAGACGCGATCAGAGCGTCTGACAGCGCGTTTGAATTAAAGTGATCGGTCATCGGACCGATCCAGGGCTCGATCACCAAACCAATCCACAGCTTTGCTGGGATTCCCAGCTTTCGCGGCCACACGGGTCTGATCGGTCACCAGACCGATCAGGCTGTGCCCTGATCGGTCACCAGACCGATTAGGATGCTCTCCGACCGATCAGGCTCCAGCCTGATCGGTTATAAGACGGAGTCCGTGACACTTGATCGTTCACCAGAACGATCTGAACAGTATCTCTGATCGGTCACCAGACCGATCAGGAGCCATGCAGTAAGGTTCCCAAAACCCACTGTGTGCTCCCTGATCGGTCACCAGACCGATTAGGAGTCGATCAGTAGCCCAACAAGATCACTGTGTGCTTCCTGATTGGTCACCAGACCGATCAGTCATCGCTGGATCGGTCACCAGACCGATCCACAAGGGAACACCGTGCCAACTTCCCTGATCGGTCACCAGACCGATCCAGGCAACGTCAAATCCACTTCAAGTCACGAGAACAAGCCTCCAGCCCTTCTCTGACTCGTGCTTGGTCCCTCGGACACAGACTCCATGCCCAGTCTCACTCACCGGGACTTCAACCTAGCCCTCCAAGCTAGGACCTGGTCCTCCAAGCCGAGATTTCATCCAACCTAGCCCTCCAAGCTAGGACCTGGCCCTCCAAGCCAGGGTTTCATCACCTAACCCTCCGAGTTAGGAATTTTCACACCTAACCCTCCAAGCTAGGACTTTTCCACACCTAACCCTCCAGGTTAGGAATTTCCACACCTAGCCCTCCAAGCTAGGATTTTCACACCTAGCCCTCCAAGCTAGGACTTTTCCACACCTAATCCTCTAGGTTAGGAATTTTCACACCTAGCCCTCCAGGCTAGGACTTTCTCACACCTAACCCTCCAGGCTAGGACTTTCATCCACCTAGCTTCTCAAGCTAGGACCTGACCCTCCAAGCCAGGCTTTCATCAACCCTAGTCCCACTAGGTATGCCTAGTCCACGACCAGGACTTAATCCCAATCATCTCATCAACCTAAACTAAAATCGGTGTCAACACCAAAACAACAATCAGGGTCAGACTGCATCAACAATCCCCCCGTTTTGTTGTTTGACAACCCGATTTTAAGTTTAGGAATTTAAATCCAATTATCTCAAATCTCAAAATTGTAGTAGAATTAGGATCCTCCCCCTACAACATTTAAACTCATAATCGTCCTAAACTTAACCAACCAACACTCTCCCCCTTTGTCAAACACCGAAAAGGGTGTAGACTGGTTGTTAAGTTTAAACATACTCCCCCTCAACCCTAGGGGTTTCCCAAAACAACATAAGATTTGATTTAATTTTGAAAACATATGATAAATATAAAGCATGGAAAAACAATCATATGTATCATATGAACATGGAGTAGCAATAAAACAGGAACTAGAAATAAACATGGAGTAGCATGATATACATGAAGATAGCAATCGGATAAACACTCATATGTACTAGCATAATATGGCAAGGCATACATGAAGATAGTCATCATATGAACGAGCAATAAGCCTAATATAGCAAGTAATAAACAAGATAGTCTGATAGTTAGATGCATGGCAATGCATCAAGGCATAGTCAAATACGGCACACGACCATAACAATCAAACACAGGCATACAGCCATAAAGTCATACAATCAACACAGTCAAATAGTCAAATACAAGTCACGGGCAGAGGCAGAGTACATCCATAATCAAACGTCGGCGGGAGGGTCATCGGCCTGCATGGGGTCATCAACTGTGTCATCATCAGGTACAAAGGACCCCGGTGCAGTGCTGCCAGAGGGTGCAGATCCATGAAATGTGTGCTGGCGCCACTCGTCATACCAAGTCTACTGCAGAGAACGGACCCCCGAGACATCAGACTCGACCGCCAGCAGTCTGTGGTCGAAAGCCTGAAACCCAGACCGGACCTCCTCTCGCTAGAGCTCTCTCAAATGAAGATCATGCTGGATGGTCCGATCAAGCTCTGAAATCTACCAGCGCAGGTCTGGATCTGGCTTATAGTCATAATCAGCTGCAGCTGGCGCCTCTTGATGTGCAACAGCATCTGCTGGTGCCTAAAAATGTGCGCCCCTGGGTAGCTTGCCAAGACCCCGCCCGTCCTTCCATACAAGAGCCCGATCCTGATCCCTGATGATGATGCCAGACTTGGCAAATGCTCGCCTGCCAAGTCGGCAATCCTGTCTAACCATGGGCACTGTCTGCCCTTGGTTACATCAACACCTACTGACATAAGCCAGTCAGTGTGACGTGACCGAAGGCATATACACAGTGCGATGACTGGGCTCTCGATAGGAAATAATCGACTGAAAGATGCTCTCCATAATGTCAAAGTCAAGGCGGCGATGCATGCCATAAAGCATCAAACAGTGATAAGGTCGGATCTCAGTTAAGGGTTTTGAAGTGATCGGCAAAATGCAGTTGGTGATTATCTTGAACAGAACGTAATCAGTAGGGGAAAGACGGAGGGCCGCAAAAGTCGGAAAGTCAGGCCCTAACTAATCAAGACCGGCTGGTCGAGGATGGCCAAAGAAGTGTTGATATATGTCATCGGGGGTGACGTCCGCAAATGGAGGTAATAAGGGGTCAGGAAGCTCTAGGTAGATAGAATAAAAGTTCGCCGATCGACGAGCGCCATGATACTCTGCCAAGATGTCATAGAAAAATCAAGGTTCCTCTTCGCTACCCGGGTCGTGAATTCAAAACCTCCTTGAGGTCCTTGTTGCAAGTTATTGTAGAATTCGGACACGAGATCATAGTTGATTGTCCGCTCAAGGGAAAGGAGAAAGCCGAGGTTGTAGAAGGTAATCACTTCCACAATGGAAGGACAATGCTCAGTCAGGAAAGGTCCATCAATGGACCTACAAGGAAGCAACTTGAAGGTCCGGGACTGAAATGCTTGCTCACAAGCAGCGTTAGGGAAACGGGAACTCGAAGAAGGCTGAGGCCTTCAAGAAGGGGCAGATGATGAAGGGCCTTTGCCCTTGGAGGACCCTTCAGTGGGTTCCTTGCCCTTAGATGGCTTTCTAAAATGTTGGAAATAAATCATGTTAATAGATTGGATCAAGTGATGTGAGGTTATAATCAAGACACAGATTTGAATTGAAGAAATACATGGCACACGGATGAATTTGTAGTGTAAGGCATGGATCACATAAATTATAATAGAAGATGTTCAAATGAAAATAGGTTTAATCAGTAGGGTTAAGGATCATGGCAAGGTCACGGCAGGGAAAAGGTCACACCACAAAAAGAAAACACATTAAGAGACAAATTATGATTAGCCCAAATACATGATTGATGGAGTAATCAGTAAGGTAAAATGAAACAAAAACTTACTTAGGTGCCATGTGAATGATTGTGTGGGAAGAACCTTCAGACAAGCTGCGCAGAGAATGAAACGGCGTGCGCAGGAAGGAGAAGCTCACACGAGAACTTGACCTTCAGAGAAAATGGCGCAAAGAGTTGGAGTTTGCAGCGAGGAGTTGCTGAGAACACCACCAGCAGGGAGAAGAGGAACTCACGCGCAAGAGGAAGGATCATAGGGAGAACTCACGTACAGCAAGTAGATCGCACGCGCAAGAGGAGAGTTTCGGCGCTAGGGCTTGGGACGGTAAGGTTTAGAGGAAGTTAATAGGTTGGTGGATCATGTTGGTGCAGAAAGCACCCAAGTCAAACTTGTATTTTGATAATGGCAACAGGGTTCAAAAGTTAAGGTATATTGTTTGTCTAAACATGTTACTCAAGTGTGCAGGCAAAGCCCTAGCGAAGGACTGCTAGGCACCAGGTGAAGGGCAGCTTGGTACTGAAGACCTGGCGAAGGACAGCTAGGCGCCTGGCGAAGGACTGCTGGGCAAAAGTCCAACCGGAGGAGCCGGTTGGCATCAGGTACATTCTCCCGAGGGGAGTAGGTGAGGACGCGTTCCCCGACGAGGGAACAGTAGGCGTCGGTTCGACCTAGGGCTCTATTTTGGAAGCCCAAAGTCAGAACCAAGACAGCTAAGGTTGTATAAACTAACATATTAATTGCTTTATGTTGTTTTGGACTAACCTTGGATGCAGGACCGAAGGAACGAGTGTCTGCAGCTCAGAGAGCCTCAAAGGAGTGAGGCAGAGTCTGAGTAGGGCGCCCGGGCACCCCCAAGGTGAACACAAAACAAAGTAAACCAAGGTGAGCTTCGGCAGCTTATGGGCGGGGCGCCCCCGTGCTCCCGGCGCCCCCAGGTCAAGCCAACGAAGCAAGCTAGCGAGAAGCCAACGGATGAGAGTTGACCCGGTCAATCCGGGCGCCCCTAGCGTCCCGGGCGCCCCCAGTCAAGATCTGATCCCGAGTTTGAAGGGATCAGAGCTGACCGAGAAGGAATCGGATCGGCTGACACGTGGGGGGGCGCCCCGACGTTCCGGGCGCCCCCAGGTGCTATAAAAAGGGCCCTCGACCCCAAGGCTTCATCAATCAATCTTTCGAACGCATACACGCTCTTCTGCTCCCGCGCCCTGCTCTGGAAACCTTCCGACTCAAGACTCAAGCGTCGATGACGTCCCGCTGCTCCGAAAAGACAACCTACATCGGACGTCGGTAAAAGAAGAGTTTCTTTTAAAAAGTTTTCTTTACCATACTTGTAAATTCAATCTTGTAAACTGATTTGCGAACTTATAGAATTGCCCGCAGAAAACGGTCAACGACCGTGGGCCTTGGAGTAGGAGTCGACCTAGGCTCCGAACCAAGTAAAACTACCTGTGTTCGTGATTGTTTTGATTCCGCTGCGTACTTGCTCTATTATTTATCCGAAAAATGTTTTTCGATATTCACCCCCCCTCTATCGGTTCTCTCGATCCAACAAGTGGTATCAGAGCGGGGAAGTTCAAATTTGGTGCAACCACCAGTTTGAAAATTTTTCGGATTTTTTTTAAATTTCTTTTTTAATATTTTTTTTCTCGTTCGAATTTTCTTTTTCTTTCGTTCAAAATTCTTCTAATATTTTTTTTTGTTCGAAATTCTTCTAATATTTCTCTTTCGTTCGAATTTCTTCTCATTGATCGAGGCTGGTGCAACACCCCTCGACAAATATTTTTCTTTATCCCGCACTACTAATCCAAGACCAAGTCTTGGGATATTTTTTTTGTCTAGTTTTCATTTCAGATAAAATGGTCATGCAAGAAGGATTCAGCACAGCCAGACCTCCTCTTTTCAGTGGAGAAGACTTTTCCTACTGAAAAGTCGAATGGAGGTCCACCTGAAAACTCAGGTGGACATGTGGATAATCATCCAGTCCGGACTGGAGATTCCGAGAAATACTAAAGGAGTACCTCAAAGCTACACAGAGTGGGACACCGCTCTGAAACGGAAAATTGAAGCGGATGCCAAGGCGACCCAGACCCTTCAATGCGGCTTAACAAAAGAAGAGCTGAACCGGGTGGGCCCTTTCAACAGTACCAAGGAGCTGTGGGGGAAACTGATCAAGCTGCACAAGGAACATCAGACACTCGGATCAGCAAGAGGGATCTCCTCCTGAACAAGCTGTATACAATTAAAATGACCGACAATAAAACAGCAGCTCAGCTTCACGCCCGAATCCAGGAACTGATGAACGGACTGCACACCATCGGTCACAAGGTAGAAAACCGTGACTTAATAAGGTACGCTTTAAATGCTTTCCCTAGAAACACCTTGTGGGCATCTATGGTAGATGCATACAAGGTTTCAAGGGACCTTTCAAAAGTTAAATTAGATGAATTGTTCTCTGAATTAGAGTTACACGAACAGACTAACTGCAATTTGGCCGAGAATGGTATTGCCTTTGTTGCAGGTACAACTGAAGGACAACAAAGAAAAAGGCTCAACCTGAACCCGAGTCTAACTCAGACTCAGACTCAGAAGACGAAGAAGGAGATAGACCTAAGCTGGTTCAACTGGCAAGAAACTACTACAAGGAATTAAAGAACCAAACCAACAAACGACGAGCCAGTAAAAGAAAGGATGAACCAGCTGAACCCGCAAACGAAAAGAACAAGCCCAACGTGACCTGCTACGAGTGCAAAAGAAAGGTCACTACAAGACAGAGTGTCCAAACCTGAAGGAGACCAAAAAGAATAGAAGGAAGAAGAAGGCACTTCAAGCAACGTGGGACGAGTCCTCCGCCGAAGAAGAAGAAGAGGTCCCACAATCGAACCTACTCGCACTAACCGCCGAAGAAGAAGTCGAGACCGAGTCAGAATCAGAACAGGACGACGGCAGACTGACATTCTCAGAGGACGGCGAAATCAAGGTAAGTGGATTTACTAGAAATCAATTAAACGAGTTAATATCTTATCTTTCTCGAGATTTGGCGAAAGCCAAACTCCGAATCGAATCCCTCCGATAGGAAGTAAAACTCCTGAAAGAGGGAGCTGACCCTAAACCCTTAACTGAGAAGGTTCAAGAAGGAACCTCTACTCAAGTTGAAAAACTTGAGAAAGAGAACTCCTCCCTGAAAACTCAGGTTAAGGATCTTAGATCAGCCTTAGAACGATTCACTTCTGGTTCCAAGAATCTTGACATGATTCTTAGAAAACAGAAATCGATTCTAAATCGATCCGGACTAGGTTATAGAACCAAGTCTCGACAAAGATCCTACTTTGCTGTACTGAACCAGTCCAGACCTAAAGTTCAGACATGGGTACCAAAACTATGTCTGAACAAACAAACTGGATCAAACCAATATTGGATCCCCAAGGACAAGATTCACATCTTGCCAAACCATTATCGTGGCTATAGTTCAGGGGGAGCCAAATTGAAAACAATAGTTATTATTAGATAAAATTCAATTCTTGCTTGCAATTTGCTTGGTTGCTTGTTTATTTAATTTCTGCAATTTATCATGCTTAGATTTAGGAATGGTTAGTTTAAGGACCAAACCAACTTAACTGAAAATTGACAACATAGTATTGGGAGGAGGTGAGATGATAGTACGTTAGGGAAACCAATTGTAATAAGGTCAAGTACACTTGGCCTCTTTAGACTGGTGAAACTAGCCGAAGCTACCGATCCAAGACCCAAACTAGTTAGACCAGAATTTTTCAAAAAATAATTTTGAAAATCAAATTTCATTGAAAGGCTTTGTCAAGGAAAGGGTTGATGATCCAATAAGGCTACGGCCAAAGAAGGCCTAGTGCCTCGCCAAGACCTGGAAGCCAATCTCTGAAATTCAAATTCAAATTAGTCTTTGTAAAATTTAAATCTAACATAAATTTTCAGTTACTTGTAGACTTAAATATTTTTTTAAAATAAATTCAACTGTTTTCAAAATTATTTAAGACTTTCAAAATAAATTATGTTTTTCAAAAAGTCTTTTATCAAAACCTGTCTCACAAAACCTATAAGGCTAACGTGATTGAAAACCCTAGATTTGGGTGAGACAGATTAGGCTGTGAAAATCAATTTAGCTATTCCTGATTCTAATTGGATCCAAATCATCAAAACTCTTTATGTGTAGGAACATAAAGATTTGGACCAATGGATGTTGGATAGCGGTTGCTCCAGACACATGACTGGAGATAAATTGAAATTCACCAAACTCAAGCTCAAGAACCTAGGCTCTGTGGCATTTGGCAACAATGCCACACTCAAGGTAATTGGGTCAGGTAATATTGAACTCAAATCTAACTTTATTATTAAGAAAGTACTCTTGGTTGAACAATTCAATTTTAACTTGCTTAGCATAAGTCAGTTGTGTGATTCTGGTTATATAGTTACCTTTAACAATTCTAACTGCCTAATTAGAAACGTACAAGACTCAGAAATCATGCTTAAGGGCACTAGAACAAATAATGTTTACACTATAAACCTTCCCCTAGTACCTAAATGCATGTTAACCCAGTTAGAACAATCAAACCTCTGGCATAGGAGACTAGGTCACACCAATAATCAAACCTCTGGCATAGGAAACACACTTAGCAGCCCTAAAAAGAATACTTAGATATATTAAGGGCACCCTAAATGTAGGGATTTGGTATCCTAGGACCTCAACCTTTGATTTGTCAGGATACTCGGATTCTGACTATACTGGTTGTAAATTAGATAGAAAGAGCACAAGTGGAAGCTGCCAACTGTTAGGAAATAGTCTAGTAAGTTGGTGCAGCAGAAAACAATACTGTGTAGCTCTATCCACAACTGAAGCTGAATACGTTGCCTTAGGAGAGTGTGTAGCACAACTTTTATGGATGATGCACACTCTTAAGACTTTCAGCTTAATTACACCCAAACCCAAGTTTTTATTGACAATATAAGCTCAATTAATCTAACTAAAAACCCAATCCAACATTCAAGAACTAAACACATAGAAGTTAAGCACCATTTTGTAAGAGATCATGTAGCCAGGGGTGAGATAGTCCTTAAGCATGTAGACTCTAAATCTAATTTAGCTGACATATTCACCAAAGCCCTACCTGAGTCTAAGTTCAGTTCACTAAGAAGGCAGTTAGGATTATGCTTGGTAGAATAGGTTTACTGTGCTTTTTGGTTTTTCTACTACTTCAGCCTTTAAAATTTTCAAATGTTTTTAAAATCAGTTGTTAAAATTTTTAAATGTTTTCAAAATCAAATTTTACTTAGTTTTGAAAATTTTAAATGTTTTTCGACTTAGTTTTATTTTAAAAATACCCCCTTCAAAACTAGGGTTTTTTCGCAAATGGACTTAGCCTAGGCCCTAACCCTAGAACTGCATGCACCTATAGATTTAGAAGCCAGCATCTCACAAGCACCTTAGGGTTATTTTGATTGATAACCTAGAATGGGTTGAGATGCTTAGGTCTTTGCCTTAATTCAAGATGCTTTAAGTCAGTGCATCTGCAGAAATTGGGGCACTAAATACAAACTACACAGTAATCAAGTTAAGTGTCAAGTTTAGAAAATCTAACTTGAACAGTACACTTAACTTGACTAACCCTAGCAAAAACTACTGTTTAATGATAGTTAGTAAGTAGCTAATTGGGTTAGACAGGACCCTAAAAGAAACTGATTTGGTTTAGTTCATATCCTGAATTGGGTCAGTACAGCAAAATAATGCAATTTATTCGCTTTTATGCAATTTAATTATCCTGTTTCTACTATATTTATTTGTTTTGATATATGGCAAAGGGGGAGAGATAGGAAAGGAGAGTTTAAAATTTTCTAAAATTTTTTATATAAAATTTTTTCCAAAAATTTCAAACCCTATCCTTTATTCAAAAAGTACTCAAAACTTAAGTTTGCAAAATTTTTCTAAGTATTCAAAACTTAAGTTTGCAAAATTTTTCTAAGTATTTCAAGACTTAAGTTTGCAAAACTTTTCTAAGTATTTCAAAACTTAAGCTTACAAAATTTTTCTAAGTATTTCAAGACTTAAGTTTGCAAAACTTTTCTAAGTATTTCAAAACTTAAGTTTACAAAATTTTTCTAGGTATTTCAAAACTTAAGTTTGCAAAATTTTCTAAGTATTTCAAAACTTAAGTTTGCAAAATTTCTCTAAGTATGTCAAAACTTAAGTTTGCAAAATTTTCTAAGTACTCAAATTTTTATGCTCAACTTAAGTTTTTTATCTAAGTAATTAAACATAAATTTTCCAAAGTGCACAACGAAACTTGTTTTGGAAAATATATCTTTAGAGTTCTATTGAAAATTGTTCTAAGTAAAAATTAATCCATCTTTAGACTTAGAACTTAATTTTCAAAAACCCCACGAATTTTTGAATTATCTAGGGGGAGATTCCTTCCAGGGGGAGGGAACAAAAAATTATTTATTAACTTAACTTTTTGAACTAGGGTTGCCATAAATCAAAAAGGGGGAGAATGTTGGTGCAGAAAGCACCCAAGTCAAACCTGTATTTTGATAATGGCAACAGAGTTCAAAAGTTAAGGTATATTGTTTGTCTAAACAAGTTACTCAAGTGTGCAGGCAAAGCCCTAGCGAAGGACTGCTAGGCACCTGGCGAAGGAATGCCAGGATACAAAGCCCTAGCGAAGGACTGCTAGGCACCAGGCGAAGGGCAGCTTGGTACTGAAGACCTAGCGAAGGACAGCTAGGCGCCTGGCGAAGGACTGCTGGGCAAAAGTCCAACCGGAGGAGCCGGTTGGCATCAGGTACATTCTCCCGAGGGGAGTAGGTGAGGACGCGTTCCCCGACGAGGGAACAGTAGGTGTCGGTTCGACCTAGGGCTCCATTTTAGAAACCCAAAGTCAGAACCAAGACAGCTAAGGCTGTATAAACTAACATATTAATTGCTTTATGTTGTTTTGGACTAACCCTGGATGCAGGACCGAAGGAACGAGTGTCTGCAACTCAGAGAGCCTCAAAGGAGTGAGGCAGAGTCTGAGTAGGGCGCCCGGGCGCCCCCAAGGTGAACACAAAATAAAGTAAACCAAGGTGAGCTTCGGCAGCTTATGGCGGGCGCCCCCGTGCTCCCGGGCGCCCCCCATGCTCCCGGGCGCCCCCAAGTCAAGCCAACGAAGCAAGCCAGCGAGAAGCCAACGGATGAGAGTTGACCCGGTCAATCCAGGCGCCCCCAGCATCCCAGGCGCCCCCAGTCAAGATTTGATCCCGAGTTTGAAGGGATCAGAGCTGACCGAGAAGGAATCGGATCGGCTGACACGTGGGGGCGCCCCCGACGTTCCGGGCGCCCCCAAGTGCTATAAAAAGGGCCCTCAACCCCAAGGATTCATCAATCAATCTTTCGAACGCATACACGCTCTTCTGCTCCTGCGCCCTACTCTGGAAACCTTCCGACTCAAGACTCAAGCGCCGACGACGTCCCGCTGCTCCGAAAAGACAACCTACATCGGACATCGGTAAAAGAAGAGTTTCTTTTAAAAAGTTTACTTTACCATACTTGTAAATTCAATCTTGTAAACTGATTTGTGAACTTATAGAATTGCCCGCAGAAAACGGTTAACGACCGTGGGCCTTGGAGTAGGAGTGACCTAGGGTCTGAACCAAGTAAAACTACCTGTGTTCGTGATTGTTTTGATTTCGCTGCGTACTTGCTCTATTATTTATCCGAAAAACGTTTTCCGATATTCACCCCCCCTCTATCGGTTCTCTCGATCCAACAGATCAGTCCACCAACTGCAATTTAATGTGATCGAATGGATCACCGTTCGATCTGAGAGCGCCCAGACCGATCAGGCCCCGGCCTGATCGGTCTGACCTGGTCCTGATCGGTCGGGTGACTGATCAGGCAAGCTCCTAATCGATCACGAAGCGAACAGTGGGTTTTTGAAATTTTCTGTGAGCCTCCTGATCGGTCGGTGGACCGATCAACACAGTGAGCCAGATCGGTCTGTGGATCGATCCGGGCCAACACAGAGAGATTGCAGAGGGGTATCGTAATTTGGCTGGACCGGTCAGTTGGACTGATTAGACATACTCCTGATCGGTCTGGTGACCGATTAGGCTCCCTGATTTTTCCTGATACGATCTGAAACTTTCAGTTTCAGACTCCCTATCGATTTCTGATAAGATCATATGAAAGTTTATCGATCTTAGAGGTGTTTCCATGACTATAATTGATCCTTTAAGAAGGATCAAAGGTCCTTATGGGTCTAATAAATCATTTTGCTCCACCAAAGTGAAGGCAAACTCAAACACAAACATTCAATCAATCTTCACCCAAGTTTGTATCAATATAAAGTCTCCAATCAAGTTTCCATGATTGGAATGTCCAAGTATGATCATGGAGCCAAGTACACATGTTATGCATTGGCCCATACTTAGTCACCGTAGTGATTATTGTCTCGTCAACCTAATTTCTCAAGGGATATATTGACATTTTGAGGAATTAGGTTGATCCTAGCATCTCACCCCATATCTAGCAAACAAAAATGTTTTGTTGAACCTTATAGTTTGTGTGAGATGTCCCCAAGTTACCCAATAATTGTTCCCTTAACAATTTGAACTGATCATGAAGGGTTTTGAATGCTTTTTAATCCTATGAAGCGCGACACATTCCCAATTTCCTTCGTAAGAAGCTAAACTCATTCTCGGAGAGTGGTTTAGTGAAAATGTCCGCTAGATTTGATTTTGACTCTACATGGGAGAGTGCAATATCTCCTCTAGCAACATGATCTCTAATGAAGTGGTGACGCAATTCAATATGCTTGGTCCTAGAATGATGGACTAGATTCTTTATTAAGTTGATGGTGCTTATGTTGTCACACAACACTTGCACACCCTTATAAGTCAATCCATAGTTCTCTAATGTATGAATCATCCACAACAATTGTGATACGCTCTCTCCCATGGCGATATATTCTGCCTCGGTCGTGGAGAGAGCAACACAATGTTGCTTTCGACTTGACCAACTAACTAAGGATGATCCTAAGAATTGGCAACCCCCACTCGTGCTTTTCCGATCCAACTTGCACCCAGTATAGTCGGAATCGGTGTAGCCAATTAGGTCAAATGATTCGATACGGGGGTACCAAAGAGCGACTCCGATTGTGCCCTTAAGATATCTCAAAATTCGTTTAACAGCAATTAGATGAGATTCCTTGGCACAGACTTGATACGTAGCGCACATACCCACAGCAAAAAGTATATCAGGTCGACTAGCTGTGAGGTATAGCAAACTACCTATTATGCTCCAGTATTGAGTTAGGTCAACAGGTTTACAACTCTCATCATTGTCTAATCTTGTGTTTGTTGCCATGGGAGTGGTAACTTCCTTCGAATCACTCATGTTTAAATAGATCTTATTGTTTGAGCTGTAAATTATATCATCGACATACACTTGGGTTACAAATATATTATCACCATCTCTCCTTAGAAATAGTGTAGGGTCTATTTGAACTCTCACAAAACCTTTTTCAATGAGAAATGTCGACAATCGCTCATACCAAGCTCGTGGTGCTTGTTTAAGGCCGTAGAGCGCCTTCTTGAGCTTGAACACGTGGTTTGGAAATTCGGTACTCTCAAACCCCGGAGGTTGTTCGACATAGACCTCTTCTCTTATTAAACCATCTAGAAAGACCGATTTGACATCCATTTGATATAGCTTGAAACCACGATGTGCCGCAAATGCAAGCATCAATTGGATGGATTCTAATCATGCCACGGGAGCATAGGTCTCATCGTAATCAAGGCCTTCAACTTGACTGTAGCCCTTGGCTACTAAGCGTGCCTTGTTTCTTATGATTTCTCCCTTATGGTTCAATTTATTTTTGAAGACCCATTTGGTTCCAATAATGGTGGTCTTCTTAGGTCTAGAGACTAAGTCCCAAACTTGACTTCTTTCGAATTAACCTAGTTCATCTTGCATGGCAATGATCCAATCGGGATCATTTAATGCTTCGTCAATTTTTCTAGGTTCAATTTCAGAAATTAGGGCAACTTCATTAGCCTCATTCCTAAAGAATGATCTAGTCCTAACCCCATGATGGATGTCTCCAATAATTTGGTCTTGGTGATGGCTAGAGGCTAACCTAGTTTACCTTGGAGTCGGTGGTGCTTCTTGAATGGTGTCACTAGACACAAGCTCAGCCTCAGGATCCGACTGATCTATGGGTTGTCTAGGCTCACCGTCATCAGACTCATCACCACCATCAACAACACTTGGACTTCCATCCAAACTTGGTTTCCTAAGTTTGAATCGAACTCCATCGACATCTTCTGGTTAATCATTTGCTTTTGGAATTTCTTCAAAAACAACATCAGAAGACTCTTCAACTAATCTAGACTTCTTGTTGTAGACTCTGTAAGCTTTGCTGACCAGGGAGTACCCGACCAGTATCCCTTCATCAGCTTTTGTTGTGAACTTTCCAATGTGGTCCTTGGTGTTTAGAATGAACACCTTACAACCAAACACCCTAAGATGTTTAACCGTAGGTGGTTTTCCAAACCAAAGTTCATGAGGAGTCTTCCCAAGAAATCTGTGAATGAGGACTTGATTTTGCACGTAGCAAGCTGTGTTTACAGCTTCGGCCCACAAGTACCCCGGTAATAAGTACTCATTGAGCATGCTTCGAGCAGCCTCTTGTAGGACTCGGTTCTTCCTCTCTACAACACCATTTTGTTGTGGTGTTCTAGGAGTGGAGAACTCATGCCTATACCCTCTATCTTGATAAAACTCTAAAAATCTCTGATTTTGGAATTCACCTCCATGATCATTCCTTATTGTTTTAATGGTTGATGATTTTTCATTTTCAACTCTTCTACAAAAGGAAATAAAAACATCTAAGGTTTGGTCCGTATATTTTAGAAAATAGGTCCATGTATATCTAGTAAAATCATCAATGATAACAAAACAATATCTACTACCATTCAAGGATATGATTGTACTACAATCAAACAAGTCCATGTGAAGTAAATCCAATGCGGTAGAAGTATTTACAGTGTTTTTACCTTTATGTGCAGATTTCGTTTGCTTACCCATTTGACATGCATCACAAAGTTTGTCCTTTTTATACTTGATGCTTGGTAAGCCACGTACTAATCCCTTGTTGGCTAATTTCGGATATTCTTCATGTTCACGTGTGCTAATCTCCGGTGCCAAAGGGTGGACTCATCTTCTCTTGACATGAAACACTTAACAAAAGCATTAGTAGCACTTTTAAAGGAAACTTGGTAAATGTTATCTATCCTTGTGCCTACTAGTACCGTGTCAAATGTGTCATGTTGTCTAACTAGACATTGACTTGATTGAAAATCAATTGTGTAACCTGCATCACACAATTGACTGACACTTAGAAGATTAAATGTCATCCCCTTGACTAGAAGGACATTCTTAATCCTAAGACATTCGGATATTTGAATGTCTCCTATTCCTATAACCTTAAGACTACCATTGTTACCAAAGGAAACATTACCTCTACTTTTTCTTTGAAATGTAGTGAATAAGGATCTATCACCGGTCATGTGTTTGGAGCACCCACTATCAACGAACCAAGTTGATAGATGCTCCCCCTCAATCATAACCTACACAATTCGAAAAATAGAAGATTTAGGTACCCAAATCTTGGGACCTAAAGCACCTACTAAGCAAGATTTAGGCACTCATGCCTTGACTACTTTCCTTTGAACCCTAGGAGTCTTAAATTGTCTAACATCAGTCCTAGATATTAAGGACACAAATGATGGTTCTTTGGGTCAGTAACCAATACCGGCCCTATTGTAGACAGCCCTTTGTGCATTCAAAATCATATCTAAGGTCTTTGAACTTGTTGAGAATTTCTCAAGAACACTCTTGAGTCTCTCAACTTCACTCTTCAATGATTTGTTTTCATCTTCTAGCATTTCTACATGTAAATCATCAACATCCTCATCCCTCAAGGATTTCAATTGTTCAACTTCAATTTTCAATGATTTAACCTTATTTTTGGACTTTTTCAATAAATCGGTTAAACATGCAATGGTCCTATAGCTTTTATCTAGTTCGGGAGTGATTACCTCTTCATCATCCGAAGATGATGAAGCCGCGTTTGAGGAGTCCGTTGATTCATCACTGCTCTCCTCTCCCATTGCCATGAGTGCCACATGGCGTGTACTCTTCTCATCCTTCTCCTCTTCGGATGAACTTGAGGAGTATTCATCCCATGTGGCCTTCAAGGCCTTCTTCTTCTTCTTGGATTTATCCTCCTTCTTCTTGAGCTTTGGGCAGTCCTTCTTGAAGTGCCCTTTTCTTGCTACACTCATAGCAAGTAATATTAAATTTATCAATCTTAACTTCACTAGGGTTACCTTTACCCTTGAAGCGCCGACTCTTACACATCATCCTTCTAACAAATTTGTCATCTCGGAGGAAGAAGACCCACTACCATCCTCCTCGGAATCGGATTCGGACTCGGATGAAGATGAAGATGAAGATGAAGTCTCCTTCTTCTTCTCCTTTTTCTTCTTGTTGGTCCTTTCCCCTGCAACTAAGACAATCCCTTTCTCCTTGTGGCCTTTGTTAGCCATCTCATGTAGCTCCATTTCACAAAATAAGTCATCTAACTTTACAATTGATAAATCCTTAGAAACTTTGTAGGCATCCACCATGGATGACCACAAAGCATTCCTTGGAAAAGCTTTTAACACATACCTTACAAGGTCGCGGTTCTCGACCTTTTCGTCAATAGAATGAAGACCGTTGAGGACTTCTTTGAACCGGCTATGAAGTTCACTCACCGTTTCACTCTCCTTCATGGAGAGGTTTTGTAGTTGGTTGAGGAACAAATCCCTCTTGGCGATTCTCGAGTCTCGGGTTCCCTCATGGAGTTCAATGAGTTTATTCCACAAATCCTTTGCACTCGTAAAGGGACCAACCTTGATGAATTGGTCTTTATTCATGCCACATTGCAAAGTCACCACCGCCTTCGCGTCGGCTTCACTTTTCCGGGTTTGCTCAACCGACTAACACCAAGATTCCAATTCTTTTCCTTCATCATCCTTTGGAGGGGAAAAACCCTCCTTCACAGCGAACCATGTGTTGATGTCCATTTTAAGATAGTACTCCATCTTCGATCTCCAATATTGGAAATCTGATCCATTGAAAAAGGGAGGTCGGGTAGTGCTAAATCCTTCTCTCAAAGCCATTGTCGTTGACTCTTGGATGTTAAGCCGCTTGAACAGAGCCCCAAGCTCTGATATCACTTGTTGGAACTTGGATGGCTAGAGAGGGGGGTGAATATAGCCAGACATTATAAATCCTTTCTTTTATGAACTTCTGCACTTAGGGTTAGTAGCACAGCGGAAGAAATGCAAAACAGAGAAAAACTGCAGAAATGGAAAGCAAACCGAAAACGCTAACAAGGATCGTTTACAAGGTTCGGGGATAACTTCCCCCTACTCCTTGGCGTGCCCTTAAGGTGGGCGATCCCTTGATCGTCGGCAGATCAAGCCCCGGAAAATCCGGATAGAATGCAACCTCCTTCTCGGTGGAGTAACCTCTCCACAGTGTTTCAAAATGAATGAACTATTAAGTACAGGAAACACAAGAAGAAATCTTACTAAGCACTTAGAACCGCAAGAACACAAGTAAACTCCTCACCGAGCTCCACTCAGCACAGATCTCATGCAAGAACTCCCTTCTTCGTGTCTTCTCGTTGATGGACTCGCCAAGCTCCTTGTTTCTCTTCCAAGTGCTCAAGTATCACAAGGTTGCTCAAGATTCACAGTAGAGTAATCGCACAAGTGTAGAGCAAAAGCTTTTCGATGATGGAGAACAAGAACTCTAGCACTTCGTCAAAAACTCTGCTCAGCTCTTCTCTGCTACACAGTTTAACCAGCTTCCATCGCCAAGTCACACGCTCCTCTGCAGCAGCTCCCAACTGCTCACCTGCAGCAGCCAGCTACCCCTGACCTCCTCTGGACTCACTGAAACCCCTCCAGTCGAGCCCCAGGTCATCAGTGTTGGGACCGGGTGCATGTTGACAAGGATACGGGTTCGTAAAATTTTAAATTTTTACGTGCAGCGGAAGAATTAGCATAAAATAATTTCCTAAATTATTTTAACCACGTATCTAGCATGCAACCTTATGATGTGTGGACATAATCATAAATTAAAACTTTGCGGAAAAGTAAACTAATTTACTAAGTACCTCTCGTAACTCGAAGTAAGGGACGAGATCCAACCGTAGCGTCCCTTGGAAGCTCCGCCTCTATTCGCGTCCACGCCGAGTTCTCTTCGGGATGACTTCGCAAAGCCACGAGTTTTATGCCAACGAGAACTACTAGATTCTCCGAAGACACAACTAAAAGATCAAGAA
This sequence comes from Boesenbergia rotunda, assembly GCA_024364735.1. Taxonomy (NCBI): domain Eukaryota; kingdom Viridiplantae; phylum Streptophyta; class Magnoliopsida; order Zingiberales; family Zingiberaceae; genus Boesenbergia; species Boesenbergia rotunda. Next base: position 103,675 of record JAGFNQ010003395.1, on the reverse strand, counting down.
GGAAGAAAGGAAACTAACCACCAAAGTAACGGAATCTAAATTCCGAGAAGAGAGGAGTTGTGATCCGCTTCTTCTTTTTCTTGGTTGGCTTCTCCTTGGTGATGGTGACTCACGGCAACCTCAAAGGAGGTTGAGGTTGCGCCGGCCCTAGCTTGGACAAGGGGCGCCGGCCCTAGCTTGGAAGATGGGCGCCGACCCTAGCTTGAGAGAAGGGAAGAAGAGAATAAGAGAGAGAGAGAAAGCTACTAATCTCTTGATTACTCAATCGAAATTTAGGGCTTGCCTTTGGTTCCTTTATATAGTAGCCTCTCCCTTGCCAAGTCTCCCTCTTAACAGAATTAACGGAATTAGTTATCATAAGAAATTTATCTTATAAAATTTCTTATGACTTATTCCGTTATGCCTAGTTTTATTATAACTAACTTTATAATAAAACAAATTCTCTTAACGGAATTTTCATAACAAATTTATCCTATAAATTCTCTTATGAATTATTCCGTTTAAACCAAGTTTTATTATAACTAACTTTATAATAAAACAAATATATCTCTCCTTTTATTATGGAATAAATTTTACAAGAAATTTATAAACTTTCTTATTATGGAATAATCAATTCATAATTGATTTTATACAATTAAAATAAACCATTCCATGGATCATTTTAATTTCCAAAAAAGAATAAATTTCTATAAATTTATTTATATAAATTTCTTTATACAAAAATTTATTTATCCATAATTTATAAAACAAATCGCGCTAGATTTATTTTATTAATTAAACCAATTAAATTGGTTTATCCCCTTTTTAATGGCCGGCCAAACCAAGAGGGTGGACACCCTCTTTGGCCGGCCAAACCAAGCCGTTTCCATTGCGAATTAAACTCATTTAATTCGCCCAATAAGCCTTCAAAAGACTTAGCCAATTTTAGCTTCCGTTGCGCCTCTGATTAACTCAGATTCGACTTATTTCTCTTGATTGGAAAATCCAATTTTCAACTCGTTTTAAATCCCTCGAATTACTCGTAGTGCGTGTGACTAAATAGGCTTTCGATTTATGTTGGCCGTCTATAATCAACTAATTATAGAACGATCATGAGTGGCACCTAGTAGTACATCATGACCCCCAATTAATCGAAAGATCAACGGTTTGACCTCAGAAGTAATTTTGAAACCCTTCAGCAGCTCTAATGAATCGTGCCCCATTCCGTTCACCATCTTATACCCACTTGGTTCAGGACACGGTCTATTTGTGTCAGTCCCCACTAGGCTGACTACGTCACACCTAGCCCAAGTAGTGTCTTTCTCGTCCTTTGGATTTCTAATTACTCTCATGTATTTAAGAGACTCGTACTCTAAACATGATATACTCTGGCCAGAGGTTTTGAGTAACAATCCGACGATAGGCCTGGGTATACATCTCCTCGCAAGGAATGGTGAATCCTTTGTAGGTTGTTCAAATATCTTCGGGCACTTCGGCTTATACCCAATCATCCTGGGTCCACACCTTCTTGGAGATGCTTGCTTAAGATGTTAAAGTATAAGTCTCCATGACCAAGATGACTTGAACACCGCAAGTCAAAGGAACATCGCACTTAAGCTGCAGTAAGAACTTCATTGACATATCTATATAGATAACCATATGAAGTCTTACAGCTAGTCACTCCAATGAACTAGTTCCCTTAACTAGCATCCATGTTTATCTCCGGACATCCCAATGTCACCAGCCAGTGAGAATCAGCTGATTAGAGAATAACCCATGCTAGTCTCAACAGAATTGATAGTGTCTGTTTTTATCAATTCATCGACTAGGGATATTTTCAATACTTCACAATTGCACATGTAGAGATAATCACCAGTTGTGATCCCATCACAAATTCTCTTATGCTGTGAATTGTATTGCGGACATTCAGAAGATGAGTTTAAGATCCCAATCAAATACACTAACATGTATACTCAAATAGTGAATTATCATTTATTAAGATAAATGTTTACAATCATAAGGCGATTGCCTTAGGACACTTCTCTCATATCACTAACAATCAGCTCCTCAGCTGTTGCAGCTCGTGCCAGAGAACGTTACAACCTACGGAAGCAAACGGACAAACCTGCTGTAGTGAAATACCCAGTTTGACTCTCTATGGATGGTCCCTGAGTCACCTACACACTTAGCACTCATTAGGGCAACAAATCAACAGAAGATCAAAAATCAGAGGGCTCAAAACAAGTATCAGTAGGAATCAGAGTGCGATCAGACGCGATCAGAGCGTCTGACAGCGCGTTTGAATTAAAGTGATCGGTCACCGGACCGATCCAGGGCTCGTGGATCGGTCACCAGACCGATCCACAGCTTTGCTGGGATTCCCAGCTTTCGCGGCCACACGAGCCTGATCGGTCACCAGACCGATCAGGATGCTCTCCGACCGATCAGGCTCCAGCCTGATCAGTTATAAGACGGAGTCCGCGACACTTGATCGTTCACCAGAACGATCTGAACAGTATCTCTGATCAGTCACCAGACCGATCAGGAGCCAAGCAGTAAGTGAACTGTTTGCTCCCTGATCGGTCACCAGGCCGATCAGGAGTCGATCAGTAGCCCAACAAGGTCACTGTGTGCTCCCTGATCGGTGACCAGACCGATCAGTCATTGCTGGATCGGTCACCAGACCGATCCACGAGGGAACACCGTGCCAACTTCCCTGATCGGTCACCAGACCGATCCAGGCAAGGTCAAATCCACTCCAAGTCACGAGAACAAGCCTCCAGCCCTTCTCTGACTCGTGCTTGACTCCATGCCCAGTCTCACTCACCGGGACTTCAACCTAGCCCTCCAAGCTAGGACCTGGCCCTCCAAGCCAGGATTTCATCCAACCTAGCCCTCCAAGCTAGGACCTGGCCCTCCAAGCCAAGGTTTCATCACCTAACCCTCCGAGTTAGGAATTTTCACACCTAGCCCTCCAAGCTAGGACTTTTCCACACCTAACCCTCCAGGTTAGGAATTTCCACACCTAGCCCTCCAAGCTAGGACTTTTCCACACCTAACCCTCCAGGTTAGGAATTTTCACACCTAGCCCTCTAGGCTAGGACCTTCTCTCACCTAACCCTCCAAGCTAGGATTTCATCCACCTAGCTTCTCTCAAGCTAGGACCTGACCCTCCAAGCCAGGCTTTCATCAACCTTACTCCCACTAGGTATGCCTAGTCCATGACCAGGACTTAATCCCAATCATCTCATCAACCTAAACTAAAATCAGTGTCAACACCAAAACAACAATCAGGGTCAGACTGTATCAACAATTACCGCAACGGTCTGGATTTAATGGCTGCATGGACCGTTGCAAGGGTTATCCCATAACTGACAATTGGGGGGGCGTGGCGAAGATCGTGGAGACACATGTGAATACCGCCTCAGGTATAAAAGGTACTTCAACCCCTCCGGTAAAAGAGTTACGCACACTCTAACTTATGCATTTTACTTGCTTCCTTCCATCTCCTAAACTGAGTCACTGACTTGAGCGTCGGAGTGGGCTCCGCCGGACAACCTCTGGCGTGTTCCCATTAACGCTCGTGTTAATCTCACAGGACAGAAGCTTTTCCTCTCTCATCGTCATCCTGGTGGATTGAACTCTAGTGACTGGCCGTCAATGTCGATTTCGTTCCGGAACATTAATTAAATTTTTAACTTAATTAAACATTAACTTCACTTAAACCTTTTTAACCTTAACTGAATTTAAATTTTTTTAAACCTTAACTTTAATTAAATTTTTAACTTAAATTAAACCTTAACTTTAATTAAAATCTTTCATTAAACATTAGCTTTAATTAATTTTTAACATAATTAAACCTTAACTTTAATTAAAATTTTTAACATAATTAGACCTTAACTTTAATTAAATTTTTAACTTAATTAAACATTAACATCACTTAAATCTTTTACAACTTAACGTAATTTAAATGTTTTAAACCTTAACTTTAATTAAATTATTATCATAAATTAAACCTTAACTTTAGTTAAAAAAATTTAAGTTAATTAAACCTTAACTTTAATTTAAATTTTTAACTTAATTAAACCTTAACTTAATTTAAATTTTTCATTTTAATTAAACCTTAACTTTAATTTAAATTTTACTTTAAACTTTAATTAAAATTTTTGCTTAAATTAAACTTTAACTTAATTATAATTTTCACTTAAATTAAACCTTAACTTTAATTAAAATTTTACATTAAACTTTAACTTAATTATAATTTTCACTTAAATTAAACCTTAACTTTAATTAAAATTTTACATTAAACATTAACTTAATTAAATTTTAATTTAATTAACCTTAACTTTAATTAAAAAAATTTATCTTAATTAAAATTTTTGACTTAATCAAACTTTAACCCAAACCTAATTAAATTTTAACTCAACTAAATCAAAATTTTCATTTAATCTTAGCTTAAATCATTTTTTTAACGGTAGAAAATCAAATGAATATTGGACAGTGGGTGCTTCAGAGTCATGACTGAAGATCCCACTAAATTTATAGAGTTAAAATACAAAAGTCTAGGAACCGTTACGTTCGGAAATAACGGTAAACTTAAGGTAATTGGCATAGGTAATATTGAACATTCTGATTTCATTGTTAAAAGAGTACTACTTGTTGAAAATTTCCAATTACATGCTCAGTATTAGTCAATTGTGTGATATCGGTTATAAGGTTAGGGTTCGATCAACTAAATGTGTGATTAAACACACTAACAACCCTGATATAACACTTAGGGGACTTAGGCAGAATAATATTTATGAAATTAACCTTACCAAACCTTTAGAAAATTACCACTTAACCCAAAAAGAGGAAACCTGACTTTGGTATAGAAGACTTGTACATGCACATTTCAAAAGATTATTTAAATTAAATGGCTTAGTTAGAGGCTTATCAAAATTACCTAATCTTGAGTCAACAATTTGTAATGTCTGTCAACATGGAAATAAACCAAATCAATTCACACATCAACTAATCAAATACAAACTAATTCAATACTTGAACTGATTCACTTAGACTTATTTGACTCACATGGGATTAAGTTTATAAATGGAAGTCTCTATTATCTAGTAATCATTGATGATTATTCAAGATTCACTTGGGTTAAATTCCTAAAAAATAAAGATGAAACTTTTGAAAATTTTAACCATTTTTGCAAACAAATAGAAAATGAAAAAGGGGTAAAAATTAAAAGAATTAGGAGTGATAATGGAGGTGAATTTAAAAATAAAAAATTCAACCAATTTTTCTTAGAAAATGGATACCATCATGAATTCTCTTGTCCTAAAATATCACAACAAAATAAAATTGTTGAAAGGAAAAATAGAACCCTACAAGAAGTAATAAGAACGATGTTTAACAAATATGACTCACCAAAATACCTCTGGGCTGAGGTTGTTAGTACAGCCTATTATGTTTAAAATAGAACAACTATAAATAAAACCCTTAGGAAAATATCTTTTTGAAATTTATTATAATAAATTATCTAATATTAAACATTTCAAAGTTTTTGGATGTAAGGTTTATATCCTAAATACAAGAGAATACTTAGGAAAATTCACTTCTAAGTTTTTTGTAGGATACTCACTTACTATTTGAGCCTATAGAGTTTACAATAACACCACCTTAAGAATTGAAGAAACAACCAATGTTAAATTTGATGAATCTAAGGACTCTAATCAAACCTAATATAAACCAATTGATTTTGTTAAGTCAAGTACTGATGACTTAGAACCAAGCCTAATAGAAAACCAAGAAGATGATTTAACTAAGTCAAATCAAAACAACAAAGATAAAAATCCATACATATCAATTTAGCTCACCCAACTAATCAAATAATTGATGACCCAGACCTAAGGGTTTAAACTAGATCTGCTTTTAGGAACCTAAGTCAAATAGTCTTAATTTCTAAAATTGAACCCAAAACTATAGAAGAATCATTACTTGACCCTATTTGGATTATAGCTATGCAAGAAGAATTAGCTCAATTTGAATGTAATGGTGTTTGGGATTTAGTACCTTTACTCAAAGATAAAAAAAAAATTATTGAAATAAAATGGGTATTTAGGAATAAATTAAATGAACAAGGTGAAACAGTTAGGAATAAGGCCAAATTAGTAGCTAAAGGTTTTAGCTAAGTAGAAGGACTTGACTATGATGAAACCTATGCCCCAATAGCTAGACTTGAATCCATTAGAATGCTTTTAAGTTATGCAGCCTATAATGGATTCAAACTTTATCAAATGGATGCTAAGTCAGTCTTCCTAAATGACCTAATTAAGAAAGAGGTCTATGTAGAACAACCAGCTGACTTTGAAAATGTAGAACACCCTAACTATGTTTATAAACTTAAAAAGGCATTATACAGATTAAAACAAGTTCCTTGAGCTTGGTATGAAAGATTAACCAATTACCTAGTGTCAATAGGATTTAACCAAGGTCGAGTTGACCCAATCTTATTTGTAAAAATCTTAAAATCTGAGATTTTTATAACATAAGTTTATGTAGATGACATAGTTTTTGGATCTGCTAACTCAAACTTTTTACAAGAATTTACAAGTTTAATGGAACAAGAATTTAAAATAAGTATAGTAGGACAACTAACCTTTTTCTTAGGCTTGCAAATTAAACAAATAAATGAAGGAACATTTGTTTATCAACAAAAATACACTAAGGAATTACTTAGAAAATTTAAAATGGAAAACTCTAAAGAAATTAAAACACCTATGGCCACAAATCAAACTCTATATAGTGACCCAAATGGTAAACTAGTTGACCTCAAATATTATAGGAGTGACATAGGTAGCCTACTATATCTAACTACAAGCAGACATGATATTTTATTTGCAGTTAGCATGTGTACTAGATATCAAACATGTGCAAAGGAATCCCACTTAACCCAAGTTAAAAGAATTTTTAGATATCTTAAAAGCACACTTAATATAGGAATGTGGTACCCCAGAACAACCAACTTTGACCTTATTGGATTTTCTGACTCAGATTATGCCGGCTATAAGTTAGATAGAAAAAGTACAAGTGGTGAATGTCAACTCTCAGGACCATCACTTGTCAGCTGGTTTAATAGAAAGCAACACTGTGTTGCCCTAGCTACTACTAAAGCAGAATATAGCTATGGGTGAATGTGTAGCTCAATTATTATGGATATTGTACACCTTAAAAGATTTTAACCTAGATTTTAATAAAGTAATGATCTTTATTGATAATTTAAGCTCAATTAACCTAATAAAGAATCCAGTGCATCATTCAAGGACAAAACATATTGAAATTAAGCACCACTTTGTTAGAGATCATATAGCTAAAGGTGAAATTAAGCTTAACCATATTGAATCCAAATCTAACATAGTAGATATATTCACTAAATCACTTCCAGAATCTGAATTTAGTAACTTAAGAAGATAAATTGGAATGTGTGTTATAGACTAGATTCCACTGCTTACTTAAAACTTATTTTGCATTTTAACTTCCTTCCTATTTGTTTATTTTTTATTTTTCAATTCAACTAGTTTTGCTTTTAAATTTTCACTTTAAAAATTGTTTTTATACTTGAAAAATTGATTAGGCAGACCTAGCCTAAGCTTAACCCCTAGAACAACATGAACCTATAGCTCTAGGTAGCCTGCATCTCACAAAGCACATTAAGGTCAACTTGATTGTGATTACAAAAACATAGAATGGTGCGAGGTGCATAGGACATTACCTGGACTTCAGAATGCTTATGTCAATGCATCACAGTAAATCTGGGCACTAAATACAAAATTATAATAATCAAGTTAAGCATATTTGTCAAGTAAAACACTTAACTTAACTAACCAAGTAAACACTACTATCCTTTAACAGTTAGTTAGTAACGAAGGGTTGGACATGTAATATATAATCCATTGATTCAGGGGGAGCAAATCTATTTTATTATTAATTATTTTTTTTATGTTTCACGAGTTTTGAAAATTTCTTTATAATTTGCAAGATGCTAAATGAATATACGTCTCCTTTGAAATTGTGGCTAAGTGAGTTAATTAATTTAGGGGGAGCATTAAGACTAAAGACTATTGTTTAACATATTTTTCCTATCAAAATTTTTCTAACAACTTAATCTTCACATTAGTTTTGAAAGCTACTACTCTACTTATTTATGAACACTTAATTTTCAAAAGATGTTGCAAATCTTTTAATCTATTTGATGATTTTTTTGACTTATCCTCAAAAATACTTAGCTTAATACTAAACTTTCATTTTTTTTTCTATATTTTTTAAAAATTATCTTTTGATTGCAAAATGTTTGTTTTAAAATAAGGTATGCTCTGACTTTAAAATCATTACTTTACTTGATTGTAAAAACTTAATTCCCAAAAGGTTGTTGAAAATTATTTCTTGAACTAATTTTGAAAACTCATCATTGAAAACTAATATGTTTAAATTATTTTCAAAATTGTCATTCCTTGAAAATGTAAACTCTGACTTATTACTTATACTTAGCTTCAAAAACTCACTTACAAGTTAAGAATTTATTTTTTAACTCATTTTGAATTGAAAATGTTGTAAGAGTGTTGAAAACAATATTCACGAACTAAATTTTCTCTTAAACTTAGCTTAGATTTATAATCAATTATGGATTTTGAAACTATCTTTTGAAAACCATTTCAATATAACTCTCCCCTTGGATTCCAATGTTGCTAGCAAGTATTTATCCTTAGTTTCAAAATTGCTTGTGCTCATTCTGTTGGTGCAAGATGCATCAGTGATGTCCTCCTTTAGTGTTTCAATGTTTAACAATATGCTTAAGTTAGTGATATATTGTCTAAGGTAAGGGTTAGTCAAGAAATTGGTATCAAGGTAAACAAAGTCTTAGTTAACCTAGGCAATAAGTCCTGATTTGAAGAATTGGGCACTAAGTCCTGATCATGGATTGGGCACTAAGTCCTGGCCAAGGGCTGGGCACCTAAGACCTGACCGAAGGTTGGGGACGAAGTCCTAATTCGAGGAATTGGGCAATAAGTCATGGTCGCGGACTGGGTATGAAGTCCTAATTCAACGAATTGGGCAATAAGTCCTGGCCAAGGGCTGGGCACCGAAGTCCTGGTGAGTGAAGTTGGGCACTAAGTCCTGGTGAGTGAAGCTAGGCAAAAGTCCAACCGGAGGAGCCGGTTGGCAAAACTTCTCCTGAGAGGAGTAGGCAAAAGGTGCGTTCCTCGGGAAGGGAACATAGACGTCGGTTCGACCTAGGGTTTCACGGGAAATCCAAAGTCACAACCAAGTCCTTAAGGTTAAGATTATCTACATATTTGTCTTGTCTTTAATTAATTGTATTGCAGGTACCTACAGTTGGAGGCAAGAAAAAAGAGCAAACAAAAGAGAAATCGCTGCCTGGAAGGTTATCCAGAGCGCCTTTATCAATACAGGTGCCCCAGACCTAATGGGCGCCCCAGACTAGGCAGCCCCATCCCAGACGCCCTGTATGGGTCAGGCGCCTGGGAAGGAGAGTTTATCCCTACTGCAAGTTCGGCGCAAAGATGAGGTTTGACCAGCTCATAGAGGCGCCCTACAGCCTTACAGGTCAGTTTATCCCTGTGCCTCGCCAAGACCTGGAAGCCAATTATTGAAATATACTTTTAGATTACCAATTGATTAAACTCGAATCTAACTCAAGGTCAACCAGTTTATAAATAAATTGAGAAAAATTATTCAAGCATCTCATAGTACACCCATAAGGCAACAATGCTTGCTTGTATTGAGACATTTAGAATGGGTGAGATGTTAAGGACTAATTAATTGACAGATATTTTTCAAACATGTTTTCAAAATCCTTAGAATATTTTCCTAAAAATTTATTTTCAAAATAATGTTTCATCATAATAATGTTTTTATGAATTTAATGCTTGCCTGATCGCTTATATATATATTACATTTTCAAAAATTATGTCTTTTCAAAAAATTATTTGACCTACACTCTTAGACACAAACCTTTTTAGGTCAACACTAAAGTCACTTAAGATACTTAGATAGAGTCAGACGATGGGTATAGGGGGAGTGTTTTTATTCTTTTAAAAGTTATTTTTTTGAAAATTCAGATATTTCAAAAAAACCTTGTTATATCCTTTTCGAAAATGATTTCGTTGAAAAATTATCATACTATCATTTCAAAATGTCTCTTGAAAACTGTGCTTTAAAAATTACTATCATTTCAAAATGTATTTTTCAAAAATTGTCTCAAATACTCATTTTTATCCTTCGAAATATTTGTTAAATTATGTCTTTTATCATACTATTTCAAAATGCATTGTACTTATTGCTCTTTTGATTTTGATAAACCTTAAAGATATATAGGGAGTCTTCTTCATGATCTACAAGAACTCCTAGAATTGTGTCAGATTTAGGGGGAGTCTAAGTCAAAAGAGATTAATTTTATTTTCTGACTATTGCTGTTCAAAATTATTACATAATTCTTTTGGTTTGAATCAAACCCTAAGACTCAGAGGAAGATCACTTGTAGTCAACAAGCTTCCTAGGACTGGGTCAACTTAGGGGGAGGTCAAATTAAAAGAAATGTTAAAAGTTTCAAAAAGTATTATGTTTTCATACATTGTATTTTCAAATTTATTCTGAAAACATAATATTATCTTTTGGTTAAAACTCATCTTCAAAATTATACAATTTCTACTCAAAAATAAAGACTTTTGAAAATATTAACTTCAAAAAGTTTATTTTGAAAATCTTTTTGACCCTCGAAGTCCTTTTGAAATTAATGCTACTTGAGTTTGGAAAATTTCCAGGACACTTAGGGAAATTTCCTTGCAGTTAACAAGGTTTCCTAGAATTGTGTTAGACTGAAAAAGAATCCAAGTCAAGAATATATTTTCAAAATCCTTTTTGACTTTTGAATTGATTTGAGATAATGTTTACTTGAGTTCGGAGAATTTCCAAGACACTTAAGGAAATTTCCTTGTAGTTAACAAGGTTTCCTAGGATTGTGTCAAACTAGAAAAGAAACCAAGTCATGTAAAATATTATATTTTCACAACAAAATTTTATTAAAATTTTTTTTTAAATGAAAAATATGTTTCAAAGTACGAATACTTTTTAAATGCACAATATTTTTCTAAGTGAAAATCTTTTCTAAGTACAAATTTTTTTCTAAATGAAAATCTTTTCTAAGTGTAAATTTCTTCTAAGTTCAAAAATTATATTTTTCCAAGAACAAAATATTTTTCCAGGTGCAATTTAAGTACTTGGTTCTTTTTATAATACTTTACAAACTAGTACATAGTTTTTTTCAACTAAAAAGGGTAGAGTTTCGAAATGTTTATCAAAAATTATATGATTTCAAAGAATTATCCTAAGTACTTTCAAAAAGAGAAGAAAATTTTCATTGTTGGCGCAAGATTTTTTGTCATTTTTTTTAATGTATGACAAAGGGGGAGAGAGAAGCTTAAGTTGGAATTTTTTTTTTTCATTTTCTCCCAAGGATCAAAACTTAGATCAAATTTTTTCCATCTTATCCCAAGGATCAAAACTTAGATCAAATTTTTTTCCCATTTTATCCCAAGGATCAAAACTTAACCCTTAAATCCAATCTAACTTAAGATATTGTCAAACATCAAAAAAGGGGGAGATTTTTGGTGCAAGATGCATCAGTGATGTCCTCCTCTAGTGTTTCAATGTTTAACAATATGCTTAAGTTAGTGATATATTGTCTAAGGTAAGGGTTAGTCAAGAAATTGGTATCAAGGTAAACAAAGTCCTGGTTAACCTAGGCAATAAGTCCTGGTTCGAAGAATTGGGTACTAAGTCCTGATCATGGATTGGACACTAAGTCCTGGCCGAGGGTTGGGCACGAAGTCCTGATTCAAGGAATTGGGCAATAAGTCCTGGTCGCGGACTGGGCACGAAGCCCTGATTCAAGGAATTGGACAATAAGTCCTGGCTGAGGGCTGGGCACCGAAGACCTGGTGAGTGAAGCTGGGCACTAAGTCCTAGTGAGTGAAGTTGGGCACTAAGTCCTGGTGAGTGAAGCTGGGCACTAAGTCCTGGTGAGTGAAGCTAGGCAAAAGTCCAACCGGAGGAGCCGGTTGGCAAAACTTCTCCTGAGAGGAGTAGGCAAAAGGCGCATTCCCCGGGAAGGGAACATAGGCGTCGGTTCGACCTAGGGTTTCGTAGGAAATCCAAAGTCAGAACCAAGTCCTTAAGGTTAAGATTATATGCATATTTATCTAGTCTTTAATTGTATTGTAGGTGCCTACAGTTGGAGGCAAGACAGAAGAGCAAACAAAAGAGAAATCATTACCTGGAAGGTTATCCAGGGCACCTGTATCAATATAGGCGCCCCAGACCTAATGGGCACCCCAGACTGGGCAGCCCCATCCCAGGCGCCTGTTAACATAGGCACCTGAAGGCTCCCAGTCAGGCGCCTGGGAAGGAGAGTTTATCCCTGCTGCGAGTTCGGCGCGAAGATGAGGTTTGACCAGCTCATAGAGGCGCCCTACAGCCTTACAGGCACCCTGGACATGACTATATAAAGGGGTTTGACCCCTCAACTCACAACAACAACTGCTACGATATTCTAAGTATTCCGAGCGAAGAAAAAGTGCTAGAGATGAAGCTCTGCGACCAAGGAGGCTCCAGGAGGAAGTGCGCGGCACTTCGGAGTTCCAGATCGGCCGGGATCGTCGACTCTTGTTTGGTTTGATTAGTTTATGCACTTAATTTCCTTATCATTTTGACTGTAAAATATGAACTGTAAGACGGGTTTCTTCGCCTCCTGAAAGTTCGGAAATGAGAGCATTAGTGGGCGGGCGCTTCCCGTGCTTAGGCCTTGGACGTACTGACCCTAAGGGGTTGGGAACCAAGTAAACCCGCTTGTCTGTGTTGTTCTATTTTTCATTCTGTCTATTTTTTCGCTGCGCACTAACTCTTTGTCTAGAACGAACGAACCTCGAAAGTTTACGACAAATTCCCGACGAAATTTTTAACGAGTCAATATTCACCCCCCCCCCTCTATCTACGACACCGGTCCCACACATTCTCTTAGATGATAACATTGTTGTTTATTTTGATGAATGCCAAAGGGGGAGGGTTAAGGGTTATAAGCTAGAAAATATCTGAATATTCTAAGTCAACCCAGATTTTAGAGCATGTCATTGAACCTTATTATTATTGTTGTTTGGTTACTTGAGTATCTTTACTACTGTTGATTTTCTAACTTTAACCCATGTTGTCATTCCATCAAAAAAGGGGAGATTATTGGTGCAGTTTGCACTAATGGTTAATCTCGAGTTTCGATGAATGGCAAATATGTTAAAGTTAGGTTTGTGGTCATCTAACCTTGTTACCAAGTGTGCAGGATAGAAAAGCTTTGAACCTGATACTAGGCTGAAGTCTAGGGTGATGGAGTCTTGGCAAGAAGTCTAAGGTGGTGGAGTCTTGACAAAAGTCTAGTTAGGTCCGAGAGGCTGACTGTTCATCAAAGTCGAGGGCAGTGGAGTTCTGGCAAATGTCCAAGTTGGTGGAGACTTGACAAAAGTCCTGATAGGTTAAAGAGATTATTAAATCTGCACAAAATAAGTGAGGTAAGTCACTGAAGGAGCGAATTCCAGTGAGGATGAGTCCCAGTTGGGACTTTAGGCGCACTCCAACTTAGAACCATTTCGAATCTCTAAGTTGAGGCCTCTGACTAGATTCTGGTCTTGGGAAGACAGTGTCTATTTAATACTCATTACATTTAGTCCATGCTGTGTATTTACTAACTTTGTTTTGCAAGGTATATTTATTTTTGGACTAACATGATTTTGTAGGGGTTTTTCTATAAAAGTTCCCTCAGATGAACAGTACCCGAGGCACCTCAGCGCCTCTGGTGGATGAGAGCGGCTCCGTGAAGTCTGCACTGAACATGGATTTTCAGCGAGCTAAGGTGCCTCCGTTCAGATCCGAGGCGCCTCAGTTGGGAACTAAACCTCACTTAGGATTTAAGGTGACTTCCAAAGGATGAGGAGCGACAACAATGGTTTCGAATCAGGATTAAGTTTTGACTAATCTAAGGTGCCTCAGTTGGGAACTGAGGTGCCTCAGATACCCTTTACAAGGGAGTCTTGACCGAGAGATCAATACACACTTTCTCCTACTATCTTAAAGCTCACGCTCTCATCCGACTACTTCCTTGTCTTCCTACTGCGGCTTCACTTTGACATCCATGTCCAACCACTGCTAAAAGATCAACGCCAACACACAATCCAATCGAGAGTTCTACACTTGTGTTGGGTAACGAATTTATTTATTTATCCTTAATCAAGTAGGAAGTGTAGGGTTGTTACACTTTCTACCCATAGCTTGTACTCGATCACTCTACCGGGAGTTTACCGATAGAGGGTACTAGTGGATTACCCATCAGAAAGGTCCAAGGGACTTAGGTCTTGCAGTAGGAGTCGTCGAAGGCTCTGAAGCAAGTAAAACCCACCTATGTACGAATCTTGGGCTTGTGTCTTTTCCACTGCACATGTACTCTCTCTCTCTCTCTTTCGGAAAATGATTTATTTTTTAAAAGACACGTGATTCACCCCCCCCCCCCCCCTCACATGCAACGGTCCTACATAATCAACTTAAATAATTCAACTAATTATTGCAAAATTAATAATTAATATGAGAATAAAGTTAATAATTAACCTTTATAAGTAAATCCTAAATTATTTAAATCCTAATTTAATACTAATGTTAAACTAATTAAATTCAACTGAATTAATTAATCCAAACAATTATTACCTAAATTAATTTTAACTCTACCTAATTAACTTAATAAATAAAAAACTTAACCTTATGTTTAATTAATCTTAAACTTAAACAATCAATAATTTGTAATTAAATTTAATCTTAAATTTCCTAATAAAATTAATTAAGCATTAATTCAAAATTATTAATAATTTAATCTACATAATTACTCCTTAATTATTTTTAACTTGATAATTCAGAATTAAAGATCTTAACATTAATTAATCCTAAATTAATTACAAATTAATGAGTTAATTAATCAATTATTAGCTTAATTTTAAAATTAATTAAAGTTAATTCAATCCAAGTTTAAATAAACTTAGTTGATCTAATTTAACCCAAAATTAACTTAAATTAATTCAAATTAATCCATAATTAATTAATATGATTTGAATTTTAAATTGAGTAGTTAAATTCAAACTAATCTAAAATTTTCAATCAAATAAATTATCTCAGAAGGACATTGACTTTCATTTGTTTAAATACTTAGAATATATGAAGTAAATATAAAATATTTTCGAAAATGTTTATAAATTAGTTTCAAAACATTGTTTTATTGTGTACAATTATATATTTTTTTCAAAAATCAATACATATTGGAAGTAATTATTGACCAATACTTAAGCTTATAGATATCCTTATGTCAATCTGTGAACTTCTAGAACACTTACATTCTTAGACATTAGGGCAACATTTCAAGAGAAAATGTTAATTTAAGGGGAAGCATCAAATTTTAAAATTCAAAAACCTATTTTTGAAAACTTAAACAAACTTTTAAAAAACTTGTTCTAAAATTTAAACAAATTTGAAAACCTATTTTAAAAGTTAAAAGTAAATTTTAAAACCTACCTAATAACCTAAGTATTTTTCAAAAACATATTTTGAAATTTTAGAGAATTTTTAAACCTTCAAAACTTATTTTGAAACTCAATTTTTTCATTATTATAATCATAAGACATTTTTTCAAAAATTACTTAAGTATTTTCAAAACTTATTTTTCAAACTTAATTTTTAAAATTATAAAACTTAAAAGATTAAATAAATTTGAAACCCTATTTTAAAACTTCAGTAAATTACTAAACCTATTTTGAAACTTTTCAACATTTTTTAAACTTAAAAAACTATTTTTTAAGCCAAAATAGAATCTTTAAAATAAATTAAAAATTTAAACTAAAACTGTATTAAACTTAAAATTTTAAATTTTTCAGAACATAAATCAGTAAATTCTTAAACTTTTAAAACCTTTAGTTTAGTAAAATCTTGAAATTTTAAACTTTCAAATTCATAGTTTTAACTAAAATTTTTAAACAAACTTTTTGAAACTTTAATATATAAAACCTTAAAATTTTAAACATTCAAACTTAAAACTTAAATATACTATAAATTAAAAATTTTGTTAACTTAAATTTTAGAATCCTTTAAAAATTTGAACTTAAAACTTTTAAATTTAAAACTTTAAGTTGACTTAGTTTAAAAATCAAAATTGGGTTTAAAATTATATACATTTTTCAAAAATTTTGATGTTAAAAGTGTTCGGGCAATCGGCCCAAGTATGATCTGGAGGATCATGGGTTTTGATGTGTGCATCAATATGGTTAAGTTAGTATTTCATTGTGATTTAATATGTTTATATGAGTGTGCAGGTTTGTAGGATACACATAGACTTGGTTGGACGACCTCAGCTACGGTGAAGGGTGGCATGGAGGCAAGTCGTGGGCTTGTGTGCGCATCCAAAGGACCATGGACAAAGCAGGGACGATGAGCCGAGGGAAACAGACTTCGAGGTGTACGTGAAGGATGACATGCCGAGGGCTTGTGTGCGCATCTGAGGGACTAGGGCCAAAGTTGAAGAAGGCTTGAAGGCAATAGATCGAGGCTGCTGGAGCAGGAACGATGAGCCAAGGGATGCGAACTTCAAGGCATACGTGAAAGATAGCATGGAGGCAAGCCGAGGGCTTGTGTGCGCATCTGAGGGACAGGAGCCGAAGATGAAGAGGGCGCGAAGGCAACAAATCGAGGCTATTGGATGAAGAGTCAACCAGGTCATGAGGGTACGAGTGCTAAGTGGAACGTACTCGGGAAATCTTAGAGTTCGAGTGCTGAGAGAAGTGTCCTTGAGAAAGGGAAACCTTAGGTGTGGAAGTGGACCAGTCGACTGGTGCTTGGGCAATCGACTGGTAAAGACCACAAAAAGATTAGTCGACTGGTACTAAACCAGTCGACTGATGGCACTTGAAGATTCGAACGTTAGGCTGTAACGATCGAGTCTAAGTGGGACCAGTCGACTGGTAATGGACCAGTCGACTAGTAGTGGTCTTTTCAGCCTCAAGCTCTATTTAAGGGAGCTCGTTTAAGGTTATTTCTTCTTGTCAAAACTTGCTTGGTTAAAGCTTGTTAGTAGCCTATATTGCTCAGGGATTGTCCAAGGTTTGTAGCGAGGTTTCTCCACCCACAAGGAGCGACAAGAGCTAGCCGGAGATGCTCCGGGGAATCAGCCACCGAAGGATTAGAGATCGTCCACCTTACGAACGGCCGTGGAGTAGGAGTGTCATCTTCGAACCATGTAGATGGGTTTGTGTTAGCATTGTTTTAGTTTTTATTTAGTATTTTCGATTGCGCATGCTAACGTTATAGGTAGAAAATCGAACGAAAGCTATTCACCCCCCTCTAGCTTAATGGTAAGATATTAACAAGTGGTATCAGAGCGAAGGTCGCTCATCTACGGACTAACCGCCGAGAGATCAAAAGCTAGAGGAGATGACAATTGAAGAAAAGTTGGGTGATGGCATCAACGTTCCACCTCCCTATGATCGCGAGGATTTCGACTATTGAAGGATACGGACGAAGATGTGGTTTGGCATGGACTGGAACTATATGATTGCGCTTGAGGAACTGTTTGAAGTTCCAAAGGATAAGCATAGGAAAAAGCTCCAGCCAAGATATTGGAATAAGGAGCAACAAGCAAAAGCAACGAAACGGTAATTTCAATTTTGGTTAATATTTTGCCTAATAATGTAATTAGTGGTGTAGGTGAATATCAAAGTGCACATGAGCTATGGAACAAGATGGTAGAATTTTATAAAAACCCTACACAAGATCAATTAGTGAAAGAGCCCAAGGAAATAGGCTCAATGGTCCAAGAAGAGGAGAAGGACCAATCGGATGAAGAAAAGAGTTCAACATTCGAAGAAGAAGAGAAAGAAGAAAAAGAATTGTCCATCTCATCAAATAAAGTGGCTCAGAAGAGTGAAAGATCATCCACTTCATCAAGGGAAGAAGAAGAGGTCTCCACTTCAAGGATTGAGGGGGAGGAGAGACCCTCTTCGATACTGGAGCAAAAAGAAGTCTCAACCTCCACCAAAGCAAGGACAAAAGACCACATTATTTGCTTTGGATGCAACAAGAGGGGACACTACAAGGACAAGTGTCCATTAGGTAAAAAGGAGGTAAACCCTAAATCCGGGTCAATTCATTTAAAATCTAACATTGGTTGTAGGGAAAAGGAAGGGAAAAAGCACATTAGATGCTTCACATATGGAGAGCTAGGCCATTATCACACCAAATGTCCAAGAAAAGAAGAGCTCAAGAAATTGGAGCATTTGAGAAGATGGGAAAAAGAAGAAAAGAAGAGAAACTCATATCAAGAGGGAGCTACAAGGGTAAGGGAGGTAATCCCTAACTTTAAGAATGTTTCAAATTTCTCTATGTGTGCTAGAAATAATGAAAATTGCATGCCTATGCGTAATTTTGGTTTCAAGTATCATGATAAAAATAGAGTTACTATTGAGTGCCAAAATTCTAAGAAACACATGGATCATGATCAGTCTAGAAATTTTAGACCTAAGGATCAAGGCATTAACCCTAAGAAAGAGAGACACATGCCTAGACAAAGTGGTATATCTAAGAATGGCCAAAGTGGACATGGGGATACTAAGGAGAATAACTTAGAAAGGGAAAATCAAACCTTGAGGGCAAGACTTGATAAATTGGAGAAAACCCTAGATAGGCTCACTAGTGGATCTAGGGGCTTAGGCATGGTGTCAAGAAGGCAAAAACATGACAATGGTAGACCAGGTCTAGGATATAGACCTATTAGATCAAATGCTAAGGAAAAGTCATATGCAAGGATGTCGTATGATTATAGTGAAGGGAAGGTCAAAAATGGCAAGGCAAAACCATTTAAAAGGGAGAAGAAGAATTTGATCAAGAACAAGGTATACAAAATTAATAGAATTAGAGTTGAAAGTCAAGAAGCACCGGAGGTACACCAGTGTGGTCTTGCCATTGTGGATAAGTCACCTAGAGAGATGACTAAGGGTAAGAACTCAAGGGAGAGCTCTAGAAGTCAAATTGGGATCCATGGGCAATGGATCTCAAGAGGATTTTGTTGGAACTTGGATGGCTAGAGAGGGGGGGTGAATGTAGCCAGACACTTGAAACTTAGCAGTTTTTAGATTTTCTCTGCACTTCAGAGGTTAAACAGCGGAAGCAAAACAAATGCAGAAACTAAGTGCAGAAACTAAGTAACAAGCAAAAACTCTAACGCAAGGATATACAAGGTTCGGGGATAACTTGCTCCTACTCCTTGGCGTGCCCGTGAGGTGGGCGATCCCTTGATCGTCGACAGATCAAGCCCCGGAAATCCGGATATCAAATCCTCCTTCTTGGTGGAGAAACCTCTCCACACAAATGGTCTTAAATGTATCAGAAATTAAGCACAGAGACAACAAGAATGATCTTACAGATCGCTAGCAAAGCCTAAGGATGAGAAATGAGAGAGCAGATCACCGAGCACAGCACAGCGCCACCAACGCAAGAGCTCCCAGCTCTTCGTTTGCTTGTTGATCCACTCGTGACTCCCTCCACAGACTCAAGGTTACAGCTTCGCAAGAGATCACTTCAAGTGATTCACCGTAATGCACACAGATGGTTCAGCAAAGCTATCGATGTGGAGAACTCTACAGCTCCTTCTCCACTCCACGGCTTATCCTGCTTCCATCGCCAGGTCACACGCTCCTCTGCAGCAGCTCCCAGCTACTCACCTGCAACAGCCAGCTACCCCTGACCTCTTCTGGACTCACTGAATCCCCTCCAGTCGAGCCCCAGGTCATCAGCTCCTCAGCCATTGCAGCTCACGCTAGAGGACGTTACAACCTGTGGAAGCAAATAGCCAAACCTGCTGTAGCTAAAGCTTTCGTTTGACTCCCCTTGGATGATCCCTGAGTCACCTGCACACTTAGCAGCTCATTAGGGCAGCAAATCAACAGAGAATCAAACAATCAGAGGTTAAGAGCAGAGAAAGCAGATGTGATCAGACGTGATCAGAGCGTCTGACAGCGCATTTGAATTAAAGTGATCAGTCACCAGACCGATCCACAGCTTTGCTAGGATTCCCAGCTTTCGCAGCCACAAGGGCCTGATCGATCACCAGACTGATCAGGCTGTGCCCTGATCGGTTAGCAGACCGATCAGGAAGCTCTCCGACCGATCAGGCTCCAGCCTGATCGGTTATAAGGAGGAGTCCGCGACACTTGATCGTTCACCAGAACAATTTGAACAGTATCCCAGATCGGTCACCAGTCCGATCAGGAGCTGATCAGTAGAGTTCGCAAAACCCATTGTATGCTCCCTGATCGGTCACCAGACCGATCAGGAGATGATCAGTAGGGTTCCAAACTCACTGTGTGCTCCCTGATCGGTCACCAGACCGATCAGACACAGCTGGATCGGTCAGCAGACCGATCCAAGAGGGAACTCCGAGCCAACTTCCCTGATCGGTCACCAGACCGATCCAGGCAAGGTCAGAACCACTCCAAGTCACGAGAACAAGCCTCCAGCCCTTCTCTGACTCGTGCTTGGTCCCTCGGACCAAGACTCCATGCCCAGTCTCACTCACCGGGACTTCAACCTAGCCCTCCAAGCTAGGACCTGGCCCTCCAAGCCAGGATTTCATCCACCTAGCCCTCCAGGCTAGGACCTGACCATCCAAGCTAGGATTTCATCCAACCTAGCCCTCCAGGCTAGGACCTAACCCTCCAAGCCAGAGTTTCATCCACCTAGCCCTCCAAGCTAGGACTTTTCACACCTAACCCTCCAAGTTAGGACTTTTCACACCTAACCCTCCAAGTTAGGACTTTTCCATCCAACTCCGTGCTCAGTCCTGTTAGTAATATGAGAGAAGTGTCCTAAGGCAATCGCCTTATGATTGTAAACATTTATTTTAATAAATGAAAATTCACTATTTGAGTATACATGTTTGTGTATTTGATTGGGATCTTAAACTCATTTACTGAATGTCCGCAATACAATTCACAGCATGAGAGAATTTGTGATGAATTCATAACTAGTGATTATCTCTACATGTGCAATTGTGAAGTATTGAAAATATCCCTAGTCGATGAATTGATAAATACGGACACTATCAATTCTGTTGAGACTAGCATGGGTTATTCTCTAATCAGCTGATTCTCACTGACTGGTGACATTGGGATGTCCGGAGATAAACATGAATGCTAGTTAAGGGAACTAGTTCATTGGAGTGACTGACTGTAAAACTTCACATGGTAGTTTATATATAGACATGTCAGTGAAGTTCTTACTGCAGCTTAAGTGCGATGTTCCTTTGACTTGCGGTGTTCAAGTCATCTTGGTCATGGAGACTTATACTTTAACATCTTAAGCAAGCATCTCCAAGGAGGTGTGGACCCAGGATAGTTGGGTATAAGCCGAAGTGCCCGAAGATGTTTGAACAGCCTACAAAGGATTCACCACTCCTTGCGAGGAGATGTATACCCAGGCCTATCCTCGGATTGTTACTCAAAGCCTCTGGCCAGAGCATGTCATGTTTAGAGTATGAGTCTCTTAAATACATGACAGTAATTAGAAATCCAAAGGACGAGAGAACGTTACTTGGGCTAGGTTTGACGTAGTCAGCCTAGTGGGGACTGACACACACAGACCATGTCCTGAACCAAGTGGGTATAAGATGGTAAAGGGAATGAGGCACGATTCATTAGAGCTGCTGAAGGGTTTCAGAATTATTTCTGAGGTCAACCGTTGATCTTTCGATTAATTGGGGGTCATGATGTACTACTAGGTGCCACTCATAATCATTCTATAATTGGTTGATTATAGACGGCCAACATAAATCGAAAGCCTATTTAGTCACACGCACAACGAGTAATCCGAGGGATTTAAAACGAGTTGAAAATTGGATTTTTCGATCAAGAGAAATAAGTCGAATCTGAATTTATCAGAGGCGCGTCGAAAGCTTAAAATGACTAAGTCTTTTGAAGGTTTATTGGGCGAATGAAATGAGTTTAATTCGCGAGGAGTTGGCTCGGTTTGGCCGGCCAAAGAGGGTCCGGTTTGGCCGGCCACCACATGGAGAGAAAACCAATTTATTTGGTTTAAATTATAAAATAAATCAAGCGCATTTGTTTTATAAAATTATGGATAAATAAATTTATATAAAGAAATTTATGTAAAGAAATTTATATAAATAAATTTATTTTCATGGAGATTAAAATAAACTTTAAATGGTTTATTTTATTTTTATAAAATCAATTGTGAATTGATTTTTCCATGATAAGAAAAATTTATATAATAAATTTCTTGTAAAAATTTATTCCATAATAAATTGGGAGATGTGTTTGTTTTATTATAAATTTAGTTATAATAAAACTTGGCATAACAGAATAATTCATAAGAAAATTTATAAGATAAATTTCTTATGTAAATTTATTCCGTTAAAGAGGAGACTTGGCGATGGAGAGACTACTATATAAAGGAACCAAGGCTAGGCTTGAATTCCTCAATTGATTAATCAAGAGATTAAGAAATTCTCTCTCTCTCTCATTCTCTCCCTCTCTCTCTCTAGGGCCGGCGCCCACCATTTCTCTCTCTAGGGTCGGTGCCTCTTCTCTCTCTAGGGCCGGCGCCACTTTCTCCCTCTAGGGTCGGTGCCACCTTCCCTAGCCGTGAGCCACCACCAAGACGAAGCGGGTCGCGTCTCCTTCCTCCCTTCACGGAACCTTGATTCCGTTACTTGGTGGTTAGTTTCCATCTTTCTCTCTTGATATTCTAGTTGTGCTTTTGGAGAATCTAGTAGTTCTCGTCGGCACAAAACTCATGGCTTTGCGAAGTCATCCCGAAGAGAACTCGGCGTGGACGCGAATAGAGGCGAAGCTTCCAAGGGACGCTACGGTTGGATCTCGTCCCTTTCTTCGAGTTACGCGAGGTACAAAGTAAATTAGTTTACTTTTTCTGCAAAATTTTAATTTATGATCATGTCCACACATCATAAGATTGCATGCTAGATACGTGGTTAAAAATAATTTGAGAAATTATTTATGCTAATTCTTCCGCTGCACGTAATTATTTTAAAAATTACGAACCCGTATCCATGTCAACATGCACCCGGTCCCAACAAGTCCCCGACCAGGACTTAATCTCAATCATCTCATCAACCTAAACTAAAATCGGTGTCAACACCGAAACAATAATCAGGGTCAGACTGCATCAACAATCTCCCCCTTTTTATTATTTGACAACTCGATTTTAAGTTTAGGAATTTGAATTTAATTTCTCAAATTTCAAAATTGTAGGAGAATCAGGATCCTCCCCCTACAACAGTCAAACTCATAGTATTCTAAACTTAACCAAACCACACTCTCCCCCTTTGTCAAACACCGAAAAGGGTGAGATGGGTTGTTAAGTTTAAACCATACTCCCCCTAAACCCTAGGGGTTCTCCCAAAACAACATAAGATTTGATTTAATTTTGAAAACATATGATAAATATAAAGTATGGCAAAACAATCATATGTATCATATGAACATGGAGAAGAATAAGCATAACAATGCATAATGTAGCAAGGCATACATGAAGATAGCAATCGTATGAACACTCATATGAACTAGCATAATATGGCAAGGCATACATGAAGATAGTCATCATATGAACGAGCAATAAGCCTAATATAGCAAGTAATACACAAAATAGTCTGATAGTTAGATGCATGGCAATGCATCAAAGCATAGTCAAATACGGCACACGGCCATAACAGTCAGATCACAGGCATACAGCCATAAAGTCATACAATCAACACAGTCAAATAGTCAAATGCAAGTCACGGGTAGAGGCAGAGTACATCCATAATCAAACGTCAACGGGAGGGTCATCATCCTGCATCGGGTCATCAGTCATGTCATCAGGTATGACGGACCCCGGTGCAGTACTGCCAGAGGGCGCAGATCCATGAAATGTGTGCAGGCGCCACTCGTCATACCATGTCTGCTGCTGGGACCGGATCCCCAAGACATCGGATTCTATCGCCAATATCCTGCTATCGAAAGAGCGAAACGACCGGGCCTCCTCTCACCAGAGCTCAGAGATATGAGTCTCATGCTGCATCGTCAGCTCCAGCTCGGCGACCTGTCAGTGGATGTCGGGATCTGGCTCGTAATCATAGTCCGCTGCTGGTATGGGCGCCTCCTGATGAGCAGCAGCATCTGCCGGTGCCTAATGTGTGCGCCCCTAGGTAGCTCTCCAAGACCCGCCCGTCCTTCCATACAAGAGCCCGATCCTGATCCCTGATGATGATGCCAGACTTGGCAAACGCTCGCATGCCAAGTCGGCAATCCTGTCTAACCATGGGCACTGTCCTGCCCTTAGTTACATCAACACCTACTGACATAAGCCAGTCAGTGATGACGTGACCGAACGGCATTACACAGTGCGACGACTGGGCTCTCGATAGGAAATAATCGACTGAAAGATGCTTTCCATAATGTCAAAGTCAAGGTGGCGATGCATGCCATAAAGTATCAGACAGTGATAAGTCGGATCTCAGTTAAGGGTTTTGAGGTGATCGACAAAATGCAGTTGGTGATTATCTTGAACAGAATGTAATCAGTAGGGGAAAGACGGAGGGCCGCAAAGGTCGGAAAGTCAGGCCCTAACTCATCAAGACCAGCTGGTCGAGGATGGCCAAAGAAGTGCTGATATATGTCATCGGGGGTGACGCCCGTAAATGGAGCCAATAAAGGGTCGGGAAGCTCTGGGTAGATAGAATAAAAATTAGGCGATCGTCGACCGCCCAGATACTCCGCCAAGACATCATAGGAGAAGTCAAGATTCCTCTTGGCTACTCGAGTAGTGAAATCAAAGCCACCTTGAGGTCCTTGTTGTAGATTATTGTAGAATTCAGAAACAAGGTCATAGTTGATTGTTCGTTCGAGGGAGAGAAAGAAATCAAGGTTATAAAAATCAATCACTTCTATGATAGAGGGACAATGCTCAACCAAGAAAGGTCGATCAATAGACCGACACGAAAGTAGTTTGAAAGTTCTGGATTGAAAGGCCTGCTCAAAGGCCGCATTCGGGAACTGAGAACTAGACGAAGGCTGAGGCCTTCGGGAGGGGGCAGATGATGAAGGGCCTTTGCCCTTGGAGGACCCTTCAACGGGTTCCTTGCCCTTAGTGGATTTTCTAAAGGATGGAATCATTGGGTCAATTTAATCATAATGATAATCACAAGAAGATAAGGTCAAGTTTAGTTTTAATCAGTAGGGTAAGGTCATGGTAAGGTCACGACACCAAATTGAATGGATCAAATCACGACAAAAGAATTTGAAGTTTAAGACATTGATCATAATAGAAAATAATCAAATGAAGTTAGGTTTAATCAATGAGATCCATGTCATGGTGATGAAAGGTCACGGAAAGAGTAGGGTCACAACACAAAAAGAAACCACAAGAAAAAAACATGGTTAGCCTAAACATCACAAATCTTAAGAAGTAAGCAGTAAGGAAAGATTGGAGACTAAATGCTTACGTAGGTGCCATTTGGGTGAGATTTGCTGAGGGCTTGCGTACGAGAGGATCTGATCGCAGCAGGAGAGATCTCGGGAGCAAGGGAGGAACTCCAACAGCACTCGCAGATGGAGAAACCGTGACCTCACAGGGAATGGGAGAAGGTTTCACACAGGAGAAAGAAGTCACACGCACAGGGAGAAGAGGCTCAGGAAGAAGATCGCACTCGCAAGAGGGAGGATGAGGGGTTTCGGTGCTAGGGCTTGGGAAGGTAAGGTTTAAAGGGAGTTAATAGGTTGGTGGATCGGTCCACCAACCATAATTTAATGTGATCGAACGGATCACCGTTCGATCTGGGAACGCCCAGACCGATCAGGCCCCAGCCTGATCGGTCTAGCCTGGTCCTGATCGGTCGGGTGACCGATCAGGCAGGCTCCTGATCGATCGGTTGATCGATCAGGGAGCGAACAGTGGGTTTGGGAGGTTTTCTGTGAGCCTCGTGATCGGTCTGTGGACCGATCACCATAGGGTGCCAGATCGGTCTGTGGACCGATCCAGGCTAACACAGAGATTTCTGTGATTAATCGCGAAGCAGCTTGATCGGTCCCTTGGACCGATCAGACATACTCCTGATCGGTCCGGTGATCGATCAGGCTCCATGAATTTTTCTGATACGATCTGAAATTTCAGTTTCAGACTCCCTATCGATTTCTGATAAGATCAGATGAAAATTATCGATCTTGGAAGTGATCCCTTGACTATAATTGATCCTTTAACAAAGATCAAAGGTCCTTATGAGTCTAACAAATCAATTTGCTCCACCCAAGTGAAGTCAAATTCAATCACAAACATTCAATCAATTTCCAACCAAGTTTATATCAAGAAAAAGTCTCCAATCAAGTTTCCTTGATTGGAATATCCAAGTATGATCATGGAGCCAAGTACACATGTGTTATGCATTGGTTTTCCCCATATTTGGTCAACTGAGTGATTATTGTCTCGTCAACCTAATTTCTCAAGGGATGCATTGACATTTTGAGAAATTAAGTTGATCCTAGCATCTCACCCCAATTCTAGCAAACAAAAACGTTTTGTTGAACCTTATAGTTTGTGTGAGATGTCCCCAAGTTACCCAATAATTGTTCCCAACAATTTGAATTGATCTTGAAGGGTTTTGAATGCTCTTTAATCAATCCTATGAAGCACGACACATTCCTAATTCCCTTCGTAAGAAACTAAATTCATTCTCGGGGAGTGGTTTAGTGAAAATGTCCGCTAGGTTTGATTTGGACTCTACATGTGAGAGTACAATATCTCCTCTAACAACATGATCTCTAATGAAGTGGTGACGCACTTCAATATACTTGGTCCTAGAATGATGGACTGGATTCTTTGTTAAGTTGATAGTGCTTATGTTATCACACAACACTTGCACACCCTTATAGCTTAATCCATAGTCCTCTAGTGTATGAATCATCCACAACAATTGTGATACACTCTCTCCCATGGCGATATATTCTGCCTCGGTTGTGGAGAGAGCAACACAATGTTGCTTCCGACTTGACCAACTAACTAATAATGATCCTAATAATTAGCAGCCCCCACTTGTGCTTTTCCGATCCAACTTGCATCCAGCATAGTCGGAATCGGTGTAGCCGATTAGGTCAAATGATTCGGTACGGGGGTACCAAAGACCAACTCCAATTGTGCCCTTCAGGTATCTCAAAATTCTTTTGACAGCAATTAAATGAGATTCCTTGGCACAGACTTGATACCTGGCGCACATACCCACAGCAAAAAGTATATCAGGTCGACTAGCTGTGAGGTATAGCAGACTACCTATCATGCTCCGATATTGAGTCAAGTCAACAGGCTTACCACTCTCATCATTGTCTAACCATGTGTTTGTAGCCATGGGAGTGGTAACTTCCTTCGAATCACTCATGTTAAATTTTCGGAGCATCTCTTGTGTGTACTTTGATTGGTGCACATGGATTTCGTCACGAGTTTGCTTGATTTCAAGTCCAAGGAAGAAAGTCAACTCTCCCACTAGACTCATTTCAAATTTACTCTCCATGTGTCCAATAAATTCATTTAAATAGCCCTTGTTGTTTGAGCCACAAATTATGTCATCGACATATACTTGGGCCACAAATATATTATCACCATCTCTCCGTAGAAATAGTGTAGGGTCTATTTGTCCTCTAACAAAATCTTTTTCAATTAGAAATGTCGACAACCGCTCATACCAAGCTCGGGGTGCTTGTTTAAGGTCGTAGAGCGCCTTCTTGAGTTTGAACACGTGGTTTGGGAATTCGGTACTCTCAAACCCCGAGGTTGTTCGACATAGACCTCTTCTCTTATTAAACCATTTAGAAAGGTCGATTTGACATCCATTTGATAAAGTTTGAAATCACGATGTGCTGCAAATGCAAGCATCAATCGGATGGACTCTAATCATGCCACGGGAGCGTAGGTCTCATCGTAATCAAGGCCTTCCACTTGACTGTAGCCCTTGGCTACTAAGCGTGCCTTGTTTCTTATGATTTCTCCCTTATGGTTTAATTTATTTTTGAAGACCCATTTGGTTCCAATAATGGTGGTCTTCTTAGGTCTAGGGACTAAGTCCCACACTTGACTTCTTTCGAATTGACCTAGTTCATCATGCATGGCAATGATCCAATCGGGATCATTTAATGCTTCGTCAATTTTTCTAGGTTCAATTTCGGAAATTAGGGCAACTTCATTAGCCTCATTCCTAAAGAATGATCTAGTCCTAACCCCATGATGGATATCTCCAACAATTTGGTCTTGGGGATGACTAGAGGCTAACCTAGTTTGCCTTGGAGTTGGTGGTGTTTCTTGTATGGTTTCACTAGACACAAGCTCAGCCTCAGGATCTGGCTGATCTATGGGTTGTCTAGGCTCACCGTCATCAGACTCATCACCACCAACAACAACACCTGGACTTTCATTCAAACCTAGTTTCCTAAGTTCGAATTGAACTCCATTGACATCTTCTGGTTGATCATTTGCTTTTGGAATTTTCTTAAAAAACGTCAGAAGACTCATCAACCAATCTAGACTTCTTGTTATAGACTCGGTAAGCTTTGCTAACGAGGGAGTACCCGACCAGTATCCCTTCATCAGCTTTTGCTGTGAACTTTCCAAGGTGGTCCTTGGTGTTTAGAATAAACACCTTACAACCAAACACCCTAAGGTGTTTAACTGTAGGCGGTTTTCCAAACCAGAGTTCATGAGGAGTCTTTCCTAGAAATCTATGTATGAGGACTCGGTTTTGCATGTAGCAAGCTGCGTTTACAGCTTCGGTCCACAAGTAGCTCGGTAAGGAGTACTCATTGAGCATGCTTCATGCAGCCTCTTGCAGGACTCGGTTCTTCCTCTCTACAACACCATTTTGTTGTGGTGTTCTAGGAGTAGAGAACTCGTGTCTATACCCTCTATCTTGACAAAACTCTAAAAATCTTTGATTTTGGAATTCGCCTCCATGATCACTTCTTATTGTTTTAATTGTTGATGATTTTTCGTTTTCAACTCTTCTACAAAATGAAATAAACATCTAAGGTTTGGTCCTTATATTTTAGAAAATAGGTCCATGTATATCTAGTAAAATCATCAATGATCACAAAACAATATCTACTACCATTCAAGGATATAATAGTGCTACAATCAAACAAGTCCATGTGAAGTAAATCCAATGCGGTAGAAGTACTTACCGTGCTTTTACCTTTATGTGCAGATTTTGTTTGCTTACCCATTTGACATGCATCACAAAGTTTGTCCTTTTCATACTTGATGCTTGGTAAGCTACGTACTAATCCCTTGTTGGCCAATTTTCGGATATTCTTCATGTTTACGTGTGCTAGTCTCCGGTGCCAAAGGGTGGACTCATCTTCTCTTGACATGAAACACTTAGCAAAAGCATTAGTAGCACTTTTAAATGAAACTTGATAAATGTTATCTACTCTTGTGCCTACTAGTACCGTATCAAAGTTGTCATGTTGTCTAACTAGACATTGACTTGATTGGAAATCAATTATGTAACCCGCATCACACAATTAACTGATACTTAGGAGATTAAATGTCATCCCCTTGACTAGAAGGACATTCTTAATCCTAAGACATTCGGATATTTGAATGTCTCCTATTCCTATAACCTTAAGACTACCATTGTTACCAAGAAACATTACCTCTACTTTTTCTTTGAAAGGTAGGGAATAAGGATCTATCACCGGTCATGTGTTTGGAGCACCCACTATCAACGAACCAAGTTGATAGATGCTCCCCCTCAATCACAACCTACACAATTCGAAAAATAGAAGATTTAGGTACCCAAATCTTGGGACCTAAAGCACCTACTAAGCAAGACTTAGGCACCCATGCATTGACTACTTTTCTTTGAACCCTAGGAGTCTTAACTTGTCTAACATCAGTCCTAGACATTAAGGAAATAAATGATGGTTCTTTGGGTCAGTAACCAATACCGGCCCTATTGTAAACACCCTTTATGCATTCAAAATCATATATAAGGTCTTTGAGCTTGTTGAGAATTTCTCAAGAACACTCTTGAGTCTCTCAACTTCACTCTTCAATGATTTGTTTTCATCTTCTAACATCTCTACATGTAAATCATCAACATCCTCATCCCTCGAGGATTTCACTTGTTCAACTTCAATTTTCAATGACTTAACCTTATTTTTTTGACTTTTTCAACAAATTGGTTAAACATGCAATAGTTCTATAACATTTGTCCAATTCGGGAGAGATTACCTCTTCATCATCCGAAGATGATGAAGTCGCGTTTGAGGAGTCAGTGGATTCATCACTACTCTCTTCTCCCTCAATTGCCATGAGTGTCACATGCCGTGTACTCTTCTCATCCTTCTCCTCTTTGGATGAACTTGAGGAGTATTCATCCCATGTGGCCTTCAAGGCCTTCTTCTTCTTCTTGGATTTATCCTCCTTCTTCTTGAGCTTTGGGCAGTCCTTCTTGAAGTGCCCTTTCTTGCTACACTCATAGCAAGTAATATTAGACTTATCAATCTTAACTTCACTAGGGTTACCTTTACCCTTGAAGCACCGACTCTTCCTCATCATCCTTCTAACAAAATTGGTCATCTCGGAGGAAGAAGACCCACTGTCATCCTCCTCGGAATCGAACTCGAACTCGGATGAGGATGAAGATGAAGAGACTTCCTTCTCCTTCTTCTTCTCCTTTTTCTTCTTGTTGGTCTTTTCCCCTGCAACTAAGGCAATCCCCTTCTCCTTGGGGCCTTTGTTAGCCATTTCATGAAGCTCCATTTCACAAAATAATTCATCTAACTTTACAATTGACAAATCCTTAGAAACCTTGTAGGCATCCACTATGGATGACCACAAGGCATTCCTTGGAAAAGCTTTTAACACATACCTTATAAGGTCACGGCTCTCGACCTTTTCGTCAATGGAGTGGAGACCATTGAGGACTTCTTTGAATCTACTATGAATCTCACTTACCGTTTCACTCTCCTTCATGGAGAGATTTTGAAGTTGGTTGAGGAACAAGTCCCTCTTGGCTATTCTTGAATCTCGGGTACCCTCATGGAGTTCGATGAGTTTGTTCCACAAATCCTTTGCACTTGTAAAAGGATCAACCTTGATTAGTTGGTCTTTGTTCATGCCACATTGCAAAGTCACCACCGCCTTCGCATCGGCTTCTCCTTTTCTCGTTTGCTCAGCCGACCAACGTGAAGATTCCAATTCTTTACCCTCCGCGTCTCTTGGAGAGTGAAGCCCTCCTTCACGGAGAACCACATTCCGATGTCGGTCTTGAGATAGTATTCCATGCGACCTCCAATATTGAAAATCGGAACTATCGAAGAAGGGAGGTCGGGTGGTGCTAAATCCTTCTCTCAAAGCCATCGTTGATAGCTCTCGGTTGTTAATCCGCTTGAACAAAGCCCCAAGCTCTGATACCACTTGTTGGAACTTGGATGGCTAGAGAGGGGGGTGAATGTAGCCAGACACTTGAAACTTAGCAGTTTTTAGATTTTCTCTGCACTTCAGAGGTTAGACAGCGGAAGCAAAACAAATACAGAAACTAAGTGCAGAAACTAAGTAACAAGCAAAAACTCTAATGTAAGGATATACAAGGTTCGGGGATAACTTGCTCCTACTCCTTGGCGTGCCCGTGAGGTGGGTGATCCCTTGATCGTCGGCAGATCAAGCCCCGGAAATCCAGATATCAAATCCTCCTTCTCGGTGGAGAAACCTCTCCACACAAATGGTCTCAAATATATCAGAAATTAAGCACAGAGACAACAAGAATGATCTTATAGATCGCTAGCAAAGCCTAAGGATGAGAAATGAGAGAGCAGATCACCGAGCACAGCACAGCGCCACCAACGCAAGAGCTCCCAGCTCTTCGTTTGCTTGCTGATCCACTCGCGACTCCCTCCACAGACTCAAGGTTACAGCTTCACAAGAGATCGCTTCAAGTGATTCACCGTAATGCACACAGATGGTTCAGCAAAGCTATCGATGTGGAGAACTCTACAGCTCCTTCTCCACTCCACCACGGCTTATCCTGCTTCCATCGCCAGGTCACACGCTCCTCTGCAGCAGCTCCCAGCTGCTCACCTGCAACAGCCAGCTACCCCTAACCTCCTCTAAACTCACTAAATCCCCTCCAGTCGAGCCCCAGGTCATCAGCTCCTCAGTCGTTGCAGCTCACGCCAGAGGACGTTACAACCTGTGGAAGCAAACAGCCAAACCTGCTGTAGCGAAAGCTTTCGTTTGACTCCCCTTGGATGATCCCTGAGTCACCTGCACACTTAGCAGCTCGTTAGGGCAGCAAATCAACATAGAATCAAACAATCAGAGGTTAAGAGCAGAGAAAGCAGATGTGATCAGACGTGATCAGAGCGTCTAACAGCGCGTTTGAATTAAAGTGATCGGTCACCGGACCGATCCAGGGATCGTGGATCTGTCACCGGACCGATCCACAGCTTTGCTGGGATTCCCAACTTTCGCAGCCACAAGGGCCTGATCGGTCACCAGACCGATCAGGCTGTGCCCTGATCGGTCAGCAGACCGATCAGGAAGCTCTCCGACCGATCAGGCTCCAGCCTGATCGGTTATAAGGAGGAGTCTGCGACACTTGATCGTTCACCAGAACGATCTGAACAATATCCCAGATCGGTCACCAGACCGATCAGGAGTTGATCAGTAGAGTTCCCAAAACCCACTGTATGCTCCCTGATCGGTCAGACCGATCAGGGGCCGATCAGTAGTGTTTCAAACTCACTGTGTGCTCCCTGATCGATCACCAGACTGATCAGACACAGCTGGATCGGTCACCAGACCGATCCAAGAGGGAACTCCGTGCCAACTTCCTTGATCGGTCACCAGACCGATCCAGGCAAGGTCAGAACCACTCCAAGTCACGAGAACAAGCCTCCAGCCCTTCTCTGACTCGTGCTTGGTCCCTCGGACCAAGACTCCATGCCCAGTCTCACTCACCGGGACTTCAACCTAGCCGTCCAAGCTAGGACCTGACCCTCCAAGCCAGGATTTCATCCACCTAGCCCTCCAGGCTAGGACTTGACCCTCCAAGTCAGGATTTCATCCAACCTAGCCCTCCAGGCTAGGACCTGACCCTCCAAGCCAGGGTTTCATCCACCTAGCCCTCCAAGCTAGGACTTTTCACACCTAACCCTCCAAGTTAGGACTTTTCACACCTAACCCTCCAAGTTAGGACTTTTCCATCTAACTCCGTGCCCAGTCCCCGACCAGGACTTAATCTCAATCATCTCATCAACCTAAACTAAAATCGGCGTCAACACTAAAACAACAATCAGGGTCAGACTGCATCAATAGATTTCTCCTAGGATATTAGATGGACTGTGGAATGTGCCCAAGGGTTTGAAAGACTAGTGTAAGTCTTAATCCTAGGGATTTGGCACATCAAAAGAGAGTTTTATGGATGAAAAGATGAAAATAAGACTATATTGCTTGGAAATTGTTTTTCAATGTCTAGATGTCATATAAATCAATGTTAGAGATGCATTGAGGTTGGGGATGAGAACATATATCGAGGAGAGATCAGAATTAGGACTTTAGGTCAAGGATAATTTGAACAAATTAGATAGTTTTGGATTTCATGTCAAACTTGGGATTGGTGATAGATTTACTTATAAATATATTTTTTCCAAGTAGACATGAGTGCCACAAATCTCTCCATGAATTTTAGATTTTTTAGAGTTTTATGGAATTAATTTTATATTTTTGAATTTAGGACAGAAAAGTTGAAATTAAGGTACCAGTCGACTGGTTCAAAATCAGTCGACTGGTCTAGTGCAAATCAGAAACTAAGGTATTCGAAGATACCAGTCGACTGCCCCTAGGGCAGTCGATTGATCTTTCTGTTCAGTTTGCCAGTCGACTGCCCCCGCGAGGGTTTTAAAAGGAATAGCCGCGCGGGGGGAGGTTCGGCTTCATCGCCGCCACCCCCCCCCCCCCCCCCCGCGCGCGAGTTCTCATCTTCCTCAACCTCCCCTTCTGTTCTGAGCCTTCCTAAAGCTCTAAGATCACCTTCCTAGCCTTCCTCCAACTTCGATCTAAGTCTAGGGCAAGAAGGGCATCTTCTTTGAATCAATCACGATCATTCTCCACCATGGAATGAGCAGGGAAAAGGTAACGAGTTGTTTGCCTCACTTCTCTCAATTCATTCATGATTTGTAACTAACTATCCCCTTTTTGCATGGTTTCCTTATTTTTACTCTTCATTTGGGTCATGTTTGGTACATGCATGGGTAAATTGCATTTTAGAGTTGTCCAAAAGAGAAGATTGGGTGAGAGTTCATACCAACAGCGTCCCGCAGACCCTGAGGCACCTCGGTTCCGTTCCGAGGAGTGCCGACAGAGATTTGCAGATAATGAGTTTGTGTTAATGAACTGTAGATATCTTAATAGGTCATACTTTCAAGAGAAACCCGCTCCCACATTGCTGAGATGATCACCTATTTTGGTCTAGAGCAACTAGTTTTGTAAGATGTGTATACTGAAAGACATAACTTCTTTATATGAACGTCTTCATTTTTAAAAGAGAATCACAACTACACTAGGTGTCTATTTATATTAGTACATGCATGAAGTCCTTTACTACGCATTGTAGATAACATGGTGTATGGTGTTACACGGAATATCATATTATCAGTCCCTTGCCTAGTATAAGTAGAGGCCCACAACCGAGATGGAATTGAACAAATCATCAGGATGGTTGTAGTGTAATTAGGTGTGGTTGGTCTTGACCATAGAATTACACTAGTGTGCTTTGAGTACATTGAGCAGGACCAAAACCCGAGGTTATCCAATTTATACTGACTTGATAATTGGATAGGACCTCAAATTTTATTATGGAGTACGCTCCCTTAATCCCGATATAATAACGGGCATATATTGTTAATTATTATTTCTTTGATTTACTATTGGGCGAGATCTATTCTGTTAGATCGATAGGTCCGGTAAGTTGGGAGATAATATTAATAATATGATGTGTCGTTGATTATTGATGGAATCCGTGTCCTGGTGAGTTGGGTTGATGATGCCCCCTTGATGAGCTCAAAAGGTTCATATGCTAAACCCTACAGGTGGATTTCATCCGGCATGATGATAAGGTTGAGTGGTACTAGTCAAGGATCCAGAAGTTAATTAATTTAAATTGTCAGTAATTTAAATTAATTAACGGACATTCGAAATCTTAAACACGGGGGGATGGACGACTCGTAATAAGTGGAGCCCATATGTAAATATGGGGGTTGGTGAGGTAATTCAATGGGGATTCTTTAGTAGAATGGATCCTCATTAATGGACCGGGTTTGGATCCATTAGCAGGTCAAGATCCAACTCCTCCTCATAGTCCCTATCGTAGCCCTATATATACCCCATGGTGGCATGAAATCAAGTTGATGATTAATCCTAGAGAGCACATGGAAAACCCTAATTTATTCTCTCCTCTCTCTCTCTCTCTTCCTCCCTCGACTTGGTGCGGCACCTCCTGCTGATGGAGAAGAAGAAATCATGGATTTCAGATTTCTTCTCATTGGGATTCAAGTTGCTCACGAACTTGAATTCGGTCTTCACTCACGCAACTTGACCTCATCTTCACCAAGGCAGCGGGCGGTTGTGAGAAGGTGGCTCATGGCATCTTCACCAAGGCAGCGGGTGGAAGTGAGATCAGAAGGTGGCTCACGTCATCTACACCAAGACAGCGGGCGCCATCTTCACCAAAGCTACGGGCGGCTGTGAGATGAGAAGGTGGCTCACGCCATCTTCTCTAATACTCCAATGATTGCAGTTTTTGGTGAAGGGCTGGAGCAAATTGTTTTCAGCAGGAGACAATTTGTTAGTAGCTTGAGAACGCAAGTTGGAGTTGTGGAGTTGCTTAGAACACAAGTTGCTCACGTGACTTGGAGTCGCTCAGAACACAGGAACTCCAAGATACTTGTTGTTCAGGCGTCAACGGTGGAGGAAAGGAGTAGTTGGGTTTTGTGCTTGGATTATCTTCTTCCTTGGAGTGGCCGACGGTATCCCATTGGTTAGGGATTGGTTGGCGCAAGGAGAAGGGATCGACTTGGTGACTACGGTTCTTGGTAGATCGTCACCCACACGATGTCCAAGAGGGGAGGGTCATACGGTAGAAGATCGTAAGGTAATGGAAGGTATAATTCTTCCTTGGCTCCTTCGTTCTTATTTGTGCCTTATTCATTTGCCTCATCATTTTATGTGAGTTATTTAATTATTTTGATTGCGAATCATAGCCAATAATTAATTAACTGGACCCCGACCATAAACACAAAAGCCGGCGATCCACTCGTCGCCTTTTCCGCAGTCGAACGGTCAAGCAAATTACAAGGTCGATTTTGGTAATTGGCCGAGTTGTAATTTGGATCGTTCGATACAGCACGAGATGGTCATTGGGAGATAAGTCTCCATTCGGATTAAGTTTTTAATCCGTAGACATGGAGAGGTCTCTCGAAACGACCAACTATTCGCTTAGGAAACCCGCCAAGCCATACCCAACAGGTTTATTGTCAGCACGATGTTAATATTGACATGTGTAAAGAGGTTTATGCCAACCTCACATGCATTAGTCCCGATGATGGGACTTATGAGTCTATGGTGGCAGGAGTGACCATCCCCTTTCCACCTGCAGTTTTAGGAACATTTTTGGGGTGTAGGGCTTCCAATAATGCATTTACATATTTTCCAAAAGTTATTGAGCCTTTTAATTTTCCTAATGCGACCCTAGACCAAATCCATCAGCATTATTTTGAAAGACATCAATGTTCTATACAGCGTATCTTTGAGGCTAAGCACATGAGTCCGGGTAGCAATGTGTTATATAAGATTGTCTTAGGTTGCATTTTCCCTATTGTTACCAAGGGACGGTCGAAGATTCGACTGCCTCACTTGGTAATGATGTACGCCTTAGAAAGAAGATTAGATATTGACATCACCCTACATGTCTTTGCATCCATTGTCCACTTTTCACATAGTGTCAATGCCAAGATCTACATGCCTTTTTGTCATGTCTTGACCGAGTTCTTTGGGTCTAGAGGCATTCGCACTACTAGGGGTCAAGTACATCGCCTGACCAAGGACTACGACCAGATTGGTTCACGACAGCTGTCCTTGGCGGGGATTGAGTGCCGGTAGGGGGTGATGGCCTGGAGACAACGTTCTGATTCCTCCAGTTCTGATGAGGAGGTTGCGCCTGCTGCTGCTACTGGGGTTACACAGGAGGAGTTCTCCCTACATTTTAGCAGCACCAGGTTGGTATTGATGGAGCGATTCACGGCCTCACAGAGCAGTTCCAGGCGTTTCAGCAGCGGCAAGATGAGATGTATGCGATGATGCAGAGCTGGAACCTGATGTATCAGGCCCCTTCTCCTCCTCCTCCAGACGATGACATGTGATTCAGCTGATTTGATGATGAGGGTGTTGAGAGTGAACTTAGATCAAGCTTATTTTATTTATCTCTCAAACACTTATTTTGGCGTTGTAATATTTGATAACTTCGGGGCTATGGCCCTGGTGACACTTGTTTTTTATGCCTCATGGTTTATATGAAACATTCATGCTTTGGTATTATTTATATGAAGTTTTAATTCATGTTTAATGTTGCGCATATTGGTTCATTTCCTTGTTATTACCTTAATATAGAATGTTATAAGTTTGTTATGATTATAACAGAGTACTCATATATGTATCGTGTATCAAGGGATTAAGATAAAAAGGGGGAGCTTTTATCACAGTTTATGACTTGGGGGTTCATAGAAAAAGAAGGGGGAGGTTTGAAAATAATTCTATGTTTTAAATGGTATAAAATAGGCTTGGCAAACACATAGAATCTTGAGAGTTGATACAAAAAGATACATGTTCAAAGAATTGGAGTTTGTGTCAAAAGTCAAGCATATTTGGTATTTTTCACGAAACTATATTTTTCTAGGATAGAATATATTCTAACAAATATGCTTGTAAAATTTTAAAATTTTTTGAATTTTGTGAAATTTTTAGGGGTTTCTGAATTTGGGCTGAAAAAATTCAGAATTACAGTGTATCAGCTGATCTTTCTATGGGTTTGCGAAATGAAGGCACCAGTCGACTGATGCTGGATCAGTCAGTCGACTGATCCTTCTATTTGATGATTTCTGAGGGTGTTTCAGAAATAGATTGGGTTCTCATTGACACTAGGGTTAGGATTGCTTGGGGCAATCTTTTTTATGGTGTCAAAGGGGGAGAACTTGTGGTGTTAAGTTAGGTTTGACTTAACTTGGTGTTGTGGAAAATTAGAAATTATGTGGAGGGCATAGGTTAAGGGGGAGGTTGCCTCCTATTTTTGCTATGTCTATAATTTTCAATTGTTGTTGTTTTACCTAACTTAAATATATTGTCACACATCAAAAATGGGGAGATTGTTGGGGTAATCGACCTAAGTATGATCTAGAGGATCATGGGTTTTGATGTGTGTGTCAATATGGTTAAGTTAGGATTTCATTATGATTTAATATGTGTATATGAGTGTGCAGGTTTGCAGGATACACATAGACATGGTTGGACGGCTTCAGGTACGGTGAAGGGTGGCATGGAGGCAAATCGTGGGCTTGTGTGCTCATCCGAGGGACCATGGACAAAGCAGGGACGATGAGCCGAGGGAAGCGGACTTCGAGGCGTACATGAAGGATGGCATGGAGGCAAGCTGAGGGCTTGTGTGCGCATCTGAGGGACGAGGGCCAAAGTCGAAAAAGGCTTGAAGGCAACAAATCGAGGCTGCTGGAGCAGGAATGATGAGCCGAGTGATGCGGACTTCGAGGCATGCATGAAGGATAGCATGGAGGCAAGCCGAGGGCTTGTATGCGCATTTGAGGGACGGGAGCCGAAGACGAAGAGGGCGTGAAGGCAACAGATCGAGGTTGTTGGATGAAGAGTCAACCAGGTCGTGAGAGTACAAGTACTGAGTGGAATGTACTCGAGAAATCCTATGATCCGAGTGCTGAGAGAAGTGTACTCGGGAAAGAGAAACCTTAGGTGTGGAAGTGGACCAGTTGACTGGTGCTTGGGTAGTCGACTAATAAAGACCACAGAAAGATCAGTTGACTGGTACTGAACCAGTCGACTGATGGCACTTGAAGATTCGAACATTAGGCTGTAACGGTCGAGCCTAAGTGGGACCAGTCGACTAGTAATGACCAATCGACTGGTAGTGGTCTTTTCAGCCTCGAGCTCTATTTAAGAGGGCTCGTTTAAGGATGTTTCTTCTTGGCGAAACTTGCTTGGTTAAAGCTTGTTAGTAGCATATATTGCACAGGGATTGTCTAAGGTTTGTGGTGAGGTTTTTCCACCCACAAGGAGCGACAAGAGCTAGTCGGAGGTGCTCCGGGGAATCATCCACCGAAGGATTAGGGATCGTCCACCTTACGGACAGCCGTGGAGTAAGAGTGTCATCTCCGAATCACGTAGATCGGTTTGTGTTAGCATTGTTTTAGTTTTTATTT
The DNA here is from genome assembly GCA_024364735.1 of Boesenbergia rotunda. Classification (NCBI taxonomy): domain Eukaryota; kingdom Viridiplantae; phylum Streptophyta; class Magnoliopsida; order Zingiberales; family Zingiberaceae; genus Boesenbergia; species Boesenbergia rotunda. The sequence goes on along the minus strand of JAGFNQ010003395.1, from coordinate 64,010 downwards.
AGTATTTTCGCTTGCGCATGCTAACGTTGTAGGTATAAAATCGAACGAAAGCTATTCACCCCCCCCTCTAGCTTAACGGTAAGATCCTAACAAAAAGATCATTTTTGAAAATGTTTTTACCCTTAGAAAATTTTCTACAAACCTCTCTAGATACAATGACTCCTATATTTTTTATGTATATTAAAGGAGGAGAGATATTATGTTCAAGGGGAGGAGATATTATGTTTAGGGGGAGATTTAAGTTAATGGGGTGTTATTTTAATTCTTTTATGCAATTAATGTTCCTTTATGGGATTTAGGTATCTTTTAACTTAACTCTGAACCTTGTTGCTAAATATAAAAAATAGAGAAATTGTTGGTGCAGGAAGCATCATAATCAAACTTATGTTTCGATATTGTCAAAGGTTCAAGTTAAGTCCTGTTGTTATTTGATGGATTGATCTAGTATGCAGGAAGATTATCTCGGTGAAGTCCTAGTTATGGCTAAGAAGGAATCTTAGCAGATCGCGAAAACCAGGTAGGAAGCCCAGATGTGTTGACATCTGGTAGGAAGTCTTGGTAGGTCTGGAGGACCAGATACCAAGCAAGTGGAAGTCTTGGCGAGCTGATCCGATGTCAAGCTGATGTCTAGACAGGTCTGGGAGACATAATGTCTGGCAGATGAGTGAGGTAAACTTTTGGAGGAGAGAGTTGTGAAGTTGTGTCCCTCCGGGACAGCTTTAGGCACTGATCCAACTAGAAAAAACCCACGGAGATTTTTAGGTTAAGATTAGGACAGGTCCTATTGTCATTTACTCATGTATATATATATATTTGGGCTAATATCTATTTTGCCGGGTTAATTATTTTATATATTATTGTTATCCTATGACTCTTATGCAGATAGTTAAAAGTCAGTTGACTGTCCGATAGGTTGACTGATCACCTGGATTTGTCTACTGATCAAGCTGCAGTGAGTAAGATTCAGAATATTTCGAATTATCCGTCAAATGATCATCTGTATCAATCGACAGGTCCATATTTGGTATGATGCAGGCACTCATATGGAAGATTTCTATCTGTCGACTACTGAATGGTTTTTTCAATCGACGGAACGCTACCTATGTAAGGAGCTTAAGATCAACTTCCAGAAAAACACTTCTACTCACCTCATTCCAACTTTTTGCGTCGATGAACTGCTTCCGATCTATTGCTCCGACACCAAAAAGCTCGTCGACAAACTGCGCTCAAGATATTTTACTTATTTGTCGGTATCATTTTCTTAATTGTACTTGTACACATATTTTTAGAAGGAATTAGCAGGTTATTATTAATTCCCCTACATTTTGTACAGCATCACTTTCTTTGAAAGATTTTCAGAGAAAGGATTATAGTAGATTGCCCATCGAGAGCAGTTGAGGACTGTGGACCTTGAAGTGGGAGTCGCCAAAAGCTATGAACCAAGTAAAAAGAAGCGAGTCTCATTTTCCGCTGCTCTACTCTTACTCTCTTTCGATTTAATATGTACGAGAAAAGATAGATTTTACAAACGATCGAGATTCACCCCTCTCTCTATCTTCTACGATCTTACACATAGTTCATCAACTAGCATTGTAGTAAAATCAAAATCCTAGATTCTACCTATCCAATCTTTCCCGAAAGATCAACTTTCTCTCTTTTCTTTTCTCTTTCCTTCCTTTCTGCAAGACCTCACAAGTCAACCTTGGATCATCTAGATATCTTACATTTGTATAATCGACTAGTATTTAATCAACAGTCTTTATGAATATGATAATCTATTATATTACTTGATGGCGCTCTCATACACTTGCAGGCACACATTATGCCTATGTTGGATCTGGTTCACACCTAAAAAGATAAAAAGGGATGCAACTTACAAACCATAAGATAATAAAAATTAGTTGTTTTGCTTTATGATAGAAAAAGTATTAGTCTATCAATCTACTGGAATAGTTAATAATGTCTTTCAGCATTTATCCATGCTTGCTTATCATCAAGCAAGGCCCTTTTCGAGGGAGGCAACATGTCCAGAGACATTCATATCATTAAAATTTTCTATTAAATTTGATAATATATCAATTTTTTTAGCATATAATGGCCCGAACCAGCCTCCAATTTTCACCTTATAATTAGCTTAAGGCCTTATAATTAGCTTAAGGCCTTCAATTTTCTAAAGACAACTCTGTCATCAAGGTTGGTATCATTATCATAATCAAACTGGGTAATTTACCAAAAGGCGTATCCAAATATTGGTATTTACCAAAAGGCGTCCCATGGTTTCATTTTCACCAAAGGGCGCACTAATTTTAGTGAACTTCCTCTTATACCCCTCCTGCTATGCACTGCCTTTCTTTTTCTCTCTCAGTAACAAATTCCGAGACGTCGGCACGTGATGTTTCAGACTTTTATTTTAAAATAATATATTTGGAATCGGCGCTAAAATAAAAACACGTAAGGTAAAATCGAAAAAATATTTCAGTTAAAAAATATCTCATCTAACTTATTTAAAAATATAAATAAATAATTTTTATATTTAATTAATAGAAATTAATATATTAAATAATATTTAATAAATTCATTAATGTAAAAAAAATTTAAAAAAAATAAAAAGAATGTGCGTGTGCCTGAAATCTGTTGATTTCAGGCCCACGCTGGGCCTGAAATAATTTATTTCAGGCCCAGCGTGGGCCTAAAATTTTTTATTTCAGGCCTAGCGTGGGACTGAAATTTTTTATTTCAGGCCCACGTTGGACCTGAAATCTTTTGATTCAGGCCCGACGTGGACTCAATTTTTTTTTTCTATTTTAAAAATATATTAATATATAAAAAAACGTATCAAAACACTTAATTTCAGATTCAAACGCAGGGCCTGAAGTCATCCCAAGAGGGTCTGAAGTCAAATAAGTTTAGATCATATAAATAATTAATTTAATAAATAATAATTAAATATAAACAAATATTTTTAAAATTAAAAAATTTTAGTGCCATGGGGCCTGAAGTCATCAGACTTTAGGCCCAAGGAGGGCCTGAAGTCATCAGACTTCAGGCCCTCCATCATTGATATAAAAAAAATTTTTATAAAAATGTTTAATATATAATTACATATTATATAGGAGTAGTTTAGGTATATCAGTGAGTTTAGGTGCCAAAACATCTAATAGGAGTGGTCTAGAAGATGAGATTTTGGGTGCCGAAACATCTAATCTTACTGTATCACCAATGTTATAGGAGTGGTTTAGGTATATCAGTGAGTTTTGAGCAAAACTCACTGATGAACTTACCATATTTGGAATTCTGAAAATTCTATATTAGTAGACAGGGTTGAGCTAGGAGATGAGATTTTGGGTGCCGAAACCTCTAATCATGCTGTATCACCAATGCTATAGGAGTGGTTTAGGTATATCAGTGAGTTTTGAGCAAAACTCACTGATGGACCTACCATATTTGGAATTCTGAAAACTTTATATCAGTAGACAGAGTTGAGCTAGGAGATGAGATTTTGGGTGCCGAAACCTCTAATCTTGCTGTATCACCAATGCTATAGGAGTGGTTTAGGTATATCAGTGAGTTTTGAGCAAAACTCACTGATAGACCTACCATATTTGGAATTCTGAAAACCCTATATCAGTAGACATGGTTGAGCTAGGAGATGAGATTTTGGGTGCCGAAACTTCTAATCTTACTGTATCACCAATGCTATAGGAGTGGTTTAGGTATATCAGTGAGTTTTGAGCAAAACTCACTGATAGACCTACCATATTTGGAATTCTGAAAACTCTATATCAGTAGACAGAGTTGAACTAGGAGATGAGATTTTGGGTGCCGAAACCTCTAATCTTGCTGTATCACCAATGCTATAGGAGTGGTTTAGGTATATCAGTGAGTTTTGAGCAAAACTCACTGATAGACCTACCATATTTGGAATTCTGAAAATTCTATATCAGTAGACAAGGTTGAGCTGGGAGATGAGATTTTGGGTGCCGAAACCTCTAATCTTACTGTATCATCAATGCTATAGGAGTGGTTTAGGTCCATCAGTGAGTTTTGCTCAAAACTCACTGATATACCTAAACCACTCCCATAGCATTGGTGATACAGCAAGATTAGAGGTTTCGGCACCCAAAATCTTATCTCCTAGCTCAACCCTGTCTACTGATATAGAATTTTCAGAATTCCAAATATGGTAGGTCTATCAGTGAGTTTTGCTCAAAACTCACTGATATACCTAAACCACTCCCATAGCATTGGTGATACAGCAAGATTAGAGGTTTCGGCACCCAAAATCTCATCTCCTAGCTCAACCCTGTCTACTGATATAGGGTTTTTAGAATTCCAAATATGGTAGGTCCATCAGTGAGTTTTGCTCAAAACTCACTGATCCTAAACCACTTCTATAGCATTGGTGATACAGCAAGATTAGAGGTTTCGGCACCCAAAATCTCATCTCCTAGCTCAACCCTGTCTACTGATATAGGGTTTTCAGAATTCCAAATATGGTAGGTCCATCAGTGAGTTTTGCTCAAAACTCACTGATATACCTAAACACTCCTATAACATTGGTGATACAGCAAGATTAGATGTTTCGGCACCCAAAATCTCATCTTCTAGACCACTCCTATTAGATGTTTCGACACCTAAACTCACTGATATACCTAAACTACTCCTATAAAATATGTAATTATATATTAAACATTTTTATAAAATTTTTTTTATATCAATGATGGAGGGCCTGAAGTCTGATGACTTCAGGCCCCAGGGCACTAAAAATTTTTTAATTTTAAAAATATTTATTTATATTTAATTGTTATTTATTAAATTAATTATTTATATCATCTAAACTTATTTGACTTCAGACCCTCTTGGGATGACTTCAGGCCCTGCGTTTGAATCTGAAATTAAGTGTTTTGATACGTTTTTTTATATATTAATATATTTTTAAAATAGAAAAAAAATTTGAGTCCACGTCGCGCCTGAATCAAAAGATTTCAGGCCCAACGTGGGCCTGAAATAAAAAATTTTAGGCCCACGCTAGGCCTGAAATAAAAAATTTCAGGCCCACGCTGGCCTGAAATATTTTTATTTCAGGCCCAGCGTGGGCCTGAAATCAATACCACACCCATTCTTTTTATTTTTTTTAATTTTTTTTATATTAATGAATTTATTAAATATTATTTAATATATTAATTTCTATTAATTAAATATAAAACGCCCATTCTTTTTATTTTTTTAATTTTTTTACATTAATGAATTTATTAAATATTATTTAATATATTAATTTCTATTAATTAAATATAAAAATTATTTATTTATATTTTTAAATAAGTTAGATGAGATATTTTTTAACTGAAATATTTTTTTCATTTTACCTTACGTGTTTTTATTTTAGCGCCGATTTCAAATATATTATTTTAAAATAAAAGTCTGAAACATCACGTGCCGACGTCTCGGAATTTGTTACTGAGAGAGAAAGAGAAAGGCAGTGCATAGCAGGAGGGGTATAAGAGGAAGTTCACTAAAATTAGTGCGCCCTTTGGTGAAAATAAAACCATGAGATGTCTTTTGATAAATACCAATATTTGGATACGCCTTTTGGTAAATTGCCGAACTCTTTTGGTTCTCTGCTTCTCTGTTTAACTCTTAAGCATACTATCACCAGAATTAACAGGAATTTCCCCCAATTCCGCTTAAGATTGTAATTGCAACAACAATGATACATGAGTGGGTTCGCCTAGCAACAACATCTCAACACTAGCGGTGAACCAAACCTTGTTGTGGTCATGAAGCCTTGGGAGACTTGTGAGGAAAGCAAGATCCATTAGGCCTCAAGAACTTTTATCCATGTGTGAGTTTTACTAATATGGTTTCAATCGGTTGAACCAAAATTATAACAAAAGATAAATTTTAAACTGCTTTAAAAAATAAAAAATAGAACCTTTTAAAACTTTAGCTAATTTTTCAAAAACATAGTAAATATAAGCTCAAATTTATATATTAATCTTTGATAAAACTAACGTTTTAAATGAACTGAATAAAAAAATTTGATGTTCAATTTGATAAAGTTTATTTATGTTCATTAATATTAAAAGGGTATTGAAGGTAAACAAACTTAAATACTAGTAAATTTAATTCATTAGTGTTCATAAATAAATTTATTTATGAATAAATTTATTTATTAATTTATATAAAATTTAATTTTTAGTTTCTTATTTAAATATATAAAATATACTAATTTATAAAATTTTATAATTTTAAATATAAAATATTAAAAATAAAAAAATAATATATATTCCATAACATTGTTAATTAAGGCTGTCTAAAATTTCAAAATAATTTTGAACACGATTAACATGGCCCATTTACACCCTTTGAAAACTATGTATAAGATTAAAAAATTATAGGTTTGACAAAGTGTCATGACAAAATACTAAAAAAACTAAATCGATCACAATTTTAATTCTAATTAATAAAGATAAATATTTTAAAGATTAATTTTTAAATTTATATAAATTACGTTTCGAATTTATTTGATAGATAAATTATTATTTATCTATTATAGAAAAAAAACTATCTATTTCAGTCCACGTCAATATTATTTATTTCCCATTAGATTTTGCTGACGTTTGTTACTAATTAGATCCGCCTGAAGCTATACTTCTAGTTAGTCCCTAAAAGCGGCGCATATAATCTCTCATCCAAAAATAATCTCTCATTTCTTCAAATATGAAATAGAGCAAACCAATCAAATCTTTTCTCCGTGCCGCCGTCGACTCGCCGTTATTTTCTTTAATGAAGGTCATAATCCATCCACGTCGACGACCGGTCCAATTATAACCTGTTAAATTTACAAACGGAATCCTATGCCCTAGAGGATCCGTATTGCATCTGTTTCATATTCATCAGCAATGATTAATGAGTGATTCGATCGTCGATTAAATATTATCAATGATTTTTTATTTTCATCTCGAATTAAATGATATCCTGAAAGAATAGTAAACCGATTGAAATCGACGTAATTGTAATCTCGTCGAATTTAACAGTGAATCTGGCAAGATCGTAATTACGATGATCCCGACGATTTTATCGTAATTTTATAATATAATTTTATTCGAGATGACGATCATCGATAATATCCGATCAACGATTGGACGATTCATCCGTCACCATTGACGAATGAAATAGATAGGACAGAAGATAAAATGGGACTAAGATCATCTCCAATGGATACACTAAAACACCAAAATGGTGTTGAAGAGACACCATTTATCTCCAATGGATACACTAAAATGGGCGCCAATTTGGTGCAAGTGAATAGTGCGGTACCAATATGGTGCCGCACTATTCACCTGCACTAAATTGGTGCAAGTGGTTATTTTATTATTAAATATATTATAATATTATATTTGTATTTAATTAAATATATTATAATATTAATTTTATATTTAAAATATTTTATATAAGTGTTGTATGATTTAATTAAATGTATTATAATATTAAATTTATATTTAAAATATTCTTAAATATTATAAATTATTATTATTTAATTTAATTGAATTTATTTTGTAAATAAGTGTTAGTTGTTTTGTGTAATGTATTTTCAATGAAGTGTTAGTTATTTTGTAAAATGTATTTTGAATGAAGTGTTAGTTGTTTCGTGCAATGTATTTTCAATGAAGTATTAGCTGTTTTGTAAAAATATTTAATATATTTTATCTTAATTGTTTATGATTACGTATTATCTTTAAATAATAGTATGTCTATTAAATTATTTCCATCGAAATTAAGAAGAAAGTATTAATATTTATTTTTTTAATTAAAAATAAAATATTACGATCATAATTAAAATTAATGATTATGTACCATAAAAATATTAATTTTATTAATAATTATGATCATAATAAAAATATTTAACATATTAATATATATGTTAAAATTAATATGTATGTTGAATAATAAATTATAAAATGGAAAAATAGAATATTCTAAGGAATATTCTTTTTAGTGTAAGAAATGGTGTCTCTTGGTTGGAGTGGAAAAAAATTTGGTGTTGAAGTGACACCAAATTGATGTTGAAGTGATATTAAAATGATGTTTATGGTTGAGATGGTCTAAGTGGCCTAGGATCTGTGAGTCCCGGCCATTCGAAAGTCCAGTCAGATACAACTCGCCAGCTGTCGCTCGATCCTTCGTCCAATTTAGTCCGTCCAATCGACCATCGTACGGCAGGGATCGCAGCCCCGTTTAAAATAAGGCATCACATCATCTCCTTTCCAAAACCTCCCCTTCCCCTCTTTCTCTCTCTCTCTTCTCTCTCTCCTAGGTCTTCTTTTCCTCCGTTCTCCTCCCTGCTCTCTCTCTTGTTTTGTTCCGTGGCTGGAGATGTCTTGCTGATCGGTGGCTGTCCGCGTCGGTTCAAATCGTTGATTTTTCTCACCGAGCGTTGGAGGAATTGCGTCCTGCGTGCTGGCAAATACCTACGATTCGTTATTGTTTTTGTAGAAGTATCCTTTTGTTTTTGATTCGCTGTTGAGAAAAGATTGCAGCTTTGTGTACTGTAGGTTTTCGGCACCAGTTCGATAGAATTTCCTCAGGGTGGAGAGGGGGATGAGGAATTGAGCGCGGCGATTGCGCAATGGGTAGCGAACAAGGTGCGTCGGGCCCGATGTCCGATGGTATAAGCTTTCGGAGGTCAGCATCCTGGTCTACCTCCCGGTCGTTGGCGCAGGATCCGTCCTTGGAATACTCTTCCTGCGACAATAGCTCTGGTTATGCCTCGCACCGGTGCTTCCCTCTTCCCCACACGCCCAGATCCCAGAGCCAAAAGGCTAGGCTGGGCCTCCCGCCCCTCTCCATCGCTCGTCCGAACTTGGACGAGTGGCCTAAGCCTGGCTCTGATGATCTTGAAGAATGGCCTCAGCCGCCTACACCCAGCACAAAGGCGGAGACCCCCAAGCCGGTTAATGGCGTAAAGTTGGAGCTTCCTTCCCCGTGTTCAATCGGTAGGAGAGATCAGATGGCCTTCTATGACAAGGAATGCTCCAAGGTTGCAGATCATATCTACTTAGGTGGAAATTATGTAGCTAGAAATAGAGAAATCCTCCGGAAGCATGAGATCACCCATGTTTTGAACTGTGTTGGCTTCGTTTGTCCAGAGTACTTCAAGACTGACTTCGTTTATAGGACTCTTTGGTTGCAGGATAGCCCGACAGAGGACATAACAAGTATTTTGTATGATGTGTTTGATTACTTTGAGGATGTTCGGCAGCAAGGTGGGAGAGTGTTTGTCCATTGCTGTCAGGGTGTGTCACGATCTACTTCTCTTGTTATAGCTTATCTGATGTGGAGAGAAGGGCAAAGTTTTGACGATGCCTTCCAATTTGTAAAGGCTGCACGAGGGATTGCTAACCCCAACATGGGCTTTGCTTGTCAATTGCTACAGTGCCAGAAGAGAGTCCATGCTATCCCACTGAGCCCCACTTCATTGCTCAGGATGTACCGAATGGCTCCACACTCACCCTATGATCCTTTGCATCTGGTTCCTAAAATCCTAAGTAATCCTTCTCCTGCTGCTTTGGATTCTAGGGGAGCTTTCATCATTCTAGCTCTTTCATCCATCTATGTGTGGATTGGTAAAAATTGTGAATCTGTAATGGAGAAGGATGCAAAAGCTGCCGCCTTTCAAGTGGTAAGATATGAGCGGGTTCAGGGGCCAATTATGATGCTCAAAGAAGGGGAAGAATCCTTTCAATTCTGGGAGTCGTTGTCCAATGCACGACTTTCAGAGCATGATCGCAGAAAGGTTAGTGAGGAACTGATGGGGTCAGCTGCTAAGATGACAGTCGGTGGAAGAAGAGTCGAATCCTATGATGTTGACTTTGGACTTTTCTGTAAGGCTCTCACTGGAGGTGTCATGCCACCATTCTCTTCTTTAGGAAATGATCAGGAGACCCAACTTCCCGCGAGGGAAAATAGCTGGAGCATATTGAGGCACAAGTTTCTCTCCAGGGACATTTTCAGAGTATGTTCAGATTCTACATTAGTCAGAGATAAGGGTCAACCTTCAATGAGAAAACAAATTTGTGCTGTAGGAACATTAATGTCTCCTTCATTCCAATCACCTAGTTCTGTTTCGTCTGACTCCATTAGTTCTAAGTGTAATTCAGAATCTCCTTCAGCTTCTCCTTCCACTTGCTATTCTCCTTCCCCTACATTGTCACCTGCTTCTCATAATTTTCCCAGTACTTTTTTGTCATCCAGTATCCATTCTTTCCAGCATTCAAGCACTGTGGAACCATTAAAACCATGTACAGAACCAGTTTCTTCTTTGTTTAAACATCTCGGTAGTTCAATTGCTGAAAGAAGGGGAAACTTTATTTCTCTGAAGTTGCCAACACCAAATAAAGGCGCCTCACTGTTATTACCAAAGGTTTCAAAATCATCATCTGGAAATTTAGACAATGATGAGAAAGTATTTCATTATAAAATTCCTAGAGTAGATACTATAGGTTGTGCAAATAGTTTAGAGAAAAAATTGCATATTGACTTAGATGGACCTTTGAATAATACTTCAGAGAGCAATAAAAATGTCCAAATGGACAACCTTAGGAGTAGTGATATATCCATTCATGGTTTGAGAGGATCTACTGGCACTAGACTAGATATTATGATCTCTACAAAGCTTCTTGTGTATCGCTGGCCCAATTTGGAGAAACTTACTACAATTTCCATTGAAGATTTTGATTCAGAAGAAGTATTAATGATTTTGACTTCTGATAGCAGCCAAAATCAAGAGTATAAGGTTCTGTTTCTGTGGATAGGTGGTCATTTTGAAGAGAGAAATAAATCAACCCTGTTTAAGGATGATCACTATGACAGTGGACTTGCTATTGACTGGCATCAAGTTGGTCGTAATTTTCTCGATGCTATTGGTCTTCCAAAAAATCTCCAAATCAAGGTACAATTTTATCAACCTCCAAATTCTGTTTCATACAATAGCTTTTGGATTCTACCATATACATAATTGTGAATTTTAGTCAATATACTTTTGATATTACTTGACTATGTCTTCAAATCACTTTGGGCATTTGGAGTTGTCCAATACTTCATCTAGCAGAGAAATATGACCTTACGAACCATGGAAATATTATTTTATTGCTCACTGTTTCATTAGTTTTATTTATCTGTTGCAAATTTATTTTAATTTCTTTACTTAGTAATCATTCCTTTGTGCAGTTACTGCTAGATACATGCAAACTAAAGAGAAAGTATTATACATGTTATTGTTATTTATGGAGTTAAACACTTACAAATTTCAAGTAAAATAAGTTTAGCTTCTATGATAGACATAACTGTAATTCATGTGGCAAAATGCTCACTTTGCATGTAAAGACGTACAGGGTTTGATTTCTCGTAACTCCCAAGTTTTTGTGGATAAAGAGGGCTACAACTGAGATAAAACCTTCAGATTGCTATTAGGAATGCCGTTACCCCTTCCATGCACGAAATTTGGACAAATTCTAGTGTATAGTACGTATAACAATAAGTTACAGTCTAGTTCCTTCTCTTTTTCTGCATATATACTATTTTGTTGTGGATGTGAAGTGATCACTGTTTGGGTTGCTTTGTAAACATATATGCAGCGTCTTGTGCCTGTATGAAGATAACATATGTGCAATGCGACTAGTTAAACTTTCATTTTGCAAGTTGAACAACATTGATATGCTTAATTACTTCTGCTTCACCAATCTGTTTCTTATATTACATATTGGTCACAGTTTGAGTTTTGAGCTTGCTTAGCTGGAACAATTAAATTTTACGTTTGGGGTATATGGTAAAATTGTTGAAAGATAGCAGAATGTGGGCTACCTATTGATTGCAAGGTGATGAGTTTTATCAATATTGTTACTGGGATTTGACGTCGTGTAATTGTGATAGGTTCATGCAGTCAAAGCTAGTACCTTTAGGTGCCATGAGCATGACTGAACTATAGCATCGTGAATTAAACTTGTATCATTAAGATTCTTCCTAAGATACTGCTTATAGGTTGTGAAGTATGTATCATTATGATATAGGTTCTAAAGAAACTTTTGAAAGTTCCATTTCATCCTACAATGATTATCATATTTATGCCATTTACGTATTCACTATTGAAGCATGCACTTGGGAATTTGTTTGATAGGTTCTGAAGGAACATGCGGCCGGGGAGCTATTTGAACTATTGAAATCTTCTTGATGTCGTCTCCATAACAGAATTTCCAGGAGTCTAGCAATATTGCGTTTACCTTTCCTCAGTTTTTAGCTGCAGAATCACTGGTCAGTAAAATATACAGCTTGGATAACTTTCACCTACATGGAATCAATGAATTGAACAAAACATACTTTCTGGCATTTGAACATATATGAACAAAGGTAACCTGTTTGCCAAATAATTGCCATTGGAAACATCTCCTCCTTTGCCTTTGTCTTGTTCCTCCTGTCCCTCGAGAGAAGTGGTTGCCTGAAAGGCATTTTGTGACAAATTTGGAACGTGACTGACTTGCAATATATTGTTAATTATCTCGTTGATATATTAACTTTTAAGTCGAGCACAGTGAAACTCTGATTCATTAATACACGATGTGTATTATCTCAATCAGACCAAGTCTCTCGATTGCTGGATTATGTTGTATCTGCATCAGTGAATCTTTTTTTTTTTTTAACATTTCCTTTATTTCCCTGATATGAATGTGACTCAATGAGGCCAGGATGCCCTTGTGCTCTTGTACACTGCTATATGAGCAAGTATATATATTGTTATATGGACGAATAGGATTGCTCATGGCGAAATGAATTAGTACAAGTATCTATAGTGTTATATTAGGAGAATACCACCTAACCTGATTAATTTATTTTTTATATTAGGAGAATACCTCCTATCCAGCAGATTAGTAGTGATGAAATGATTTTCATCCAATTCAACATGCTACTAAAATCAAGTCCATATCTCTAATCATAACAAGTCTTTTCATTTTAAAAGATTAGTAAAAGGAGGCGAGAGAGAGACTCTACCAAGAGAAATGAAGAGAGAAATTTCACTCTGAAGTTTTATGTTGATAAGTGAGATTTTTTAGGAATGCTTAGACATAGAGCGTTTGTTTTATCAATTTATCTGGACATTTTAGATTATTTGAACTTCTAGTAGGTGTTCACAAAGGAATAAGAATATAAATACATACCTATTAGTGATCTGTTTTTTATTTTATTTTATTTTTATCAATTTGAACATTTTAGATCAATGGATAACTAATCAATTTTTTTTTAAAAAAAAACCTTGCCTGATATTTTAAGTTTTATTAGTCTTCCTTTTCAATTTTAATATGTTTCTCTATGTAAATTCTCTACATTTATGAAATAGTGTTAGAGCCCATCAAAATATTTAAAGAGCATATCACTTGTCGCACTTTATATCTATTTTATAATCAAGTTTTTTGGTAGTGGATGAACACAAAACTACTACGAGCACAATCTTATACCACGTAGTTAATTGCTCACTCTTTGCCTAAGTTGTTACCCTCTCTAGCAGCTGAGTTGTCTCCCTAATCACCTTCCTTTTTCTGTAATCGCTTCTTTGATGTCTGAAAGTTTCTTTGTTTAATTAGATGGAAGATATAAGGAGAGGACAGAAAGCAACATAAAAGGTGGTTATAAATATTGAAACTCCTACCTTGGAGGTAGGGCATCGTGTTAGGCTTTTCAACGATAGATCATATATTTGAAGTTCGAGAGTTGAGGTATTATTGGAGTTTTTTTCTTTAACGGGTAGAGGATCGAGAAGGGGTAGAGGATTGAGAACGTGGATTGTTAGGATGGGTTTTTATGTGTGTTTTTCTGATTTATTCAATCATATTTAGCTTTTAAAACGGTGTCTTTGGTGGGATGTGGCACGATGATACCAACCAAGAGTGTTGCGTCGGAGAGATGGAATTGTTCGAGTTATCGAGTCCCTCAACGCCCCACTGATAATAACAAAATAGAAAAAGATCTATGAATAAAAGAAGAAAATATACGTTATGAAGTTGAAGTTGAGATGAAAAATTGCTTTGTTCCTGCAATATAATACATTTAGCCATTTTGTATTTCTTCTTTCTCGACGATAAGTTCATAGTTATTTGGCAATGATTAATGAAGTTGGATAATGTTAAATTTCAGATTGATTCGGTTTTATAAAAAATTTTCATCGATCATCAAGATAAATTGAGAAGTGCTCACGACGGATGGTCCAGAAGTCTAGTGTCCCAGGTTCGCATATCATTTGTTGATTTTTTTTATAAAATATGATAATTAGTCATCATTTCGCCAAGATTGTAAAAATCGCTAGGCGGTAGTCGGGCGGAGGACTACCGTCTAGCGCCTAGGCGGTGCTACGTGCCATTAGGCGGCATCACGGTGGGATGCCGCCTAGGTCGACTTTTACAATAATATATTTCGCTGGACCATAGTTCCGGTGCTCAAATGATAAACTAGGTAACAGGTAAATTTGGGGCGATCGGTTCGGTCTCACCGAAGTTTTTTATCGACCGTCAAGATAATCGAGAAACGCTTGTAGCGGACGGTCTAGAAGTCTAGCATTCTAGGATTCGCATTTCATTTGAAAGAAATTTTTTTTAGAAAATATATCGTAATTGAGAATCGAATCATGAATGTCTAAAATGATGATTAATTATCTTATCATTGCAAACAAGTCGCCTAGTTATTAGGCGATATGATACTTCGTATCAAATGATATAAATTTTTAATATTTTGCAAATTTTTATGAGTTTGTGGTACTATGTTATTATACTTGTACATCGTAAATTCTCTAATTTATCTATTGTTGGAGACATTTTTTTGCATCTTACAGTTGATAATGTCTATTGAGATTAACTATTTCTTATAATTTGTTTTCTATCATGCCTAATAAATCAAGATGTTGAATGATTATTTTTTTTCCCCTATAGTTGTGTAGGATAAAAACAAATGGGGTCACCATTAACTTTTACAAATACCTAAAGAGTACAAAATATTTTGATATTTATCAAACACACATTTATTCTCTTAAAATACATCATCGCCTAATCTTACTTTAACTAATCCCATTTTACTCAGCCCACTTATCACATGCCCGAAGCACGGAATCAGTTTCTTGTTAATTAAAACTTGTATAGATTTTTAACCATCGCTCAAAGTTGTCACCCAAAAAAGATTAAAAAATGTTGTATTGATGAAACTATCGCTTAAAACATGGGCAACAACTCATTGCTCTCTCACTTTTAGCCATAATCATGTAAAAATTTTCCATGCTTCTTCTCTGTGTCGTCATGACCTTGAGTTGCTTAACATTTTTGTCTAGGATTGTTACATGAGAGTGAGAGAGAGGTGAATCATATATATTTTGAAATTTCGGTCTTTTTCAAAAATTAGTATGCATAGGAAAATTAAACTAGTACGAAAAATACAAACATATATTTTACTTAGTTCAGAGCAATGACTCTTACATCGAAGCCCAAGTCCCTTGGATTTTTTTGATAGACAATCCACACTAAATCTCTCTATCAAAAATCTTCGATAGAGAAGTCGAGTACAGAGATGAGAAAAGTGTAACATCCTATATTTTCCTTTTACAATTATAAAAGATATACAATAATTAAAATTGTTACAAACATTTAGAAGAATGGAATTTTCTTGGGCTCATGTTTTGGTGTCGCTCTACCGGTAGTCGTTGGGCGTAGTAGAGTCATAGTGCGCGTGGACGAAGCAGCAGAATGATCGGAGTAGCTTGTGTATTGTCTTCAAAACTAGCCAAATCGTGCTTTTAAAGAGTGTTGAAGGCGTCCTCAATCAACCTTAGGCGACTCCAATCTTCAACGTCGATCAGATACGAGCATTTTATCCTCTCGAAGGTGTCTTAGTTCCAATCTGAGACACTTCAAATCTGATATGAGGTGCCTCAGTTCCAATCTGAGACGCCTCCAATTCACTATTTGACACAACAGTCTTTCGGAGGCCATAACATTTGATTTTGAATCGAAATCAAGCTCTATCAACGGCCACGAATCTAGAATTCGAAGATCTACGTATGTCTCTACAACACAAAATTACAAAAATATATGCATGAATAGTTTATGGATATTTATTTGTTAGATCTTCTCTTCCCAAAACTAAGATCTAGTTAAGGTCTCAGCTTATAGCTCTGAAATGATTCTAAATTGGACCGCGCCTACAATCCCACTAGGGACTCGTCTTCACTAGATTTTTATTCTCCAGTGACTTACCTCACTTACCTCGTACAGACTTACTCAGCTTCTTTACCTCTCAGGTTTTCCTACCAAATGCCCTATCTGAACTGTGATCAGCTGCTGTCAGGTCCTGCGGGCCCAATTGGACTTTATGCCAGGTCTCCACCAACCTAGGCTTCAGCCAATTGTTAGGCCCCACGGATCCAACTGAATTTCCTATCAGGTTGCAACCAACCTGGACTTCAGCATAGTGTTAGATCCTAAATCTTTTAATCCTGTACACTTGGTAAAAAGGTTAGAAACACACAATATTTAACTTTAACCATTTGTTATCCATCAAAATCTCAGTTTGATAATTAGTGTAAGCTACATCAATCATCTTTCTCTTTTTGATATAATAACAACCTAGTTTAAAGTTAGAACAAAAATATGCGAAAAGATCATGAATAAGAGAAAACTAATATAAGAATAATATTCATTCTCTTAAGGTTTTTAGAACTTTAGATTTTTAAATTTTTACCCACCTTTATTCTCCTCTTTTGACATTCATCAAAAAAAATATATAAAAAAAAATAAAGCATAAGTTTAGGATATCGGATTTCTTTTCAGGGAAAAATTCAAATACGTAACACAAATTTTTAAGAAAATTTCCATAACCAATATATTTTGTAAACATGTTTTTAAAGTGTTCTAAAGTAATTCAAAGTATTATTTACCAGATTATTTAAAGAAACATTATTTTCTAAGTCCATTTCAAAAGTTTTTTCAAAGCAAAAATGTCTAAGACACTTTAAAAAATAGTTAGCGCATCTTAAAAATCTTTCTAAACAAAATATTTTCCAAATATATTTTGGAATTAATTCAAGGAATTTTAAAGTACCCAAAAAAACTATTGTCTCCAAACATATTTCCAATTTTTTAAAAAAATTTAAAATATTTTCAAAGACTAAGTTCTGAGACACTTTTCAAAGGCATTTTTAATCAAAATTTTTCAAAAGAGTACATTTCTAATGTCAAAAATAATTTTCAAAAAAAAATCTATGGTATTTTTCAAAGAATATTTTCTAAGGTCAAAGATAATTTCAGAAATTTCTAAGGATAATTTTTAAATAATATTTACAAAAACAATTTTAGAAAAAAAATTTGAAGGATAAATTTAGGGCACCTGCTTTTTTTTTTTAAGGCAAAGGATTTTTTTTCAAGACATTTTTTTACAAAGATTTTCAAATATATTATCTAAGACATTTTAAAAGTAAGGCATTTTCAAAGGATATTTTTCAAGAGTATTTTTTAAATAATTTTCGAAAAACATAATATTTCAAGGTAATTTATCCCAAGAGATTTTAAAAGAAAATTTCTTGTTGTTCAAAGCATTTTGTAAGATCTTTTGAAAAATAAATATTCTTAAACATTTAAAGTATTTTTAAAACTAAATTTTCAAAAATAATTTTGCAAGTATAATCAAAATATTTTTCAAGAAAGATTAAATGATATTTTTTAAAATTATATTTTCAAAAATTATATTTTCAAATGATTTTTCAAATATATTGCAAGGAACATTTTGATCTTTCAATTAGGACTCCCCCTTAACCTAACGTGTACTTAGGATTCTTTGTAATTACATGGTAAAATTTTTATTGTGTCTTAAAGACATATCCAAATTAAAAGAACAAATAAGATATTTTCTTTGGTCTTTTTCAAAAATTTTCAATAGTATTTTCAAGGAATTTTCAAGAGTATATTTCAAAAAGAAAAAAGTTTCAGTATATGAATTTTCAAAATGTATTTTTTTTTTAAGAATATGCTTAAAAACATGCTAAGTAAGAGTCAATTTTTCAAAAAAAATATTTTAGAGCTAATAATTCGACAGGAAATGTATAAAGGAAAATCGTACCACGAAACACCTATACCTCGGCTTTTGCACCTCCTCTCGGGTGACCACCACCCATCTCTAACGTTGTGTTGGGTCCCGAGGAGATTCTGGGTCGCGCATGGGAAATCTTTCCATGTCCATGGATTAAAATTTTTCAATCCAAATGGAGAACAATCTCCCCAAATGATCGTCTCATCATCGTGCTAACCGATTCGAGCGACCGCTTGAACAAACGTGAAGTTCTAGCAATCAATCTCGTCCAACCGATTAGCCGCGGAATAGACGATGAGTGGATAGTCAGTTTTTGTGTTTATCATCGGGGTCCAACATAATTAATTGACATAATTAATTAAGCAATAATAATCATGCAATTAGTTAAACACATGAAATGATAGTAAGATCAAAGGTGATGGGTATGGCTTGGCGGGTTTCCTAGTGAATATTTGGTCGTCCTTGAGAGACCTCTCCATGCCTACAAATTAAAAAATTAATCCGAATGGAGACCTGTCTCCCAACGACCATCTCATCATTGTATCGTTCAGTACGAATTACAACTTGGCCAATCACAAAGATCGAGCCTTGTAATTCTCTTAACCAAACGACCGCGGAAAAGACAACGAGTGGATCGCCGGTTTTTGTATTTATTATCGGGGTCTAAATAATTAATTATTGTCTATGATTAACAATCAATCAAAACAATAATAATCAATTATTACACACATAAAATGATCGAACTTGAAATAAGAGCCGAGAGAGAAATATACCTCTCTTTACTCGTAGCCTTCTACCTTATGTCTCTTCCCTCCCGGACGTCGTGTGGACGACGAGCTACCGAGAACCGAAATCACCTAGGGCTCCAAACAATTACTTCTCCACAAGCTAACAAAAACCCTAAACCTAGGGTTTAGCCGCCGACCACTCTTCCCTCTCCTTTTGCGTCGCCGGCCACCGTGAGCCACCTAAGCACCACCAGCTCTTCAACAGCGATCGAGAGGAAGGCGAGGAGGAAGATAAGGGAAAGAAACAACCCTCACTCTAACCCAAATCCCACCGAGAACTCTCCTCCAAGCTTGTGGCACCGTCGCAACTCTCCCCTTGCGCCACCTCCCGCCGACCACCAGCCACACCACCCTTGCCGCCGAGCACCACAAAAGGAAGAGGAGGGCTTTTCCTTGTCGGCCGAGAGATGGTGGAGGAAGCAAGAAGAAAAGAGGAGAGGGATCTCCTCTTGTGGTTGCGCCGGCCGGTTGCCCTAGGAGAGAGAAGGAGAGGCGAGAGGCTTTGGGTTGATTAATTGGATCATTAAGCCTTGGTTTCTTGTTCCCATGGGGTATATATAGGGCTAAGGTAGGGACCAAGAGGAGGAGTTGGATCTTGACCTGCTAATGGATCCAAACCCGATCCATTAATGAAGATCCATTCCACTAAAGGATCCTCATTAAATTACCTCACCAACCCCCATATTTACATATGAGCTCCACCTATTATGAGTCATCCACCCCCCCGTGTTTAAGATATCGAATGTCCGTTAATTAATTTAAATTACTGATAATTTTAATTAATCAACTTCTGGCTCCTTGATTAGTACCACTCAACCTTATCATCATGTTGGATCAAATCCACCTATAGGGTTTAACATGATGAACCTTATAAGCTCATCAAGGGGGCATCATCATCCCGACTCACCAGGACACAGATTCTATCAATAATCAACGGCACACCATATAATTAATATTATTTCCCAACTTACTGGGCCTATCGATTTGGCAGAATAAATCTCGCCCATTGGTGAATCAAAGAAATAAATATTAACTATACGTGCCCGTTATTATATCAGGATTTAGGGATTGTACTCCATAATAATCCGAGGTCTAATCCAATTATTAAGTCAGTACAAATTGGATGACCTCTGATTTTGGTCCTGTTTAATGCACACAAAGCACACTAGTGTAATTCTATGGTCAAGACAAACCACACCTAATTACACTACAACCATCCTGATGATTTGTCCAATTCCATCTCAGCTATGAGCCTCTGCTTATTCTATGCAAGGAACTGATAACATGATCTTCTGTGTGTCACTACACATCATGTTATCTACAATGCAAAGTAAAGGACTTTTATACATATACTAATATAAATATGCATCTGTGTTGTTGTGATTCTCTTTTCAAAATGTGGATGACCATACAGAAAAGGCAAGGCTTTTAGTATACATCCTAACAAAAGGAACCATGAGAGAAGATATACCTTCTCGTTTACCTCGCTATCTTCTACTGTATGACCCCAACTCTTCTTGGACGTCGTGTGGATGACAATCTACCAAGAACCGAAGTCACCAAAGCCACAAACCAATCCTCTTCCTCTTGCGCTGAAAACCCTAACCCTAGGGTTGTTGCCGCCGGCCACCTCAAGGAAGAAGAAGAAGATGATGGAGAAGAGAAGAGTTCTTCTCCTTCACTTAAACTCTAACCGGCCTCCTCCTTGTCTTCCTATTGTTGGACCTTGGATGGCTAGGGGGGGTGTGAATAGCCAGACACACAAAAACTTGGCTCTTTGAAATTTTCTTTTTGCGATCAGAGTTAGCAGCGAAACAATACAGAAACAAACATAAATGCAGAAATGAAGAACAAACCAGTCGCTAACAAGATGGTTTACAAGGTTCGGGGATAACTTGCCCCTACTCCTTGGCGTGCCCGTAAGGTGGGCGGTCCCTTGATCGTCGGCAGATCAAGCCCCGGAACTTCCGGATAGAATAGAGCCTCCTTCTCGGTGGAGAAACCTCTCCACAACAGTCTCTAGATGATATCAGTTAAGCGCACAGACACGAGAAGAAAACTCACACACAATGGATGTAGAAGGAACACTCAAGCACAAAACTATACAGAGAGCTCAAACAACCCAGCAAAACTTCTCTTATTTTCTGTCTGTTCTCCTTCCGCTCCTCTGCTTCCCAGCTTCTTCTTAAGCTCCTGTTCACCATCGCCAGACTCCATCAGCACCCACTGAACCACTGCCTGACTCACTGACTCCACTGAGCACTCAGTCCATTGAAGACCCCTTCAGCTGAGCCTTCGGTCAGTCGCCAACCGCGCCAGAAGCCGTTGAGACCTGGTAACAGAAAACAGACAAACCTGCCACGGTGAAAGTCACCATTGACTCTTCTCCTTGGTTTGTATCATCCCTGTCTCACCTGCACACTCAACAGAAGATTAGCAAAGCATATCACAAACAAATCAGCAGGTATCAGAAAGATTCAGAGCGAAATCAGAGCGTCTGACAATGATTCAAATTAAAGTTATCAGACACTGATCGGTCACCAGACCGATCAGTGATGACCCTGATCGATCAGGCTCACTCCTGATCGATCCAGGGAAGTTGTGATCGGTCACACTGACCGATCAGGGATGGGGATCGGTCACCTTGACCGATCCACCAGCTGAGGCACAACCCATCAGCTTCTTCCCAACCAAAGCCACCTGATCGGTACCTGACCGATCAGGTTGTGCCCTGATCGGTCTGGTGACCGATCAGGAGCCATCATCCTGATCGGTCAGGGTGCGGATAGATTGATCCTGATCGGTCAGATCGACCGATCAGGGTTTCTCACAAAACCATTCTAATATCTCTCTAATCGTTCACCAGAATGATCAGAAGCCAAATAGAAACATTTTATTCTCTTTCTGATCGTTCACCAGAACGATCAGACGCCTTGGATCGGTCACCAGACCGATCCTCAATCAGTAGTTAGTGCCAACTCCCTGATCGGACCACAGACCGATCCAGCCGCTTCCTGACTCATGCTCAGTCCCCCGGACCAAGCCTCCATGCCCAGCTTCACTCACCGAGACTTCATTCAACCTAGCTTCACTCACTAGGACCTGGTTTCACTCACCAGGGTTCGGTCACCTAGCTTCACTCGCTAGGACTCGGATTCACTCACCGAGATTTCAGTCACCCGGCTTCACTCGCCAGGACCCGGCTTCACTCACCGGGATTTCCATCACCTGGCTTCACTCACTAGGACCCGACTTCATTCATCGGGATTTCAGTCACCTGGCTGCACTCACCAGGACCCGGCTTCACTCACCGGGGTTTCCGTCACCCGGCTTCACTCACCGGGACCCGCCTTCACTCACCGGGACCCGCCTTCACTCACCGGGATTTTCATCACCCCGGCTTCACTCACCGGGGTTTTCGTCACCCGGCTTCACTCACCGGGACCCGCCTTCACTCACCGGGATTTTCATCACCCGGCTTCACTCACCGAGATTTCCATCACCCGGCTTCACTCACCGGGACCCGGCTTCACTCACCAGGGTTTCCATCACCTGGCTTCACTTACCAGGACCCGCTTCACTCACCGGGGTTTCCGTCACCCGACTTCACTCACCGGGACCCCGCTTCACTCACCGGGATTTCCATCACCCAGCTTCACTCACCGGGATTTCCATCACCCGGCTTCACTCACCGAGATTTGTGCCCAGTCCCCGACCAGGACTTAAGCCGAACTTATCCAACCAAACTTAAATCGGTGTCAACACCAAAATAACAATCGGGTCAGACTGCATCAACAATCTCCCCCTTTTTGTTGTTTGACAACCCGATTTAAGTTTAGGTATTACAGATCAATTGAAGTCAGTTTTCATTATCGCAATGGAATCAAAGTCCTCCCCCTACAATAATTAAATTTGTAACACCCCTATAAAACCTAAACTTAATCAACCATTTTCTCCCCCTTTGTCAAACATCGAAAAGGGTATGGTTATTAAGTTTAAACATAACTCCCCCTTAAACAAGGGTCTCTCCCCAAACCAAAATAAAAACGAAGGATAATTTTTGAATTGCATATGATAGGCATATACCATAAATGTATCATGACAACATTGTATATGCATCATATGTCAAGTAAGAAATCAAAAGACAATATCAATTGATAGTCGTAAATCAGAGCTCATCAGTCTGTGAACCGACCAGAGAGAGCTATGATCGGTCTGTGGACCGATCAGAGAGAGCCCTGATCTGTCACCTTGACCGTTCAAGATGAGTCCTGATCGGTCTGTGGACCGATCAGGTTTTAGATGAGTTCTGAAACTCTGATATCAGACTGCATTGACAATTGACAGTTCAGGGAATCTCTTAACCCAAAAAAATAGCATATTAGGGAAAGCCTGGAGAGTTCACTAACTATAATAGTTGTTATATATTGCCAATGGGACCACTATAACATCATTAATGTTCTTCAAACAAACTTAACGGTTCTTTGAAATAATCCTTCAGGATTTCATTGGTTAAAAAAACAAGAAGAGAATAAATGGGTCTTGGGAGCACCATGTATCTCATATTACTATTTCAACCAATAGAAGACCACTGGAAAATACTTGAATGACTTTTAATTATCTAAATTAAAAAGATAGATCTGATAGTGCTTTTATATTATCATTTTGATTGTAGAAAGCCATCAAGATCATTGGAAAAGCATTTGCTATCTATCAAGTACATGAATGAAATCTTCAAATCACCCTGAATGTGATATAGGTACCATATTGTCATTTTAATCTGATAAATTATTTTCTGGATTTTCGTTGTAAGACACACAATATATATAAAACTAATCATTCTAAGCAATCCATAGTAAAAACAAGTTATATGTCAACCTAAGTCATTCATGTAATGATTTTTCTCTCCAAAATTTATTGATTCATTTTGAAAGTCATCTTTGTGCATGGATACACTGTCATATGTGGTATGAATAATTTTCTTACTGCCCAAATGAAATTCCATAAATCACTACATTCGTGAGTATATCCTTAGCCTTGTGTTTGGAGCACCAGTTGTCAACAATTCGTGTTGATAGATGCTCCCCCTCAACCAAAGCTATACAATTCGAAATATAGAGGTTTTAGGTACCCAAATTTTGGGACCTAAAGAACCTTCAATGAAGGATTTTGGCACCCATGCCTTAGTTATTTTCTTCTTAACTTTTTGAACCCTAGAAGTATTTTGTGATCTAAATTGGGTTCTTGACATCAATGAAACAAAGGTTGGTTCTTTAGGTTGGTAACCTATACCGGCCTTGTTGTAAACCGCCTTTTGAGAATTTAGGATCATGTCCAAGGTCTTGGAGCTAGTTAAGAATTTCACAAGAAAATTCTTGAGTTTCTCAACCTCACTCTTCAAAGCCTTATTCTCATCCACAAGGATTTTAACATGCAAATCATCTATGTTATCATCCTTAGAAGTTTTCAATTGATCTACTTCTAATCTTAATGATTTTACTTTTTCTTTAGACTTCTTTAACAAATTAGTTAAGCATGCAATGGTTCTATAGCATTTATCTAATTCGGGAGAGATTACCTCTTCATCATCCGAAGATATGAAGTCGCGGTTGAGGAGTCACTTGATACGTCTCCACTCTCCTTGGTTGACTCTTCTAAGGCCATGAAGGCCACGTGACAGTAGCTTTTCTCCTCCTCCTTTTACTTCTTCTTCTCCTTCTTCTTTTCTTCTGTCCCCTGCCACAAAAGTCATACCCATCTCCTTTGGGCTTTGGTTAGCGATCTCATGTATGTTGGTGCAGGCAGCACCTAAGTCAAACCTGGGTTTTGATAATGGCAAAGAGTTAAAGAGTTAAGATGTTATTATTATCTAATGTGTTTACTAAGTGTGCAGGAAAGAAGTCCTAGGCACACTAGGCAAGAAGTCCTGGCAAAGGGTTGGACAAAGAAGACCTGGTCAAGGGGCTGGGCACCGAAGACCTGCTCGGAAGGTGGGCACGAAGTCCTGGTCGAGGACTGGGCATGAAGTCCTAGCAAGGGGCTGGGCACCGAAGACCTGCTCGGAAGGTGGGCACGAAGTCCTGGTCGAGGACTGGGCACGAAGACCTGGTCAGGTGGATCGGGCAAAAGTCCAACCGGAGGAGCCAGTTGGCAAAAGGTAAACTCTCATGAGAGGAGTAGGTGAGGACGCATTCCCCGTCGAGGGAACAGTAGGCGTCGGTTCGACCTAGGGTTCCATTTGGGAGACCCGAAGTCAAAACCAAGATAGCTACGGCTGTAAAAACTAACTAATATTCTTGCATTGTTTGTGTTGGTACTAACCTTGAATGCAGGGACCGAAGGAGTGTGTTTCTGCAGCTCAGAACGCCCCAAAGGAGAGGGGCAGGCAGCTGGGCTAGGCGCCCGGGAGGTCCCGGGCGCCCAAGGTCAAAGCCAAACAAGCAGTTAAGCAAGAATCGCTTCGGAACAACACTGGGCTAGGCGCCCGGGAGGTCCTGGGCGCCCAAGGTCAAAGCCAAAGATGAGTCGAAGCAAAATCAGCCACGAAGCCAGCGGACCCAGTCAAGCTGGGCGCCCGGGAGGTCCCGGGCAACCCAGTCAGCTCCGAGGCCGATTCTAAAGGGATAAGCGCTAACCGAGCTGCGGATGAAGGTTCTCCGATCTGAAGGCACATGTCAGGCGCCCCCAGCGAATCAGGCGCCCCCAGGAGCACTATAAAAGGGGCTCGACCCCAAGGCTTGAAGAACACAACTTTCCAACGCCTCTAAGCTTTTCGTTCAAGCGCTCTGCTCCGGCAAACTCCGATCTCGAGACTTTGCGCCGACGACGACCCTCTGCTCCAAAGTTCGATCTACACCGGGCGTCGGTAATGAAAAGTCTACTCGTTTACTTACTGCACTATTCTTGTATTAAATCTGTAAATCTTTGCGCGAATATAGAATTCCCGCAGTAAACGGTCAAGGACCGTGGGCCTTGGAGTAGGAGCCGACCGCGACTCCGAACCAAGTAAAAATACTAGTGTTCCTCGTGTTTGTTTTTAATTCCGCTGCGTACTTTCGCTTAAGTCTTATCCGAAAAAGTTTTTAACGATATTCACCCCCTCTATCGTTTTTCTCGATCCAACAAGCGGTATCAGAGCGGGATAGCTCAAATTTGGTGCAACCACCAATTTGAGAGTTTTTCGAATTTTTACGAAAATTTTCATTTCTTTCTCGATCGAATTTTTATCGTTAATCAAGGTTGGTGCAACACCACTCGATAATTTCTTTTAAATATCTTATTCCCGCACTACTAATCCAAGACCAAGTCTTGGGACAGTTTTTTTTTAATTTTATTTCAGAATCTCTAAATGGCCATACAAGAGGGTTTTAGTACAGCCAAACCACCACTCTTCAGTGGGGAGGATTTCTCCTACTGGAAGAGTCGGATGGAAGTCCACCTGAAAACTCAGGTGGACATGTGGATTATAATCCAATCTGGTCTGGAAATCCCGAAAAATGCTGAAGGAGTGGCACAGCCTTACACCGAATGGGACGCCTCACTAAAAAGGAAGATCGAAGCTGATGCCAAAGCAACCCAGACACTCCAATGTGGTCTAACCAAAGAAGAGCTGAACCGGGTGGGACCATTCAACAGTGCAAAGGAACTCTGGGGTAAGTTAATCGAATTGCACGAAGGAACCTCCGACACCCGAATTAGCAAGAGGGACCTACTGCTAAACAAGCTATACACGATCAAAATGAACGACGGCGAGACAGCAGCTCAGCTCCACGCCAGAATCCAGGAGTTGATGAACGCTCTACATACAATCGATCACAAGGTAGAGAACCGTGACCTGATCAGGTATACCCTTAACGCTTTCCCGAGAAATACTTTGTGGGCATCTATGATAGATGCGTACAAAGTTTCAAGGGATCTTTCTAAAATCAAATTAGATGAATTATTTTCTGAACTTGAATTACATGAGCAGACTAACTGCATCTTGGCCGAGAAAGGCATTGCTTTTGTTGCAGGCAAAACAGGAAAAGTGGTTAAGAAGAAGCCTCAACCTGCACCCGAGTCTGACTCAGACTCAGACTCAGAAGACAGCGAAGGGGATCGACCCAAGCTGGTTCGGCTTGCTCGGGACTACTACAAGGAATTAAAGAATCAGTCCAACAGAAGAAAAGCTAGCCGAAAGAAGGAGGATCCGGCTGAACCATCCAAGAACAAATCAAGTGTGATCTGCTTCGAATGCAACAAGAAGGGACACTTCAAATCGGAGTGCCCTAATCTGAAAGAAGCCAAGAAGACAAGAAGGAAGAAGGCCCTTCAAGCAACGTGGGACGAGTCTTCATCTGAAGAAGAAGAAGAGGCCCCACAATCAAACCTGCTCGCCCTGACTGCATCCGAAGACATCGACATCGGATCAAAATCGAAGTCGGACGACGGAAAGCTCACCATATCAGAAGACGACAAAATAACTGTAAGTGGTTATTCAAAATCTGAATTAGCTGAATTAATTGCATACTTATCTAGTAACTTGGCGAAACCAAATTTCGAGTCGAGTCCCTCCGACAGGAAGTAAAACTCCTGAAAGAGGACGCTGACTCTAGATCCTTAACTGAGAAGGTTCAAGAAGGAACCTCTACTCAAGTTGAAAAACTTGAGAAAGAGAACCTCTCCTTGAAAACTCAAGTCGAGAACCTTAGAGCAGCCTTGGAACGATTCACATCGGGTTCCAAGGGTCTTGATATGATCCTTGGAAAACAGAAGTCAGTTCTAAATCGATCCGGGTTAGGGTATCGAACCAAGGCTAGACAAAGATCATATTATGCTGTACTGAATCAGTCTAGACCCAAAATTCAGGCATGGGCACCCAAACTGTGCCTGAACAACCAAGCTGGACCAAACCAGTATTGGATCCCCAAGAACAAGATTCATATCTTGCCTAATCATTACCGTGGCTTTAGTCCGGGGGAGCCAACTTAAAAACTATTTTTATAGTTAAATAAATTCCTTTTCTTATTATAAAATTGCATGATTGCTTATCTATTTATTTTCCTGCAATTTACCATGCTAAGACCTAGGACTGGTTAGATTAAGGACTAAACTGATTAACTAAAATTTGAACAACATAGTATCGGGTGGAGGTGAGATGATAGTACGTTAGGGAAGCCATTCTGGGGAACTAGCTGAAGCTACCGATCCAAGACCCAAACTAGTTAGACCAGAATTTCTCAAAAAGTAATCATGAAAATGAAATTTCACTAAAAGGCTTTGTCAAGGAAAGGGTTGATGATCCAATAAGGCTACGGCCAAAGAAGGTCTTGTGCCTCGCCAAGACCTGAAAGCCAATTTTTGAAATTCAAATTCAATTTACTATTTGTCAAATTCGAATCTAACACAAATTTTCAATTAATCTTAGATTCAAATATTCCTTTTCAAAATAAATTTAAAACTAATTGTTTTCAAAATTAATTTAACTTTTTAAAATTAATTGTGGTTTTTTTTCAAAACAAATTTCTTACTTCTATTAAAACCTATCTGACAAAAACTCATAAGTTAACGTGATTGATAACTAGATACCGGGTGAAATAGTTAGGACTTAAGTTAATGCAAAATCTGATTTTTGTAATATTGTTAAATAAAAACATTGAATTTAGAGTTGAATTGTCTTGATTGTTGGTTGGTCACTAGAGTCAAACCTGGTCAAACAGTCAAAATGGTCAATAGTCAAACAACAGTCAAATCGGGCGCCCGTGACCCCTTGGGCGCCCGCCCTCCCTTTTCTCTTCGATCAAGACAGCAAAAGTTGTCAATACCTAGCTAAGCTAGGCGCCCGTGACATATCGAGCGCCTAGACCTTCAAGTCAATCAAAGGCAGCAAAAGCTACCAGACATAGCAGCTGACCCTAGGCACCCGGGTCCTCACGGGCGCCCCCAAGGACAGCATCAACACCAAAAATCTGCCTTTGGCAGCATACTACTGACTTCAGGCGCCCGACCCTTCCCGGGCGCCCGACCAAGCCCTATATAAAGCCACCGAAACCCCCTTCATTTGCCACACTAAAAACGAACCTCTTCTCTAACTCTTCTCCTCCTAAGGCGCCCGAACGACCCTCTCATGCCCTCAAACGCTCCACTTCAACCATGCCTCCCCGGATGGCTACCCGGTATCAATTTTTCATGTATTTTTAATTATTTCCTTTTAGTTATTTCGCTAAATGCATATTCCTTATTATGTTAGAAAACGTCGTACTATTCAACCCAACCCTGGGCCCGAGCCTAGCCCTGACCCTAGGTTTCTGACTCTAGAACTATTCAATAAGTTTGCTAGGACGACCTACAAACCCATCAAGACAAGCTTCTTGAATAGGCAGTTTTTCACTCAATCCTATCCATTGGCTATGGACGTAATCAATTTCTACCAACTTGATCGACTTGTGTTCTGCACTCATCCTGTGAATACGACCCTATGTGTAGAATTTTACAACAACTTAGTAAGACAAGATGATCTTAGCTATATCACCACTATACAAGGAATGCCCTTGACCATCACGCCCTTGCTGTTTAACAGATTCCTGGGACTTCAACCTTCCCAGTCCACCTTCTGCTGTTACCCTCCTAGAGACCCTCCATTTGCTCCTCCTTACTCCCATATTGATCTGGACACCCTTCATTCATATTTCTATAGAAATCCTCGAAACCCTTTGGTTAGACGATTTCAGTCTGTAGATCTCCAAGTCCAAGACTACGCCCTTTATAGAGTTCTAGTCCGTTGCATTCTTCCCTTGACCACTAGGGATGTTGCGACCATGCGACCATTCCATACCTTCCTGCTGTATGCTTTGATCCATCACTTAGACATAGATATTGGACTTCACATATACCACACCATTCTACATGCATCTAGTGTTACTACCCATGGTCGGGTACGCACCCCTTACTGCCACATCATCACTTCTCTTCTTCATCATCACGGTCGCGATATTAGCGACGGAGAGATGACCTCGATGACTGAATTTGACGAGATTAGGTATAGAAACTTTTCCCTAGAGGGCATAGATGTCTCGGGTACCGGGGTTTTATCATGGAGACGCCAGCGAGCCGGAGCCCAGATCGATTCCGATGAGGAGGTAGAGGTCGATGTTGCAGATCTTGCTGCCGAGATTCGAGAGCAGATGGATGAGCCCCCACCTCCAATGATTGACGAGAGGCTAGCACTACATCAGACAGAGGTCCACAGTCTCAGGAAGGAAATAGAGGCTAATCACGCAGAATACATGGAAGCAAATGAGCCCGTTACACTGAGTATATGAATACCCTCAGAGCCGATCGAGTCCGTTACACTGGGGTTTGGATTTGAACTTTAAGACTACGAAAAGACATAGCAAAACAGGTATGAAATCTAATCTAATTAAGAAAAGACAGTACAGATAAGGAAATCTAATTTAACCTAATTACAAGTGCAATAAAGAAAAAGACAATTAGAAATTAAGCATCAACAAAACTAACATAGAACAAAACCTACAACATAAAAGAAATCTAGTCTAATCTAACTTACTTGCATTTAAATGAAAACGTGAAACTTAAAGCAATAGGAAGAGCAACACAAAACAAGAGTTAATCAACTAAGAAACATCACAATTGAAATTAACTGTTCTAAGAGGTATTTAATCGAACACATGATAGACATGATTGAAATTTCTTCAAGTAAGTGCAAATTGAAATGGGGAAGGATCATCAAATACAAACATTCACTCAATCATACACATAGCAATTCAAACTATCACATAACAATAGAATCTGAAATGATTGTTCTCAGGGGCATTTAATCAAACACAAATGGAGCATGATCTGAATGGCTTAAAATATGTGCCAATTGATATGGAAAAGTTCCATCAACTACAAATATTCAACAATCGAACAACTATGAAGAATTAAATTGCAAGCAACATAACATTCAACAATTAAGAAAAAAAATCAACAAGCAACAATTGAATTGCAAGGTTTGCTAATGGAAGGAGCTGCTGGATCGGAATTGGATAAGCTTCTGCCGGAATTTGGATGCTCAAACTCTGCTTGGAAATAAATTGCTGTGAAAGAAAAGCTGTGAGTTCTACTGGATCTACTGGAAATCTGCTGGAATTGATAAGACGAACTGCTGGAAATGGAAGGAAGAGCTGCTGCCGGAAAATTGTTGTGATGAGAAACTAAACTGCTGGAAATGGATCGGATGAAGCTGACAAAGAAGAAGTTGCAAAGAAATAAACTACTGAAATTAAAATAATTGCTGTAAAGGAAAACAAATGAAGAATTGCAGTAAAGAAATGGATCGTCGGCTGCATTCGGCTAGGGCTCGGAACCCCTGGGCCCTAGCTCTGCGGTGGTGATGTGGATGAAAGCTTTGATCGAGTCGGGAACCCCTCAAACTCGAGAGAAAGCTGTCGGTCGGCGGCGATGAAGTGGAAAGCGGATGGAGTTGATCGGATCTAGTCGGGAACCCCTCAAACTCGATCAATCGAAGCTCCGGCCGGCGGCGATGAAGTGGATGGAATACCGCCGGCGGTGAAAGTAGAGAAGATGGGTTGAGACGGTAACCCCTCGTCTGCAACCGCCTCTTCCCGATCGCCCTCGCCTGTGGAGAAGATGGTTGTCGAGAGGATGATGCCCTAGCTTCGCGCGATCGGCTTCCTTTTGTTCTCGGCTTCAGCGGTTCGATTAGCCAAACCAGTTTCAGCGATTCGATTCAGCCAGTTCACTCGATTCAGTCCAATCCAGCTCTTGGGTTCAGTCCTCTTGAGTTCAATCAGATTCAGCCCAACTTCATCCCAGAATTTGAGTTAACCCAACTCAACCCTTGAGTTTGACTCAGCATTTGGATTCGATCAGCCTCAACACTTGGGTTCAGTCCTAGCTTGGGTTCGGTCAAACCTTGGGTTCAATCAGCCAAGCCAGAGCAGTTGGGTTCAGTCAACAGTTGGGTTCAGTTAGCCTTGGTTCAGCCAGCCCAAACCGCAGTTAACCCGCTCAGCCCAGAACTCACAGCTCATTAGCAACGGACGGCTGAGATCGATTCGGCTTCATCCAACGGTCGGATCTCTTCAGATCTGAACCAAACTTCACAGATCCCAATCAATGGTCCTGATCTATCTGTCCCCAGCTCGGATTAACCAGATCAGTGGCGGATGGTCCAGATCATCCCTTTTCTTGAATGGATGGTCTAAAACATCTTGAGCTCGATCCAACGGTTAGATTGCTTCTGATTTTGCTGAAATTTTTAGATCTTGGTCTATGGTCATGATTTACTCTATCTTGAACTCCGATTGACCAGAAGTTGACCGATGGCTCAGATCTAGTCGTTCTCTAGAATGGACGGCTCCTATTAATCCGATGCTTGATCCCTTTGATCTGGATCCAATGCTAACTCAAGTCTGACCCGATTTGATCTAGGTCTATGATCATTTGAATCCTACAAAATGATATTCAAATTTAGTGCCAAAAATATCCCAAATATACAAAGATTTGAATTAAAAGCTAAAATAAGGGAAATACATGAAACCTAATACAATTGTAAACTTAAGCATATAAAATGTGGATCAAACAAGGAATTTAGAGCCGAAATTAATCAACAAAATGATGGTTATCAAACTCCCCCACACTTATTCTTGGGCGTCTCGCACAAGTCAACTGGTAAACCTAGGATGTATCCCCGTAGATTATTCTCAATCATAGTTAGAAGCAATTGAAAGAAAATTACCTAAGGTTATCAATTCTCAAAAATCTAAGCTCAGTGGACTAGAGACTTGTCCTTAAATCAACAACTTAGCATACTTCATCCATCATGACTCATTGAGATGAATTTTACAAAATCCTTGCAAGGGAAGTTCTAAAGTGGCTCTCTTCCTAAGTTCTACATTTTTGATGAAAAGTGGAGCTCTCTCTAACACAACCATGGTTCTTGCACTACCATAGGCTTGCTTATTATCTACTCTCCACCACTATTCATGATTTGGATTCACATCTACAAAAGCTTATTCAAACAAGTTAAAGAAGATATATGCAATGATAGAGATGAGATAGCAAATTGAGAGACTTGATACTCATGAATCACAATAAAGAAAATAAAGAACATGATATGACAAAAAGATATGGCAAAGCAAAGAAAATAATATGATAAGGGCTCACACACTTTTTTTTTTTGGCACATTTTTGCTTCTAATGATAGTATGCTTGCATCCTCCCCCACACTTAAACTTTTGTCCGTCTCGGGCAAAATAACACTAAGAAACATTAAGGTATCCAAGTCCATGCAAAATATTATGATGAACATGAAAAAGAGGGAAGGGAAATGTGGACTAAGAGTGTGTCAACAAGGCAATTGCAGAAATGATATAAGAAAAGGAACAAAGTGATTTACCTCTATAAATGTGGTCCA
The DNA here is from genome assembly GCA_024364735.1 of Boesenbergia rotunda. Classification (NCBI taxonomy): domain Eukaryota; kingdom Viridiplantae; phylum Streptophyta; class Magnoliopsida; order Zingiberales; family Zingiberaceae; genus Boesenbergia; species Boesenbergia rotunda. Next base: position 30,689 of record JAGFNQ010003395.1, on the reverse strand, counting down.
ATCATAGAAATATAGTTTGGAAAGAACCTAAGCAAGTTCTAGAGTACAATCACATGTGTGTATCACAAAAAATTGGCCAATTCCTCACTAGGTAAAAAGAATTCATCTCAATTCATCAATTTAGAATCCAATACTAAGAAGTACTCAAGCAACCAAGAATTTTCATCCAATGACTCAAATCCTAAGTTTTGACAACCAAATTTAATTTACTTTCAAAGGACTCTAAAACGATATAAGAAAATCTAGATAGATACATTTATTCCTAATCATGCAAGAATTAAAATGCCAAAAGGAATAAAATGATATCTACAATGACTTTTATGCATCCTACTCTACACAATCATTTATTAGCAAGAACTCATTTAAAAAGAAAGATTACTACTCGAAAACATGAAAATGATATTCACAATGAGATAGGAGAGTAAGAAGAAAATAACTCCCCTTCAAATAGGGTAAAGAGCACGTAGCATCCATCTTGGGAGAACTATCCTCAAGTAGTCAATCTCGTAGTGCATGGATTTCTCCCTTGACAATTTAGCACAAGCATCTTCCGGTGGTCGGAGACGATTAAGGTTCAGAATCCATTCGTGGGGTAGATAATTGAAAATCAAAGTGAACTCGACCCCTCCCACTGCATGCCCCTTAGAAGTCCTTCCGGGAGGTTGTAGGCTATTAAGTTTCAGTACCCATTCTAGAAGCCTACGGGAGCCTGCAAAACCTTGTATAGAAGATACCTCCCGCACGCATGCAGGGTAAGAAAAAAATGAAATGTGAACGATCTCTACATAAAATGACTCAAGATATCCATCACATCCTATGAAATCAATTTTCGGTACCTCAATAAATTTATCACAATTATTTTCTACAAAAGATGCATCAAGAAACTCATCACAAACAATGAAATCCATTTTGGGTACCTCTATCAGTTTTTCACCATCAATATCTGCATAGGATGTGTCCAATAATTCATCAGAACAAATAGCATCAATACTAGGTACCTCAATGGAATTTTCACAATCAATTTCTAAATAAAATGTAGCAAGACATGCATCACAACCAATAAGATCAACCATGGGTACCTCCATAAGTTTTTCACACTCAACTTCAGCATAAGATATAGCAAGAGATTCATCATAATAAACCACATCAATTTCAGGCTGTTTTTAAAAATTTTTCACACTCCATATCCACAAAAGATGTATCAAAAGATTCATCATAACATACAACATCAATTTGGGGCACTTCTAAAAATTTTTTACAATCCATATCCACAAAAGATGTATCAAGGGATTCATCATAACAAACAACATCAATTTTAGGTGCCTCTAAAAATTTTTTACAATCAATAAAATCAGTTTGAAGCACCTCTATGCAATCTTCAAAAGAAATAGGAGGAATATTTACCTCATCTTGCTGAAGAATACCTGGAGGTTCTATAAGAGTAGATGTAATTATTAGTTCCTCCTGGTAATGAGCAATCTCTTCTTCAGGTTCAGGTTCTGGTGATTCTTGGGTTCTTGCTTTCACCATGCAAGTCCCTACACTTCCTTGTTTGTCCTCTGAATCTTCTGATGTATCTGTCAATGATGGTGGTTCCTGAGGCTCTGTGCAATCCCCTACACCAATGGAATCATCTCCTATGCATGCTTCTTCTATAATATCTGCAACAACAATATTTGAAAAATTAGGACCATCAATAACACTATCATCACAAATTAAAAGATGAGAAGGGTCCTGTGGAGCTTTAGAAACAAGTTCTTGAGCTGAAAAATTTGGAATTAAATTTTGAATAGGAATCTCTGGAGGGATGCATGCTTTAGGTTTCCTGATTTTGATGACTTCTTCTTCTTCTTCCACCAACCTCCAAGTTAGTTCACAATCATGCCCCTTAAAATCCTGAGTAGCCTGAGGAGATAATTGTCCTGATCTTTCGGCTTCTGTTTGATTCAATTGATCAACCCATTTTTCAAGGCATCTTCTAAGGTTTTGAAGCTTGGTGTAGAACTCCTGTTGGTCTTGAAATGTAGCAAAAAGCTGCTGAAGTCCATGAGTAGGCTGTGAATTCTGAAAATCAAATAGTTGGGGCTGCTCAGATGGTTGAATGGGTTGATTAAACTGCTGAAAATTGGGTTGATAGCAAGGATGATGTTGCTGGAAATTATTGTTCTGAAAATTCTGAAGTTGGGGCTGACATTGTTGATTGAATTGCTGAAATAGTTGGGGCTGAAAATTCTGAGTGCCTTGCTGAAAATTCTGAATTGAAATTGGAAATCTTGCCGACATTGTTGAAATTGTGGCTGAAAAAACTGATTTGTTTGCTGAAATTGGTTGAGAGGCTGACATTGTGGCTGCCCTTGCTGAATTTGATAGTTTGGTTGCTGAAAATTCTGAGTGCCTTGCTGAAAACATTGGTTTTGCTGCTGAAACTTTGACATGGCGGCTGGTAAGTAGATGAATGACTGTTGGATCTTTGTTGGTTCACATAATTCACCCAAAACTTTAACTCTAACAGTGCACTTGTGATCTCTTTACAGTCCTCTGGTGAAAACATTTTGATCTTGCAGCCCTATCACAAAACAAACAAAATGGCAGCAACCGTATACAAAAATAAAGCAATCAAGAATAGAATCAAAAGATATAATTATCAAGCACCACTACATTCCCCGGCAACGACGCCAAATTTGATAACCGTTTCAGTCGTGTCACGGTTTCAAATACAATTTAAGTACCGAATTCCTCTAAACTAATGTAGCATAGAGTAACTCGAGTCGTCTCCCAACGAATGTAGTTGGTACATGATAAATCTCAGGATCGCATTTTATTGCTTTTGGATTTTTGATATCAAACTGGGGTTTGGATTTGAACTTTAAGACTACGAAAAGACATAGCAAAGCAGGTATGAAATCTAATCTAATTAAAAAAAGACAGTACAGGTAAGGAAATCTAATTTAACCTAATTACAAGTGCAGTAAAGAAAAAGACAACTAGAAATTAAGCATCAACAAAACTAACATAGAACAAAACCTACAGCATAAAAGAAATCTAGTCTAATCTAACTTACTTGCGTTTAAATGAAAACGTGAAACTTAAAGCAATAGGAAGAGCAACACAAAACAAGAGTTAATCAACTAAGAAACATCACAATTGAAATTAACTGTTCTAAGAGGCATTTAATCGAACACATGATAGACATGATTGAAATTTCTTCAAGTAAGTGCAAATTGAAATGGGGAAGGATCATCAAATACAAACATTCACTCAATCATACACATAGCAATTCAAACTATCACATAACAATGGAATCTGAAATAATTGTTCTCAGGGGCATTTAATCAAACACAAATGGAGCATGATCTGAATGGCTTAAAATATGTGCCAATTGATATGGAAAAGTTCCATCAACTACAAATATTCAACAATCGAACAACTATGAAGAATTAAATTGCAAGCAACATAACATTCAACAATTAAGAAAAAAAATCAACAAGCAACAATTGAATTGCAAGGTTTGCTAATGGAAGGAGCTGCTGGATCGGAATTGGATAAGCTTCTGCCGGAATTTGGATGCTCAAACTCTGCTTGGAAATAAATTGCTGTGAAAGAAAAGCTGTGAGTTCTACTGGATCTACTGGAAATCTGCTGGAATTGATAAGACGAACTGCTGGAAATGGAAGGAAGAGCTGCTGCCGGAAAATTGTTGTGATGAGAAACTAAACTGCTGGAAATGGATCGGATGAAGCTGACAAAGAAGAAGTTGCAAAGAAATAAACTACTGAAATTAAAATAATTGCTGTAAAGGAAAACAAATGAAGAATTGCAGTAAAGAAATGGATCGCCGGCTGCGTTCGGCTAGGGCTCGGAACCCCTGGGCCCTAGCTCTGCGGTGGTGATGTGGATGAAAGCTTTGATCGAGTCGGGAACCCCTCAAACTCGAGAGAAAACTATCGGTCGGCGGCGATGAAGTGGAAAGCGGATGGAGTTGATCGGATCTAGTCGGGAACCCCTCAAACTCGATCAATCGAAGCTCCGGCCGGCGGCGATGAAGTGGATGGAATACCGCCGACGGTGAAAGTAGAGAAGATGGGTTGAGACGGGAACCCCTCGTCTGCAACCGCCTCTTCCCGATCTCCCTCGCCTGTGGAGAAGATGGTTGTCGAGAGGATGATGCCCTAGCATCGCGCGATCGGCTTCCTTTTGTTCTCGGCTTCAGCGGTTCGATTAGCCAAACCAGTTTCAGCGATTCGATTTAGCCAGTTCACTCGATTCAGTTCAATCCAGCTCTTGGGTTCAGTCCTCTTGAGTTCAATCAGATTCAGCCCAACTTCATCCCAGAATTTGAGTTAACCCAACTCAACCCTTGAGTTTGACTCAGCATTTGGATTCGATCAGCCTCAACACTTGGGTTCAGTCCTAGCTTGGGTTCGGTCAAACCTTGGGTTCAATCAGCCAAGCCAGAGCAGTTAGGTTCAGTCAACAGTTGGGTTCAATTAGCCTTGGTTCAGCCAGCCCAAACCGCAGTTAACCCAGCTCAGCCCAGAACTCACAGCTCATTAGCAACGGACGGCTGAGATCGATTCGGCTTCATCCAACGGTCGGATCTCTTCAGATCTGAACCAAACTTCACAGATCCCAATCAATGGTACAGATCTACCTGTCCCCAGCTCGGATTAACCAGATCAGTGGCGGATGGTCCAGATCATCCCTTTTCTTGAATGGATGGTCTAGAACATCTTGAGCTCGATCCAACGGTCAGATTGCTTCTGATTTTGTTGAAATTTTCAGATCTTGGTCTATGGTCATGATTTACTCTATCTTGAACTTGGATTGACCAGAAGTTGACCGATGGCTCAGATCTAGCCGTTCTCTAGAATGGACGGCTCCTATTAATCCGATGCTTGATCCCTTTGATCTGGATCCAATGCTAACTCAAGTCTGACCCGATTTGATCTAGGTCCATGATCATTTGAAGCCTACAAAATGATATTCAAATTTAGTGCCAAAAATATCCCAAATATACAAAGATTTGAATTAAAAGCTAAAATAAGGGAAATACATGAAACCTAATACAATTGCAAACTTAAGCATATAAAATGTGGATCAAACATGGAATTTAGAGCCGAAATTAATCAACAAAATGATGGTTATCAAACTCCCCCACACTTATTCTTGGGCGTCTCGCACAAGTCAACTGGTAAACCTAGGATGTATCCCCCTAGATTATTCTCAATCATAGTTAGAAGCAATTGAAAGAAAATTACCTAAGGTTATCAATTCTCAAAAATCTAAGCTCAATGGACTAGAGACTTGTCCTTAAATCAACAACTTAGCATACTTCATCCATCATGACTCATTGAGATGAATTTTACAAAATCCTTGCAAGGGAAGTTCTAAAGTGGCTCTCTTCCTAAGTTCTACATTTTTGATGAAAAGTGGAGCTCTCTCTAACACAACCATGGTTCTTGCACTACCATAGGCTTGCTTATTATCTACTCTCCACCACTATTCATGATTTGGATCCACATCTACAAAAGCTTATTCAAACAAGTTAAAGAAGATATATGCAATGATAGAGATGAGATAGCAAATTGAGAGACTTGATACTCATGAATCACAATAAAGAAAATAAAGAACATGATATGACAAAAAGATATGGCAAAGCAAAGAAAATAATATGATAAGGGCACATGGAGAAGAAATATAGCACGATAAGAAAGTGTGGAAAAATTAAGGAAAGTGGAAGACTTGGACACTCAAAAATGTATCCCAATGCACTTTACCCATTTCTTTTGAGTTATCTTGCATGTATCATGGTTGTGGTGGAGTAGGAATTGAAGAATTGTGAAAATTCAGTGTGCCAATTATTTTCCAGCTGTTTTGTTTTTTTTTCCTCTTCTTCTTTTTTTTTTAACAGCTCACACACTTTTTTTTTTGGCACATTTTTGCTTCTAATGATAGTATGCTTGCATCCTCCCCCACACTTAAACTTTTGTCCGTCTCGGGCAAAATAACACTAAGAAACATTAAGGTATCCAAGTCCATGCAAAATATTATGATGAACATGAAAAAGAGGGAAGGGAAATGTGGACTAAGAGTGTATCAACAAGGCAATTGCAGAAATGATATAAGAAAAGGAACAAAGTGATTTACCTCTATAAATGTGGTCTAATCATAGAAATATAGCTTTGAAAGAACCTAAGCAAGTTCTAGAGTACAATCACATGTGTGTATCACAAAAAATTGGCCAATTCCTCACTAGGTAAAAAGAATTCATCTCAATTCATCAATTTAGAATCCAATACTAAGAAGTACTCATGCAACCAAGAATTTTCATCCAATGACTCAAATCCTAAGTTTTGACAACCAAATTTAATTTACTTTCAAAGGACTCTAAAACGATATAAGAAAATCTAGATAGATACATTTATTCCTAATCATGCAAGAAGTAAAATGCCAAAAGGAATAAAATGATATCTACAATGACTTTTATGCATCCTACTCTACGCAATCATTTATTAGCAAGAACTCATTTAAAAAGAATTTCGCCGGCGATGAAGTGGAAAGCGGATGGAGTTGATCGGAATCATACAATGACTTTATGCATACAATGACTTTTATGCATCCTACTCTACGCAATCATTTATTAGCAAGAACTCATTTAAACTCGAGAGAAAGCTGTCGGTCGGCGGCGATGAAGTGGAAAGCGGATGGAGTTGATCGGATCTAGTCGGGAACCCCTCAAACTCGATCAATCGAAGCTCCGGCCGACGGCGATGAAGTGGATGGAATACCGCCGGCGGTGAAAGTAGAGAAGATGGGTTGAGACGGCAACCCCTCGTCTGCAACCGCCTCTTCCCGATCGCCCTCGCCTGTGGAGAAGATGGTTGTCGAGAGGATGATGCCCTAGCTTCGCGCGATCGGCTTCCTTTTGTTCTCGGCTTCAGCGGTTCGATTAGCCAAACCAGTTTCAGCGATTCGATTTAGCCAGTTCACTCGATTCAATCCAATCCAGCTCTTGGGTTTAGTCCTCTTGAGTTCAATCAGATTCAGCCCAACTTCATCCCAGAATTTGAGTTAACCCAACTCAACCCTTGAGTTTGACTCAACATTTGAATTTGATCAGCCTCAACACTTAGGTTCAGTCCTAGCTTGGGTTCGGTCAAACCTTGGGTTCAATCAGCCAAGCCAGAGCAGTTGGGTTCAGTCAACAGTTGGGTTTAGTTAGCCTTGGTTCAGCCAGCCCAAACCGCAGTTAACCCAGCTCAGCCCAGAACTCACAGCTCATTAGCAACGGACGGCTGAGATCGATTCGGCTTCATCCAACGGTCGGGTCTCTTCAGATCTGAACCAAACTTCACAGATCCCAATCAATGGTCCTGATCTACCTGTCCGCAGCTCGGATTAACCAGATCAGTGGCGGATGGTCCAAATCTTCCCTTTTCTTGAATGGATGGTCTAGAACATCTTGAGCTCGATCCAACGGTCAGATTGTTCTGATTTTGCTGAAATTTTCAGATCTTGGTCTATGGTCATGATTTACTCTATCTTGAACTCGGATTGACCAGAAGTTGACCGATGGCTCAGATCTAGTCGTGCTCTAGAATGGACGGCTCCTATTAATCCGATGCTTGATCCCTTTGATCTGGATCCAATGCTAACTCAAGTCTGATCCGATTTAATCTAGGTCCATGATCATTTGAAGCCTACAAAATGATATTCAAATTTAGTGCCAAAAATATCACAAATATACAAAGATTTGAATTAAAAGCTAAAATAAGGGAAATACATGAAACCTAATACAATTGCAAACTTAAGCATATAAAATGTGGATCAAACATGGATTTTAGAGCCGAAATTAATCAACAAAATGATGGTTATCAAACTCCCCCACACTTATTCCTGGGCGTCTCGCACAAGTCAACTGGTAAACCTAGGATGTATCCCCCTAAATTATTCTCAATCATAGTTAGAAGCAATTGAAAGAAAATTACCTAAGGTTATTAATTCTCAAAAATCTAAGCTCAATGGACTAGAGACTTGACCTTAAATCAACAACTTAGCATACTTCATCCATCATGACTCATTGAGATGAATTTTACAAAATCCTTGCAAGGGAAGTTCTAAAGTGGCTCTCTTCCTAAGTTCTACATTTTTGATGAAAAGTGGAGCTCTCTCTAACACAATCATGGTTCTTGCACTACCATAGGCTTGCTTATTATCTACTCTCCACCACTATTCATGATTTGGATCCACATCTACAAAAGCTTATTCAAACAAGTTAAAGAAGATATATGCAACGATAGAGATGAGATAGCAAATTGAGAGACTTGATACTCATGAATCACAATAAAGAAAATAAAGAACATGATATGACAAAAAGATATGGCAAAGCAAAGAAAATAATATGATAAGGGCACATGGAGATGAAATATAGCATGATAAGAAAGTGTGGAAAAATTAAGGAAAGTGGAAGACTTGGACACTCAAAAATGTATCCCAATGCACTTTACCCATTTCTTTTGAGTTATCTTGCATGTATCATGGTTGTGGTGGAGTAGGAATTGAAGAATTGTGAAAATTCAGTGTGCCAATTATTTTCCAGCTGTTTGTTTTTTTTTCTCTTCTTCTTCTTGTTTTTTAACAGCTCACACACTTTTTTTTTGGGCACATTTTTGCTTCTAATGATAGTATGCTTGCATCCTCCCCCACACTTAAACTTTTGTTCGTCTCGGGCAAAATAACACTAAGAAACATTAAGTATCCATGTCCATGCAAAAACATGGTTAGTTTCGCAAGACATAGTTCATTAGCTGTTTGAAAAGAAAAACAAAGCCAAAAACTTACTTAGGTGCCATGGAGAAGTTCTTAGATCGGAAGAACAAGCTTGCGCTGAGAGAGACTCGGCGCAAGTGATGATCGCGAGGTCCTTCGGCGAGAGAGAGACGCAGGACGCAGGAAGAAAAACAGGGCATGGAGAAGACTCCTTAGCACCGCACACTCACGAATGGGAGACGAGGGCACTGGGAAAGGCTCTCGCACAGGGTTGCGCAGATGGGAGGTCTCGGCGCTAGGGTTCGGTAATGGTAAGTTTTCGCGAAGTTAATCTGTTGGTGGATCGGTCCACCAACCAGATTTTAATGCACCTGAACGGATCACCGTTCGATCTGATCGCGCCCAGACCGATCAGGCTATAGCCTGATCGGACTGAACCGATCCTGATCGGTCGGGTGACCGATCAGACAAGCTCCTGATCGATCGGTTGATCGATCAGGGAGAGATCAGTAGACTCGGGAGGCTTACAGTGAGCCCCCTGACCGGTCTGTGGACCGGTCCCAGTAGGATGCCAGATCGGTCCGGGGACCGATCCAGGCTGGCTCAGTATACTTGGTCAAAATTCCGAAATGTCACTGCATGCCTCGGTGATCGGTCTGAGGACCGATCACCACAGGACGGAGCCAGATCGGTCCGGGGACCGATCAGTCCTATGCCTGATCGGTCTGGTGACCGATCAGGGTTCCTGATACTCCCTGATACGAACTGAAATGTTCAGTTTCAGAATTTCAGAATTTTTCCAACGAGATCTGATGAAGTTTGTCGAACTTGGACATGATTTCATGACTAAAATTGATCCCTGAATGAGGATCAAAGGTCCTTATAGGTTCAACAATCACTTTGACCCATCCAAATGGAATCAAACTCAATCAACAATCATTCAAGCAAATTCAATCAAGTTTTGGTTCCAAATCCAAGTTTCCAATCAAGTTGCCTTGATTGGAATGTCCAAGTATGATCATGGAGCCAAATACACATATGTTATGCATTGGTTTTCCCCATACTTGGTCACCACCGTGATTATTATCTCGTCAACTTAATTTCTCAAGGGATGCAATGACATTTTGAGAAATCGAGTTGATCCTAACATCTCACCCCATTTCTAGCAAACAAAAACGTTTTGGTAAACCTTATAGTTTGTGTGAGATGTCCCCAAGGTTACCCAATTGATTCCCAACAATTTCGAAATAATCATGAAGGGTTTTGAATGCAATTTGAAAATCATGAAGCGCGACACATTCCCAATTCCCGTCTTAGGAAACTAAACTCATTTTCGGGGAGTGGTTTAGTGAAGATGTCAGCTAGGTTTGACTTGGACTCTACATGTGAGAGTACAATATCTCCCCTAGCTACATGATCTCTAATGAAGTGGTGACGCACCTCAATATGTTTGGTCCTAGAATGATGGACTGGATTTTTGGTTAAGTTAATTGTGCTAATGTTATCACATAACACTTGCACACCCTTGTAACTTAATCCATAGTCCTCTAAAGTATGTATCATCCACAACAATTGTGATACACTCTCTCCCATGGCGATATATTATGCCTTGGTCGTGGAGAGAGCAACACAATGTTGCTTCCGACTTGACCAACTTACTAAGGACGAGCCTAAGAATTGGCAACCCCCACTTGTGCTTTTCCGGTCCAACTTACATCCAGCGTAGTCGGAATCCGTATAGCCAATTAAATCAAAAGATTCGGTACGGGGGTACCATAGACCGACTCCAATTGTGCCTTTGAGATATCTCAAAATTCGCTTAACAGCGATTAAGTGAGATTCCTTGGCACAGACTTGATACCTAGCACACATACCCACAGCAAATAGAATATCAGGTCGACTAGCTGTGAGGTATAGCAAACTACCTATCATGCTTCGATATTGAGTCAAATCAACGGGTTTACCACTCTCGTCATTATCTAATCTTGTGTTTGTGCCATGGGAGTGGTTACCTCTTTTGAATCACTCATGTTGAATTTTCGAAGCATTTCTTGTGTATACTTTGATTGGTGCACATGGATACCATCGCGAGTTTGCTTGATTTCAAGTCCAAGGAAGAAGGTCAACTCTCCCACTAGACTCATTTCAAACTCACTCTCCATGTGTCCAATGAACTCATTTAAATAGCCCTTATTATTTGAGCCACAAATTATATCATCGACATATACTTGGGCTACAAAAATGTTGTCGTTATCTCTCCGTAGAAATAGTGTAGGGTCTATTTGACCTCTAACGAAGCCCTTCTCAATTAGAAATGTCGACAACCGCTCATACCAAGCTCGGGGTGCTTGTTTAAGGCCATAAATTACCTTTTTGAGCTTGAACACGTGGTTTGGGAATTCGGTACTCTCAAACCCCGGAGGTTGTTCGACGTAGATCTCTTCTCGAATTAAACTATTTAGAAAGGCCGATTTGACGTCCATTTGATATAATTTGAAACCACGATGTGCTGCAAATGCAAGCATCAATCGGATGGACTCTAATCGTGCCACAGGAGCATAAGTCTCATCATAATCAAGGCCTTCAACTTGACTGTAGCCCTTGGCTACCAAGCGTGCCTTGTTTCTAATGATTTCTCCCTTATGGTTCAATTTGTTCTTGAAGACCCATTTGGTTCCAATAATGGTGGTCTTCTTGGGTCTAGGGACTAAGTCCCAAACTTGACTTCTCTCAAATTGACCTAGTTCATCTTGCATTGCAATGATCCAATCGGTATCACTTAATGCTTCATCAATTTTCCTAGGTTCAATTTCGGAAATTAGGGCAACTTCATTAGCCTCATTCCGGAAGAATGATCTAGTTCTAACCCCCTGATGGATGTCTCCAACAATTTGGTCTTGGGGATGACTAGAGGCTAATCTAGTTCGCCTTGGTGTTGGTGGTGCTTCTTGAACGGGTTCACTAGACACAAGTTCAGCCTCAGGATCCGGCTGATCAATGGGTTGTCTAGGTTTACCGTCATCAGACTCATCACCATCAACAACACTTGGAGTTTCATTCAAACTTAGTCTCCTAAGTTCGAGTTGAACTCTTACATTTTCTGATTGGTCAATTGATTTTGGAATTTCTTCAAAAACCACATCAGAAGACTGTTCAACTAACCTAGTTTTCTTGTTGTAGACTCGATAGGCTTTGCTAACGAGGGAATACCCGACTAGTATCCCTTCATCAGCCTTTGCCGTGAACTTTCCAAGGTGATCCTTGGTGTTTAGGATGAACACCTTACAACCAAACACCCTAAGGTGTTTAACCGTAGGTGGTTTTCCAAACCAAAGTTCATGGGGAGTCTTTCCTAAAAACCTATGGATGAGGACTCGATTTTGCACATAGCAAGCTGTATTTACAGCTTCAGCCCATAAGTAACTCGGGAGTGAGTACTCATTAAGCATGCTTCGTGCAGCCTCTTGGAGTACACGGTTCTTCCTCTCTACAACACCATTTTGTTGTGGTGTTCTAGGAGTAGAGAACTCATGTCTATAACCTCTATCTTGACAAAATTCTAAAAACCTTTGGTTTTGAAATTCACCTCCATGATCACTTCTAATTGTCTTAATGGTTGATGATTTTTCATTTTCAACTCTTCTACAAAAAGAAATGAAAATATCTAAGGTTTGGTCCTTATATTTTAAAAAGTAAGTCCATGTGTATCTAGTAAAATCATCAATGATAACATAGCAATATCTACTTCCATTCAATGATATAATGGTACTACAATCAAATAGATCCATATGAAGTAAATCTAATGCATTGGAAGTACTTACAGCGCTTTTACCTTTATGTGCAGATTTTGTTTGCTTACCCATTTGACATGCATCACAAAGTTTGTCTTTTTCATACTTGATGCTCGGTAAGCCACGACTAGTCCCTTGCTGGCCAACTTCCGGATGTTCTTCATGTTCACATGAGCTAATCTCCGGTGCCAAAGGGTGGACTCTTCTTCTTTTGACATGAAACACTTAGAAGAAATATTAGTAGCACTTTTAAATGAAACTTGATAAATATTGTCTACTCTTGTTCCTACTAGTACTGTGTCCAAGGTGTCATTGTGTCTAACTAGACATTGACTTGGTTGGAAATCAATTGTATAACCCGTGTCACACAATTGACTCACACTTAGGAGATTAAATTTCATCCCCTTGACTAGAAGGACATTTGAGATTCTAAGACATTCGGATATTTGAATGTCTCCTATTCCTATGACCTTAAGACTACCATTGTTATCAAATGATACATTACCTCTACTTTTCTTGTGAAGTGTGGTAAACAATGATCTATCCCTGGTCATGTGTTTGGAGCATCCACTATCAACGAACCAAGTTGATAGATGCTCCCCCTCAATCATAACCTACACAATTCGAAAAATAGAAGTTTTAGGTACCCAAACCTTGGGACCTAAAGCATCAACTAAACATGACTTAGGCACCCATACCTTGACCATTTTCTTTTGGATTTTGGGTGTCCTAGATTGTCTCATGTCAGTTCTAGACATGAGAGACACAAATGACGATTCCTTAGGACGGTAACCAATACCGGCCCTATTGTAAACCGCTCTTTGGGCATTTAGGATCATATCTAGCTAGTTGAGAACTTCCCAAGAATATTCTTGAGCTTCTCAACTTCACTCTTCAATGATTGATTTTCCTCTACTAACAATTCATCATGCAAATCATTGACTTCCTCAACCTTAGAGTACTTCAAATTTTCAATTTCAAGTTGTAATAATTTAATTTCATCTTCTAGCAGTTCAACATGTAAATCATCAATGTTATCATCCCTAGAAGCTTTCAATTGATCAATTTCCAATTGCAATGCCTTAACTTTATTTTTGGACTTTTTAAGCATACTAGTTAAACATGCAATTGCTCTATAACACTTTTCAAGCTCAGGAGAGGTTACCTCTTCATCATCCGAAGATGATGAAGCCGCGTTTGAGGAGCTTGAAGATTCATCACTGCTTGCCTCTCCAAGAGCCATGAGTGTCACTTGCCTTGTGCTCTTCTCCTCCTTCTCTTCATCGGATGAGCTTGAGGATGACTCATCCCAAGTGGCCTTCAAGGCCTTCTTCTTCTTCTTGGATCTCTCTTCTTTTCTTTTGGATTTTTCCTCCTTCTTCTTGAGCTTCGGACATTCACTCTTGAAATGCCCTTTTCTACCACACTCAAAACAAGATACATTAGTCTTATCAAGTTTGGATTCACTAGTGTTACCTCTACTCTTGAACCGTCGATCCCTTCGCATCATCCTTCGCACAAAGTTTGCCATTTCGGATGAAGAAGAGCCGCTGCCATCTTCCTCGGAATCGGACTAGGATTCGGAAGAGGATGAAGATGAAGAGACTTCCTTCTCCTTCTTCTTCTCCTTCTTCTTCTTGTTGGTTCGGTCCCCTGCAACTAAGGCAATCCCCTTCTCCTTGGGGCCTTTGTTAGCCATTTCATGCAATTCCATCTCACAAAATAAGTCATCTAACTTTACAATAGATAAATCCTTGGATACTTTATAGGCATCCACCATGGATGACCACAAAGCATTCCTTGGAAATGCTTTCAAAACATACCTTACAAGATCGCGATTCTCGACCTTTTCATCAATTGAATGAAGCCCATTGAGGACTTCCTTGAACCGGCTATGGAGCTCACTTACCGACTCATTCTCCTTCATGGAGAGATTTTGGAGTTGATTGAGGAACAAATCCCTCTTGGCAATTCTTGAGTCCCGGGTGCCCTCGTGAAGCTCGATGAGTTTGTTCCACAAGTCCTTCGCACTTGTGAAAGGACTAACCTTGATGAGTTGGTCTTTGTTCATGCCACATTGTAGAGTGACAACCGCCTTCACGTCGGCTTCACTCTTTCGTGTTTGTTCGGCAGTCCACCGTGAAGACTCGAGTTCTTTGCCTTCATCATCCTTAGGAGGGGTGAATCCCTCCTTCACTGCGAACCAAGTATGGATATCCATCTTCAAATAGTATTCCATCTTTGATCTCCAATATTGAAAGTCGGCGCCATCAAAGAATGGAGGTCGGGTGGTGGAAAAGCCTTCTCTCAAAGCCATCTTGTTGAAAACTCTCGGATGCTAAGCCGTGTACAGAGCCCCAAGCTCTGATACCACTTGTTGGAAACGAGATGGCTAGAGGGGGGGGTTAATATAGTCAATCACTTTTCTTTGAAACTTAACAAGTTTCCTGCACTCAACTTATCAGTAGCACAGCGGAAGAAACGAAATGAAGCAGTGCAGTAAATGAAAATAGAAACCGAAAACAACCAACCACAATTAGCAAGATCGCTAACAAGGAGGGTTTACAAGGTTCGGGGATAACTTGCCCCTACTCCTTGGCGTGCCCTTAAGGTGGGCGATCCCTTGATCGTCGGCAGATCAAGCCCCGGTTATCACCGGATAGAAAGCAACCTCCTTCTCGGTGGAGAAACCTCACCACAGTGTTTCAATCACAGATAAAGTTTAAGCACAAAGAAACAACTAGAAGGATCTTACTCAAACACTTAGCAAGGACAAGAACACAGCAAGCTTCCCTGAGCTCCACCCAGTGGCGATCTCACGCAAGAACCCTTCCTCGTGTCTTCCTACTGTCGGACTCCAAGCTCCTTGTTCTCTCCTTCAAGCACTCAAGTAATGGATGATTGCTTCTCGAAATCAGTGGCTTGCTCAAAGTGATAAAGTTTCAAGAACACAGCAAGCTCGTAATGGAGAACTCAAGGCGCAGCAAGAAGATTAGTTCCAGAACTCTGCTTCCACGAAGCTTGCTTCCGCGCTTTTGATTCTCCACACAGCACCAGGTGACAACATCCTCCGTAGCCTCCAGCTGCCAACGCCAGCTACCACTGAGCCCTCTCTGGTCTTCCTGAGATCCCCTCAGCCAAGCCCCAGTCTCGGCTCTAGTCTGCAGCTCGGCCGTTGCAACCTGAAATGGAGAATCGGACAAACCTGCTCCAAGGAAAGCCTCCATTGACCTCTCCTTGAGTGTTTGAATCCTCCCCTGTCACCTGTAGCTTAATCAGGGTGTTAGAGCAGCGTATCACACAGTAAATCAAATATCAGATGTAAGTGGCAGCAAATCGGATATGGTCAGACGCGATCAGAGCGTCTGACAGTGCGATTTGAATTAAAGTGGTCGGTCACCGGACCGATCCAGGGCGTGTGGGTCGGTCACCAGACCGATCCACTGCTTCGCTGGGATTCCCAGCTCTCGCGGCTATACACGCCTGATCGGTCACCGGACCGATCAGAGTGAAGCCTGATCGGTCACCAGACCGATCAGAGTGAAGCCTGATCGGTCACCCAGACCGATCAGGACAAATGAACAGTGATTTTTTAATCAGATCCAAAGTCCCTGATCGGTCACCGGACCGATCCAGGACTTGATCAGCAAGGAAACTCACTCACCGTCCGCTCCCTGATCGGTCACCAGACCGATCAGGAGCAAGGCAGTGAGGAAGCAGCCTGCTCCCTGATCGGTCACCGGTCTGATCAGGAGCCACACAGTAGGTTCCCAACCTCACTGTGTGCTCCCTGATTGGTCACCAGTCCGATCAGTCATCGCTGGATCGGTCACCAGATCGATCCACGAAGGAGCAGCGTGCCAATGTCCCTGATCGGTCACCAGACCGATCCAGAGACTCAAACCTAGCCCTCCAAGCTAGGAATTCATCCACCTTAGCCTTCCAAGCTAAGGATTTTTCCATCTAACCCTCCAAGTTGGGAATTTACACCTAACCCTCCAAGTTAGGACTTTTCACCTAGCCCTCCAAGTTAGGACTTTTCACCCAACCCTTCCGAATTAGAACTTTTCAAATACCTAGCCCTCCAAGCTAGGATTTTTCACACCTAACCCTCCAGGTTAGGATTTTCCAGCACCTAGCCCTCCAGACTAGGATTTTCCATACCATGCCTGATCCCCGATCAGGACTTAATCATAATCAATAATCATCCACCTAAACTAAAATCGGTGTCAACACCAAAACAACAATCAGGGCCAGACTGCATCAACAATATGCACATAAATTGTTAGTAGGAGCTCTAGAGCCAATTATGTGATGATTGACTAGGGGCATTTTGTATCATATTCTATTATTAATAAAGGCATGTTTGGTTATTATACTTACTTTGTATTCTGTGCCGAATGACTAAGTATAATAATGTCCTTGTGTAGTAGGTTCTTATCTACATTATATCGATTGGTTGAATCGATAGTGAGATAATGTAGAGAACACTACAGTAAATTATTCCTAGTCAAGCATCAATTATTCAGGGACAATATTGATGCATGGAGACTAGCATGTAGGTCAACTGATGACTTGAGCTCACAAGTCATGGATATGTGATATCAAGTTGACACATAGGTATACATTGGAGAATGTGTACTGAATGACCCGCCATGAGAAAGTTTCATAGATTGTCATATGAGTGTCATAGACTTTCTCATGTGACTATTGGTATGAATAGTCCTTAGACCTGAAGTCACTACGGTTCCCTACATAAGGAGTTATGTACTTTGGTATCGTCAAACGTCACCCGTAACAGAGTGGACTATAAAGGCGATCACTGGGTATGTAATGAATTATGCGGAGGGATGTGAGTGATATAGATGGGATCTATCCCTCCCATATGACGGGAGTGATATCTGTGGGCCCCTTGATCGAGTAGGACTACTGAAACGCATGGCCATGCTCAAATGAGTCAATATGAGATATTGAGCTCATTTGTTTGAGTGAATCTACTCGGGGATCAAGAAACACAAGATTGATCGAGGATGACATGGTCTATGCCTCATTGGTCAATCTAGATATCAAGGATAGAAGGACAAGGTCATACACTATCATAGTCACGGAGGTTTAGTCGGATCTCGACTTTCCTTGTTACTTGGGTAGCAGTGATGCATTGCTAGATGTCGCTCATTGCTTATTTGTCTAAGGTGTTAGGCGCATTGCTAACGTCGCAAGAACCTATTGGGTCACACACAAAGGACACAATGCTTGGGGAAATCTGATCGGCCGGCCTGAGCCCGAGTTTGGAACTCGGGAGGCCCGAGCCTGAGTTGGAGAACTCGGGGAGTTCGAGCCCGAGTTGGAGAACTCAGGGAGTTCGAGCCCGAGTTGGAGAACTCGGGAAGTCCGAGCCCGAGTTGGGAACTCGAAAGATCTGAGCTCGAGTTGGGAACTCAGGAGCGCGGGTCGGGAGCTCGGCACTCGGCAGACTGAGCTATATACTCGGCAGACTGAGTCGGAGCTCGGCAGACTGAGTCAGAGCTCGGCAAACTGAGTCGGAGCTCGGCAGACTGAGTCAGAGCTCGGCAGACTGGGTCGGCACTCGGCAGACTAGGTCGACAGTCGACAGACTGGGTCGGCACCCAGTCGGAGTTGCATGCAGGAAAGAGAAAAATCTCTCTTCATTAGATGAAGAGAAGGTGAAGAGTCACATGGAAAGATGTGCTCTTTATTGGCTTTAATGAAGGGGAGTCAAAGAGTCAAATAACTCTTGGTATTCATGGGATGAATATAAAAGGGGTCAAGTCATTTTGAATGACAACCAAAAAGTGTGCTTCCTTCTTTCCTTCCTCTCTTCTTCCTCTCCTCCACTCTTGGCCGAAACCTTACTGTAAGGTTCTTGGTGTTTTCGAGCTATCTCAAGTTGCTAGCACAACTAAGGTAGTTCTCCTGAAGTTGAGAGATTGTGTCCGTGTGGATACGAATAGAGGCACGGACGTTTGAACGTGCAAGAGATCCGGCGCATCTTGGACGAGCGGGATAACCGAAGGCACGCTTCAAAGATATAAACACTAGATAAACCTATTAGATAGATAACTTTGTACGAGTTTTCTTTCGCATGGATCGCTCGTGGGTTCTTGTTTCCGCTGCGTTTTTATTGTTTTGTGCCGGGAGAACCCAACATAAATAACCAATATAAATATGCAAACAATGATCATGTGATTCTCTTTCAAAATGTAGATGTCTATATAAAAGCAAGGCTTTTAGTATACATCCTAACACGTTGGTGGTGGCACTGCTGGTAAAAGCTGAGGCTGAGGCACTGATGCTCGGACAAATTATTGTGGTTGGTAGGCTAAATAGGTTTGATACTGGAAACCCATTGTAGAAGACTGAGATATTGCTGGGCCCAAGGTGTGCTCTTGCCCATGTATACAGTATACATGTTATATTTGAGAGGTGCCCTAAGGCAATTGTCTTATGGTTTTACTTATTTATTGGATAAATGAGATTCACTATTTGAGTGCACATTCTCTATGTGTTTGATTGGATCTTAAACTCATTTACTGAATGTTCATAATATGATTTATAGCATGAGAGAACTTGTGCTTGGATCAAAACTAGTGAGCATCTCTACATGTATAATTATGAATATATTGAAATATTCCCTAATCGATGAATTGATAAGTCTGGACATCATCGATTCTGTGAGACTAGCATGGGTTATACTCCTTGGTTTATCCAAGCAGCTATTCCTCACTGGTCGGAGACATTAGGATGTCGATAGTTAAATGTGGATACTAGTTATGGTAGTTAGTTTATTGGAGTGACCTGCTATGAGACTTCATATGGTTCTCTACATATATAGATATGTCAATGAATATCTCATTGTAGCCCGAGTAAAATTTTCCTTTAACTTGAGGTATTCAAGTCACCTTGGTCACGGACACTTATACTTTAACATCCTAAGCAAGCATCTCCTTGGAGGTGTAACCCCGGGATGATTGGTATAAGTCAATGTGCTCGAAGGTGTTTGGATAGCCCATAGAGGATTCACCGCTCTTTGCAAAGAGATGTATACTCTATGGCCACTCGTAAGGATTATTAAGTCTTTGGCCAAAGCATGTACATATAAAGAGTATGGGACTCTTGAACACACAGAGTAACTTGAATCCACAGGACGAGAAAGTGTTACTTAGCCTAGGTGTGATGTAGTCAACCTAGTGGGGACTAACACATAGACCATGTAGGTATAAGACGAGTGTAAGGAACGAGGTATGATTAACTGTAGCTGCTGATGGGTTCAAAAGTGATTATGGAATCAACCGATGATTTTTCGATCAATTGGCATGATGTACTACTAGATGTCACTCATGATTGATCGCATTACGAGTTTATCTGAGAGACAAAACGAGTTTGAGAATTGAATTCTTAGATCAAGAGAGTTTGAGTTTGGTTAGACCAGATGAAAGGCAAATATGGAAAGAGTTGGGTGCAACAAAAGCGTGGATGAGTCACATGATTTGAAGACAAGATGAACCCACTTTGGTTTAATTATGAACCAAATTGATTTGGTTCTAATTGAAGGCAATTTGGTTTTGAACTAACTTGGTTTGGTCTTGAACAAACTTATGTCTAATGGGTTTTAGATTTTGGGCTAATGGATATGGTTTTAGTGCACAGTAAGGTTATTAGCATTATATATATATATATATATATATATATATATATAAAGCCTAAGATGTAGTTTTTTATCTCTAATTCCTTTTCCCTTCCTCTCCAAAACTTGCCGACAACACCCTATGCTTTCCCATTTTTGATGAAGCCAGACAAAATACCTCTGCTCCAGCCTGTTAGGATGTATACTATAAGTCTAACTTTTGTATGAACATCTATTTTGGAATAAGAATCACAATGGTCATGTGTTTGCATTTTATATTTGTTATATATGGGCCTTGTTGGACATGCCCCCACCGAGAAACCTTCGAGAGGCGCAGCGACTCGCCGGGCGGATCATAGCTCTGTCTCGGTTCATCTCCCGATCGGCTGAGCAAGGGCTGCCATTCTTCAGGACCCTTCGCAAAGCCACCAAATTTCAATGGGACGCCGACTGTGACAAGGCGTTCGAAGAGCTAAAGGTGTACCTCGCCAAGTTACCTGTATTGCCCAAGCCTGAAGTTGGGGAAGTATTGTCTGTGTACCTAGCTGCCTCGGCCGACTCAGTTAGTATGATTTTGGTCAAGCAAGAGGGGACCGAGCAGCAGTCAGTGTACTTTTTTGCCCACTTACTAAAAGGAGTTGAGTGCTGGTATACGACACTCGAGAAATTGGCGTATGTACTTCTATTAGGGGCTCGAAGGCTCAGGCCTTATTTTTTGGCGCATCCCATAGTAGTGTTGACCAACAGCAACTTGGGGTGGGTGGCCTCCAATCCTGAAGCATCCGGCTGATTGATCAAATGACCACTGAACTGAGCGGATACGACATCCAGTACCAGACTCGGTCAGCCATCAAAGCACAGGCCTTAGCAAATTTTCTAAGCGAGCTGCATTCGGAAGAAGTTGAGGAAGCTTGGCAAGTCTATGTGGATGGCTCGTCGGCTCGATCGGGTAGTGGAATTGGCATCCTGATGGTATCCCCTAAGGGGGAACAGCTGCATTTATCTGTCCAGTGGGAGTACCGGGCTACCAACAACGAAGCTGAATACGAAGCCCTCATAGTCGGACTGCAAGCGGCTAAGCATGCGGGGGCCACGCGGGTGATACTCTACTCTGATTCCCAGCTGGTCACATAGCAAGTCACCGGGCAGTTTGAAGTCAACAGTGACCGGCTGCAAGCCTTTATAGAAGCCAATGAGAAGCTGAAGGCCGAGTTTCAAGAGGTGCAAATCCAGAAGATCCCCAAGGAAAGCAACCTAAGGGCGGATGAGTTGGCTAAATTGGCCAGCTCAGTCGGCTCCTGGGTGTTCCCTCAACCAGTCGGGCCGGAATTGATGATCATGCATATAGAGCGGCAGGCTGAGCTAGAGTTGGAATCTGACTGGAGAACACCCCTCATCGCCTATCTGACTTAAGGAGTCGTTCCGACCGACCGAGAGGAAGCCTGACTACTTAGAAAGTTGGTGATTCAGTACACCATGGTCGGGGATGTATTATACAAAAGGTCCTTCGCTCGGCCTCTACTCAAGTGCCTGGGCGAGGAGGATGCAGACTATGTGCTGAGGGAGATTCACATGGGTGTCTGCGAAAGCCACGCTAGAGCTCGGGTCGTGGCTCGGAAAGCACTACTGGCCGGCTATTACTGGCCGACTCTGCAGAAAGACGCTGACAAGGTGGTTGCTATGTGCCTATCTTGTCAGAATAACCACTGCTTACCTCATCGACCCATGGAGATGATGAAGGCTTCGGCAGTCTCATGTCCATTCGACCAGTGGGGCATGGACATCGTTGGACCCTTCCCGACTGTCGCGGCTCAGAAGAAGTATCTATTAGTGGCAGTCGACTATTTTTCCAAATGGATTGAAACGGAGGCCTTGGCACGCATCACTGAGCAGGATGTCATTAAGTTTCTATGGCAGAACATCCTGTGTCGGTATGGAATCCCCCACAAACTAGTCTCAAACAACGGAAAGCAATTACAGGGCCGGAAAATACTGAAATGGTGCTCAGCCTATGACATTAAGCAAGCCTTCACCTCGGTGGCATACCTCCAGAGCAATGGCCAAGCAGAAGTGGCCAATCGGGAAATCTTGAGGGGGCTGAAGACCAAGCTGGATCATGTTGGAGGAACTTGGTTGGACGAATTGTCGAGTGTCTTATGGGCTCTGCGAACCACACCAAAGGAAACCACGGGCCACACTCTATTCCAGCTGGTCTATAGAAGTGAGGTTGTGGTGCCGGTCGAAGTGGGCTGTGAATCGGATCGGAGAAGAGCCTATGATGAAGACAATCCAGAAAGGAGACGGCTAGAGCTGGATCTGGATGAGGAAATTCGAGAAAAGGCTGCAGCTCGCATGTTTGCATATCGACAGAAGATGAAGCAGAGATACAATCGCAAGGTGTTGCCAAGGACATTCCAGGTTGGGGATCTTATCTGGAAAAGAATTAAGCCGGTCAGGGATGTCAGCAAACTGGAGCCGCGGTGGGGAGGACCTTTTAAAGTCCTCAAAAGCTCGCCTCAGGAGCGTATTACTTAGAAAATAAGCAGGGGAAGAGACTCGAGGCCATGGAGCACGATCCATCTTCAACCCTATCGAGAGGCCGAGTGAAAGACTGTAAGACAAATGTACTACCTGCCTACAATGATAGTGAAAAGACGCGGTCCGCTCTCAACTTGCAGGTGTTCCAGACTCTCGTCTCAGCACGAGTTATAAGCGGGCTCAGTTCCCGTGTACCCCTTGATCAGCTCTCAGTCAGACGCGTGACGGCCCACGCTCCCTGAGTCTCGCTCGACCGAGTATCCAGACTCTTGCCCTACCAGCAAGTTATAAGCGGGACCAGCTCCCGCGCCCCACTCTACTCAATGTCTCCGATCGGACGCGTGGCGGCCCACGCTCCTGAGAATTGGCCTGAGCAAGTGTCCAGACTCTTGCTTTTCCAGTAAGTTAAAAGCGGGTTCAGCTCCCGTGCCCCACTCTGCTCAGTGTCTCCGATCGGACGCGTGGCGGCCCACGCTCCTGAGAATCAGCCTGAGCAAGTGTCCAGACTCTCGTTATCACGAGTTATAACTAGGATCCGCTCCCAACCACCCCTCGGATCGGCTCTTAGTCGGACGCGTGGCGGCCCACGCTCCCTGAGTCTCGCTCGACCGAGTGTCCAAACTCTTGCCCTGCCAGCAAGTTATAAGCGGGACCAGCTCCCGCGCCCCACTCTGCTCAGTGTCTCCGATCAGACGCGTGGTGGCCCATGCTACTGAGAATCGATGAGTAAGTGTCCAGACTCTTGCCTTGCCAGCAAGTTATAAGCGGGCTCAGCTCCCGTGCCCCACTCTGCTCAGTGTCTTCGATCGGACGTGTGGCAGGCCACACTCCTGAGAATCGGCCTGAGCAAGTGTCCAGACTCTCGTTCTCACGAGTTATAATCGGGATCCGCTCCCATCCACCCCTCGGATCAGCTCTCAGTCGGACGCGTAAGGCCCACGCTCCCTGAGTCTCGCCCGATCGAGTGTTTAGACTCTTGCCTTGCCAGCAAGTTATAAGCCGACTCAGCTCCCATGCCCCACTCTGCTCAGTGTCTCCGATCGGACCGTGGCGACCCACACTCCGGAGAATCGGCCTGAGCAAATGTCCAGACTCTCATTCTCAGAGTTATAACATGGATCCGCTCCCATCCACCCCTCGGATCGGCTCTCAGTCGGACGCGTGGCGGCCCACGCTCCCTGAGTCTTACCCGACCGAGTGTCCAGACTCTTGCCTTGCCAGCAAGTTATAGGCAGGCTCAGCTCCCGTGCCTCACTCTGCTCAGTGTCTCCGATCGGACGCGTGGCGGCTCACGCTCATGAGAATCGGCCTGAGCTAGTGTGCAGACTCTCATCTCCGTACGAGTGACAACCGGGCTCAACCCCCGTGCACCCCTCGGATTGGCTCTCAGTCGAACCCGTGGCGGCCCACGCTCCCTGAGTACTAACCGGCCTAGTGTCCTATCCCTCGCCTTTACGCGATCTATGAGCAGGTAAGTCTTCAAGGATTCCTCACCCTGACTCCCAACCCGAGCGCGTGGCTGCCCATGCTCCCCAAAATCAAAATCGAATTAACTCAACAATGACGTTCCGAACTTCCCAAGCCGACAAATTTACTCAATCGACTCAATTCTAGTCTCCAGATGCTCTGTCGGTCTCGCTCGAGTGGCTAGCACTTGTTGGTGCAGACAGCACCCAAGTCGAACCTTGGTTTTGATAATGGCAAAGGGTTCAAAAGTTAAGTATTATTTGTTATCTAATATGTTACTTGAGTGTGCAGATTGAAGTCCTAGCGAAGGACTGCTAGGCACCTAGCGAAGGACTGCTAGGCATCGAAACCCTAAGACCTGGCGAAGGGCTGCTGGGCAACTGGCGAAGGGCTGCTGCGCACCTAGCGAAGGGCTGCTAGGAGTCTAAGACCTAGCGAAGGACTGCTAGGCACCAGGCGAAGAACTGCTTGGTAACGAAGACCTGGCGAAGGAGTGCTAGGCACCAGGCGAAGGACTGCTTGGTAACGAAGACCTGGCGAAGGACTGCTAGGCACCTAGCGAAGGACTGCCAGGCAAAAGTCCAACCGAAGGAGCCGGTTGGCAACAGGTAAATTCTCCTGAGAGGAGTAGGTGAGGACGCGTTCCCCGTCGAGGGAACAGTAGGCGTCGGTTCGACCTAGGGTTCCATTTTGGAGACCCAAAGTCAGAACCAAGACAGCTACGGCTGTAAAATTCACTAACATTCTTGCTTTGCTTTGTTTGGTACTAACCCTGGATGCAGGACCGAAGGAACGAGTTTCTGCAGCTCAGAACGCTCCAAAGGAGAGGGGCAGCAGCTGGTCAGGGCGCCTCCAAGGTGAAGGCAAAACAAGATTGAGCAAGAACTGCTTCGGCAGCTCACTGGGCTGGGCGCCCTCAAGCTCCCGGGCGCCCCCAGTGTCCCGGGCGCCCCGGATGCCTCGGGCGCCCTGGGTCCAAGCCAACGAAGCGAATGGATTAATGTTAACCGAGAAGCCAGCAAGACCAAGTCATGCAGGGCGCCCCCTGTGTCTCGGGCGCCCCCGTCAAACCTCGAGCCTGATCCTGGAGGGATAAGGGCTGACCGAGTTCCGGATGAAGGTTTGCGATCGAGAGACACGTGGAGGGCGCCCCCAGTGTCCCGGGTGCCACCAGGTGCACTATAAAAGGGGCTCGACCCCCAAGGCTTCGAAAGACACTTTTCCAACGCCTCAATACTCTTCGCTCAAGCGCTCTGCTCCGGAAACTTCTGATCTCGAGGTTCTAGCGCCGACGACGACCCTACGCACCGAAGAACGATCCACACCGGGCGTCGGTAATGAAGAGTTAGATTTTTGTTTTTACTGCAATACTACTGTACAACTTTCTGTAAAACTTTGCGCCTTATAGAATTGCCCGCAGTAAACGGTCAAGGACTGTGGGCCTTAGAGTAGGAGCCGACCGCGACTCCGAACCAAGTAAAAAATCTTGTGTTCGCATTTGTTGTTTTAATTTCCGCTGTGCATTCTCTAATTTTATAATCCGAAACGGTTTTACGATATTCACCCCCCCTCTATCATATTCTATCGATCCAACAAGTGGTATCAGAGCGGGGAAGCTCAAATTTGGTGCAACCACCAATTTGAGAGTTTTTCGATTTTTATGAAATATTTTTTTAATCGAATTTTTATCGTTGATCGAGGTTGGTGCAACACCACTCGATAAAATTGTTTTATCTTTCTCCCGCACTGCTAATCCAAGACCAAGTCTTGGGACATTTTTTTCTTTTCGTTCTCTTTTCAGAAATAACTCCTAAATGGCCATGCAAGAAGGCTTCAGTACCGCCAGACCACCGCTTTTCAGTGGGGAGGACTTCTCCTACTGGAAAAGTCGGATGGAAGTCCACCTGAAAACTCAGGTGGACATGTGGATAATAATCCAGTCTGGTCTGGACATCCCTAAAAATGCTGACGGAGTGCCACAATCCTACACCGAATGGGATACCGCCCTAAAAAGGAAAATTGAAGCCGACGCCAAAGCAACTCAAACACTTCAATGCGGCCTAACCAAAGAGGAGCTGAACCGGGTAGGTCCATTCAACAGTGCAAAAGAACTCTGGGGTAAGCTAATTGAGTTGCACGAAGGAACCTCCGACACCCGGATCAGCAAGAGGGACCTACTACTGAACAAGCTGTATACCATCAAGATGAACGACAGCGAATCAGCAGCTCAGCTCCACGCCAGAATTCAGGAGCTGATGAACGGTCTACACACCATCGGTCACAAGGTAGAGAACCGTGACCTGATCAGGTATGCTCTTAACGCCTTCCCTAGAAATACTTTGTGGGCATCTATGGTAGATGCGTACAAAGTTTCAAGGGATTTGTCTAAAATTAAACTAGATGAATTATTTCAGAACTCGAATTACATGAACAGACTAACTGCAATCTGGCCAAGAAAGGCATTGCTTTTATTGCAGGTAAAACTGGAAAGATGACCAAGAAGAAACCTCAACCTGCACCCGAGTCTGATTCAGACTCAGACTTAGAAGAAAGCGAAAGAACTCGACCTAAGCTGGTTCGGCTAGCCCGGGACTACTACAAGGAACTAAAAAACCAGACCAATAGAAGGAAAGCCAGCCGAAGAAAGGAAGAACCAGCTGATCCTTCAAATGAAAAGAACAAACCAAATGTGACCTGTTATGAGTGCAAAAAGAAGGGTCATTACAAGACGGAATGCCCCAATCTGAAGGAAACAAAGAAGATAAGAAAGAAGAAAGCCCTTCAGGCAACGTGGGACGAGTCCTCCTCCGAAGAAGAAGAAGAGGCCCCACAGTCGAACTTGCTCGCACTAACCGCCTCTGAAGAAATCGAGATCGAGTCAGAATCAGAGCCGGAAGACGGAAAGCTCACGTTTTCAGAGGATGGCGAAATCACTATAAGTGGATTTACTAGAAATCAATTAACTGAATTAATTGCCTATCTTTCTCGAGACTTGGCGAAAGCCAAAACTGAGTCGAATCTCTCCGACAGGAAGTAAAACTCCTGAAAGAGGGAGCTGACTCTAGATCCTTAACTGAGAAGGTTCAAGAAGGAACCTCTACTCAAGTTGAAAAACTTGAGAAAGAGAACTCCTCTTTGAAAACTCAAGTCAAGGACCTTAGAGCAGCCTTAGAACGGTTCACTTCTGGTTCCAAGGGTCTTGACATGATCCTTGGAAAATAGAAGTCGGTTCTAAATCGATCCGGATTAGGCTACAGAACCAAGTCTAGACAAAGATCATACTACGATGTACTGAATCAGTCCAGACCTAAAATTCAGGCATGGGTACCCAAACTGTGCCTGAACAATCAAACTGGATCAAATCAGTATTGGATCCCCAAGGACAAGATTCACATCTTGTCGAACCATTATCGTGGCTTTAGTCCAGGGGGAGCCAAATTAAAAACAGTATTCATAGTTAGATGAACTTCTATTCTGGTTTTAATTTGCATGATTGCTTGTCTATTTAATTTCAGCAATTTACCATGCTTAGACTTATGACTGGTTAGTTTAAGGACTAAACCAATTAACTGAAATTTGAACAACCTGGTATTGGGTGACGGTGAGATGATAGTACGTTAGGGAAACCAATTCTAATAAGGTCAAGTATACTTGGTCTCTTTAGACTGGTGAAACTAGCCGAAGCTACCGATCCAAGACCCAAACTAGTTAGACCAGAATTTTTCAAAGATTAATTTTGAAAATGAAACTTCATTAAAAGGCTTTGTCAAGGAAAGGGTTGATGATCCAATAAGGCTAAAGCCAAAGAAGGCCTAGTGCCTCGCCAAGACCTGGAAGCCAATTTTTGAAATTCAAATTCAAATTATTCTTTGTCAAATTTAAATCTAACACATATTTTCAGTGAATTGTAGATTCAAACACTCTTTTTCAAAATAAATTCAAAATAATTATTTTCAAAATTAATTTAACTTTTTCAAAATAAATCATGATTTTTCAAAATAATTCTATCTATTCAAAACTTATCTCACAAAAACCCTTAAGGCTAACGTGATTAACAACTCTAGATTGGGTGAGACAGACTAGATTGTGAAAATCAATTTAGGCTATTCCTGATTCTAATTAGATCCAAATCAACAAAACTCTTTATGTGTAGGAACATAAAGATTTGGACCAATGGATGTTGGATAGCGGGTGCTCCAGACACATGACTGGGGATAAATTGAAATTCACCAAACTCAAGTTCAAAAACCTAGGCTCAGTAGCATTTGGCAACAATGCTACACTCAAGGTGATTGGGTCAGGTAACATTGAACTAAAATCTGACTTTGTTATTAAGAAGGTTCTTTTGGTTGAAGATTTTAAATTCAACTTGCTTAGCATAAGTCAATTGTGTGATACTGGTTATGTAGTTACCTTTACCAACTCTAACTGCCTGATTAGAAACTTGCAAGACTCAGAAATCATGCTTAAGGGCACTAGGAAAAATAATGTTTACACCATAAACCTACCACTAGTACCTAAATGCATGTTAACTAAGTTAGAATAATCAAACCTCTGGCATAGGAGATTAGGTCACACTAATTTGAGAAAAATCTCAAAAATCACCCAACTTGGCATAATTAAAGGTATCCCTAAAATTAAAAACCATGAAAACCTAATATGTAAATCATGTAATCAAGGTAAACAAACCAGCTCTAATCACAAACTAATTCAGTCTGATCTAACTCAAACCACACTTGAGCTCCTGCACCTTGACCTATTTGATTCACATGGAGCCAAGTCACTAAGCGGAAACCGGTACTGCTTAGTAATAGTTGATGATTACTCTAGATTTACCTGGGTTAGGTTTCTAAAGACCAAAGATGAAACCCTAAATCTATTTAATGATTTTTGTAAGTTAATTGAAAATCAAAACGATACCAAAATCAAAAGACTTAGGAGTGACCACGGGGGAGAGTTTGAAAATCAACGATTCGAGGAGTTTTGTAAGGTAAATGGGTATATACACGAATTTTCGTGTCCTAGAACCCCCCAGTAAAATAGGATAGTTGAAAGGAAAAATAGAATCCTACAAGAAGCCGCTAGGGCTATGCTCAATGAATTTAACCTAGCTAACCAATATTGGGTAGAAGCAATTAGTGCGGCTTGCTACATCCAAAATAGGGTACTAATTAACAAACGACACAATAAAACACCCTATGAATTATACTACCATAGACTTCCAAACTTACATTACCTAAGAGTCTTTGGGTGCAAAGTCCATATCCTAAACACCAAGGACTATCTAGGTAAATTCCAGTCTAAGTCAACCCAGGCATCTTCTTAGGTTATTCAACAACAAGTAGAGCCTATAGGTTTTACAATAAACAAACTAAGAAAATTGAAGAAACAATAAATCTGATATTTGATGAAGAAATTAACTCAAAATTTGATAATCCAGATATAAATTCATCAAATACTGATCAAGAAGAAAATGAACATACTACTGAATCTTTAATTGAACCCCTAAATGAACTAAATATTGAACCAACCATTGAGACAATTGAACCAGCAATTGAACCAACCCAAGTAGTTGAACCAATCACTGAACCAAACTGACCAGCCGGACCTGAGGCTGAACCAAGTTCCAGAAAAACTAAGAAACCCAGACTCAGTCACCCAACTGATCAGATTGTGGGTGATCCAACCTTAGGAGTCAAGACTAGGTCCACTTATAGGAACCTTAGTCAGATTGCAATGATTTCAAAAATTGAACCTAAGACCATAGATGAAGCTTATCTGATCCTGATTGGATCATAGCAATGCAAGAAGAGTTAGCCCAGTTTGAGAGGAACCAAGTCTGGGAAGTAGTACCTAAACCTGAGGGCAAATCCATTATTGACACTAAGTGGGTTTTTAGGAACAAGCTAAATGATCAAGGAGAAATAGTAAGAAACAAAGCCTGCTTAGTAGCAAAAGGGTTCAGTCAAATAGAAGGGTTAGATTATGACGAAACCTATGCCCCAGTAGCTAGACTTGAGTCCATTAGGATGTTGTTAGCCTTTGCATCCCATAAAGGATTTAAACTCTACCAAATGGATGTAAAGTCAGCTTTTCTAAATGGATTTATTAAGGAAGAAGTTTATGTAGGACAACCCCCTGGTTTTGAGGACTTAGAAAGACCTGACCACGTTTACAAACTCACTAAAGCACTTTATGGACTAAAACAAGCGCCTAGGGCCTGGTATGAACGCTTATCAACCTACCTAATTTCTAAAGAATTTAAACAAGGACAAATTGACTCAACCCTATTTATTAAGGCCTTAGAAAAGAAATTTTATTGCCAAATCTACGTCGATGACATAATTTTGGGTCCACCAACTCGAATTTCCTAAAAGAATTTGTTAAAATAATGGAAAATGAATTTGAAATGAGCTTAGTTGGTGAGCTCAACTTCTTTTAGGGTTACAAATTAAACAAACTAGGGATGGAAATATGTC